>RXID01010953.1:0-600000 GCA_005019695.1 Trichopus zeylanicus subsp. travancoricus
AGTAGTAGTAGTAGCAGTAGTGCTTGCAGTAGTAGTAGAAGTAGTAGTAGCAGCAGTAGTTCTAGCAGTAGTAGTAGCAGTAGTCATAGTAGTAATAGCAGCAATAGTAGTAGCAGTAGTAGTAGCAGTAGTCATAGTAGTAGTAGCAGCAACAGTAGTAGTAGTAGTCGTACTATTGCTTTTGGTAGCAGTCCCGAAGTAGCGGCAGTAGTAGTAGCAGCAGCAGTAGTAGCAGTAGTAGTAGTAGCAGCAGCAGTAGTAGCAGTAGTAGTAGCAGTAGTGCTAGCAGTAGTAGTAGTAGTTGTTGTAGGAGAAGTAGTATTAATTGTAGTAGCAGCAGCAATAGTAGTAGTAAAAGTTGCAATAGTAGTAGTCATAGTAGCTGCAGTAGTAGTAGTAGTAGTGCTAGAAGTAGTAGTAGCAATAATAGTAGTATTAGTATTAGTAATAGTGGAAGAAGTAGTAGTAGTAGCAGCAGCAGCAGTGTAGTTTTTGTAGCAGTAGCAGTAAGTGTAGTAGTAATAGTAGCAGTAGCAGTTGTAGTAGGAGAAATTGTAGTAGTATCAGAAGTAGTTATGGTAGTAGTAGTAGAAGTAGTAGTAGTAGTTGTAGTAGTATTAGTAGTAGCAGGAATAGTAGCAGTAGTAGCAGCTGTAGTAGTAGTAGTAGTAGTAATATGAGTTATAGCGGTAGTAGAAGTAGTAATAGTAGTAGCAATTATTGAAGAAGCAGCAAGAGTAGTAGTAATAGTAGTAGTAGTAGCAGTAGTAGGGGTAGTAGCAGTAGTAGTTGTAGTAGTTGTAACAACAATAGCTATTGTAGCATGAGTCGTAGCAACAACAGTAGTGGTAGTAGTGGTCCCCTCAGTAGTAGTAGTAGTAGCAGTAGTCATAGTAGTAATAGAAGTAGCTATAGTAGCATTAATAGTAGTACTTGCAGTTGTTGTAGTAGCAATAGTAGTATTAGTAGTGGTAGTAGTAGCAGTAACAATAGTAGTAGCAGTAGTGATAGTAGTAACAATAGTAGTAGCTGGAGCATTAGCAGTAGTAGGAGTAGTAGTAGCAACAGCAGTGGTAGGAATAGTAGTAATAGCAGTAGTTCTAATAGTATAGTACTAGTGGTAGTACTAGCTGCAGTAGTAGTAGTAGCAACTACAGCAATAGTAGTAGCAGAAGTATTACTGGGTGGCAGTAGTGTTAGTGGTTGCATAACTAGTAGCAGAATTAGTTATAGTAGTAGTTGCAGTTGTATTAGTAGAAATGGCAGTAGTAGGAGTAGAAGTAGTAGTGGAACTGGTTGTAGTAAAAGTTGTAATAGTAGTAGTAATGGTAGTAGTAATACTAGCTATAGCAATAGTAGAAGTAGTAGTTATTATTATTATTGTACTAGTAATAGTAGTTGTGGCAGTAGTAATAATAGCTATAGTAGTAGTAGAAGTAGTAGTTGTTTTTGTTGTTGTACTAGTAATAGTAGTAGTAGCATTTGCCATGATAGTAGCAATTGTAGTAGTGTGAGCATTAGTCATAAAAGCAAGAGTAGTAGCAGCCATAGTAATTTTAGCAGTGGTAGTAGTAGTAGCAAAAGCAATAGTTGCAGTAGTTGTAGTAGTAGTTATTGTGGTAGAGTAGTGAAAGTTGTAGCTATGGCAGTAGTGGTAGTAGTAGTAGCATTAGTTGGGGTAGTAGTATAGTTGTAGTAGTTGTTGTTGTTATTGTTGTATTAATAATAGTAGTAGTAGTAGCAGCAGTAGTTGTAGCATTTTCCATAGTAGTAGCAGTAATAGTTGTAGCAACCGTAGTAGTATAAGTAGTAGTCAAAGAAGCAGGAGTAGTAGCAGCAACAATAGTTGTAGTTGTAGTAGTAGTAATTATTATTGTAGTAGTAGTGGAAGTGGTAGTTGCCATAGCAGTGGTAGTAGCTATTGTAGTAGTAGAAGGAGAAGCAGTGGTAGTAGTAGTAATTATTATAGAAGCGGTAGCAGCATGGTAGCAGTAGTGGTTGTAGCAGCAGTAGTGGCAGCAACAACAATAGTTGCTATAGTTGCGATAGTGGTATCAGTAGTAGTAGTGATAGTAGCAGCAATAGTAGTAGTAGTTGTAGTTGTATTAAAAGTATTAATAGGAGTAGTACTAGCAATAGTAATAAAAGTTGTAGTAGAATTAGTAGTACTAGTTGTAGTAGTAGCAGTAGTAGTAGTAGGAATAAAAGTAGCAGTATTAGTAGGAATAGAAGTAGCAATAGCGGTAGTGGTAGGAATAGTAGTAGTAGCAGTATCAGTAATAGTTGTAGGACAAGCAGTAGTAGCAATAGCAGTAACGGTATGTGAAGTAGTAGTAGTAGCGGTAGCAATAGTGTTAGCAGCAGTAGTAGGAGTAGTAGTGGTAGTAGCTATAGTTACAGTAGTGGCAGTAGAAATAGTAGAATTTGTGGTACCAATAGTAGCAGCAATAGCAATAGTAGAAGTAGTAGTAGTAGTCTTAGTAGTAGTAGCGATAGCAATAGTTGTAGCAGTAGTCGTCATAGTGGTAATATTAGTATTAGCAATCGTATTAGTAGTAGTAGAAGTTGTGGCTGTAGGAGTAGTAGTGGTAGAAGTAGCAGTAGTAGTAGCAACAACAATAGTAGCAGTAGTAGAAATTATAGTAGTAGCAGAAGTAGCTGTCACAGTGGCAATAGAAGTAGTAACAGTAGTAGCAACAGTTGCGGTAGTGGTAATTATGGTTGTAGTAGCAACAGTAGTAGTAGTAGCAAAACTATAAGTAGTGGTTGTAGTATTAGTAGCAATACTAGATGTAGTGGTAGTAATATTTGTTGTAGCAGCAATAGTAATAGTTGCCACAGTGGTAGCAATAGCAATAGTAGCTTTTGTAGCAAAAGTATTAGTATTAGTATTAGTAGTTGTAGTAGTAGAAGTGGTAGGAGTTCTAGTAGGAATTGGATTAGTATTACGAGTAGTAGTAGCTACAGTGGTAGTGGTAGTAGTAGTGGGAGTAGTAGTCACAGTTGGAGTTGGAATAGGAGTACTAGTAGCATTAGAAGTGATAGTAGTAAACGAGTACTAGTCAGAATAGGAGTAGTAGCGATAGTGGTAGTAGTAGTCATAAAATCAGCAGCTGGAGTAGTAGTAGTTGTTGTTGTTGTAGTAGTAGAAGAAGTAGTAGTAGTAGTAGTTGTTGTTGTTGTTGTCTTTGTTGTAGTAATAGCAGTGTTAATAGCAACAGCAACAACAACACCAGTAGTAGTAGTCGCAGTTGTAGTAGTACTAATAGCAGCAACAGTAGTAGTAGCTGTAGTAGGAAGAGTGTTAGGAGAAGTAGTAGCCGTAGTAGTAGCAGTAGTAGTAATAGTAGTACTTGTAGTAGTAGTAGTAGGATTATTTGGATTAGTAGTCGTATTAGTAGCAATAATAGTAGTAGAAGCGGTAGTAGTAGTAGTGGCAATCAATTTTAGGGTCAGAGTAGTAGTAGGAGTAGTAGTAAGTAGTAGTAGTTAGACTAATAGTATTATTAGTAGTAGTATTAATAGCGATAGTAGTAGGTCACAGCAGCATCTGTAGTAGTAGAAGTGTTAGGAGTAGTGGTAGTAGTAGTAGGAGTAGTAGTAGTAATAGCAGTAGTAGCTGTAGTTGTAGTATTAGTAACAGTAGTGGTAATACTAGTGGTAGGAGCTGTTGTGGCAGTCGGTGTAGGAGTAGGTGTAGAAATATGTGTATTTGTAGTAGTAGTAGTAGTAAAAGTGGTAGTAGTAATGGCCGTCAATTTTAGAGTCGGAGTAGTAGTAGGAGTAGTAGTAAGTAGTAGTAGTTATACTAATAGTATTATTAGTAGTAGTATTAATAGCAGTAGTAGTAGGTAGCAGCAACATCCGTAGTAGTAGAAGTGTTAGGAGTAGTAGTGGTAGTAGTAGTAGTAGTAGCTGTAGTTGTAGTATTAGTAACTGTAGCCATAATACTAGCGGTAGGAGTTATTGTGGCAGTCGGTGTAGGAGTAGCTGTAGCAGTATGTGTAGTTGTTGATGTTGTTGTTGTTGTTGTTGTTGTTGTAGTTGTTGTAGTAGTAGGAGTGTTAGTGTTAGTTGTAGTTGTATCCAGTGCAGTACTACTAGTATTAGTTGCAGTTGTAGTTGTAGCAGTAGTAGTTGTTGTTGTAGTCGTAGTTGTAGTTGTTGTAGTAGTAGTAGTAATAGTAGTAGTAGGAGGAGTAGTAGTAGCAGCAGTAGCAGTGGTAGTTTTAGTTGTTGTAGCCATAGTACTAGTAGAAGCAAGGGCAGTAGGTGTAATAGTAGTAGTAGTCACAGCTGTTGTAGTAATAGTAGTAGCATTAGGAGTGGTAGTCCTAGTAGGATTAGTAGTAGTAGTAGTAGTAGTAGTAGTAGTAGCAACAGCAGCAGCAATAGTAGTAGTAGTGGTAGTAGTAGTATGAGTTGTTGTAATAGTAGTCGTAGTAGTAATAGTAGTAGTAATAGCAGTAGCAGCAGTAGGAGTAGGAGTAGTAGTAGTGGTAGTAGTAGTCGTTGTTGTTGTAGTAGTAGTTATAGAAGTAGCAATTGTTGTAGTAATAGTAGTAGTCGCTACAGTAGTGGTAGTAGTAGTAGTGTCAGTAGTAGTAGAAGTTGCAATAGTAGCAATAGTAGTAGGAGTCGTAACAGTAGTAGTTGCAGCAACAGTAGTAGTAGTAGTAGTAGCGATGTAGCAGTTACAGTGGTAGCAGTAGTACTAGTAGTAGTGGTGGTAGTAGTAATAGTAGTAGTTATAGCAGTAGTAGTACTAGTAGGTGTAATAATAGCCATAGTAGTAGTGGTAGTAATAGTAATATTAGTAGTAGCAGTAGTAGCACCTACAGCAGTTGCAGTAGTAGTTCCAGTCACTATAGTAGTAGAAGTAGTAGTAGAAGAAGACACAGTTGTCATTGTTGTAGTGGTAGGAGCAGTAGTAGTTGTCGTAGCAGTTGTTGTAGCAGCTATAGTAGTAGAATATGTAGTAGTAGTTGTACTAGTAATAGCAGCAGTAGTAGTATTTGAACTAGTAGTAGGAATAGCAGCAACAACAAAAGTAGTAGTAGTAGTGGTAGGAGTAGTAGAAGTAGTAGTAGTGGTAGGAGTAATAGTCGCAGTACTAGTAGTTGAAATAATAGTAGTAGTAGTAGTTGTTGTATTTCTACCAATAATAGTAGTAGTTGTTGGAGTAGTTGTAGTACTAGTAGTAGTCATTGTGTTAGTAGCAACAGTTGCAATTGTAGAAGCTGTACTTAGTAGCAGTTATTGTTTTAGCTATAGAAGTAGTAGTCATAGTAGCAGTACTGGTAGTAGTAGTTGTAGTTGTGATAGCAGTAGTATGGGCAAGCGTAGTAGTAGTAGTAGTAGTAGTAGCAGCAGTGTTAGTAGTAGTAATTGTAGCAGTAGTAGTAGTAATAGTAGTATTATTAGGAGTGGTAGTCCTTGTAGCAGCAGCAGCAGCAGTAGTAGTAGCAACAACAATAGTAGTTTTAGTATTAGTTATTGCTGTAGTAGTAATAGTAGTAGTAGTAGCAGCAGCAGTAGTAGTAGAAGTAGTTTTAGTAATAGAAGGAGTAATAGTAGTAGTTGTTGTTGTGATAGTAGTAGTAGTAGCAGTAGTGGTATTTCTAGTAGTAAGAGTGGTAGTTGTTGGAGTACTAGTAGTACTAGCATTAGTCATTATAGTAGTTGTAGCAATAGCAGTAGTTGTTGTTGTTGTTATTATAGTAGTAGTAGCGAAAGTAATAGTTGAAGTCGTAGCAGTAGTAGAAGTCATAATTGTAATATTAGTAGTTGTTGTCATGGTAGTCGCACTACTACTAGTAGTAGAGGTAGTAGCAGTTGTAGTTAGTATTATTCGAAGTAGCAGTTGTTGTTGTGATTGTAGTAGAAGTAGCAGTAGAAGTAGTAATAGTAGTAGTTGTAGTAGCGGCAGTAGTTGTTGTTGTTGTTGCTGTAGTTGTTTTAGTAGTCACAGTAGTAGTCATAGCATGAGTGGTAAGAGTATTAGTAGTTGTAGTAGTACTAGTAGTAATCATAGTAGAGTAGTAGTTGCAGCAGACGTCGTAGTAGTAGCAGTAGTAGAAGTAGTAGTATTTGGAATAGTAGTCGTAGTAGTAGTAGTAGAAGTAGTAGTATTTGGAATAGTAGTAGGAGCAGGAGTTGGAGTTGGAGTCGTGGGAGTAGAAGTAGTAGTACTAGTAGTATTTGTCGCAGTAATAGTAGTAGTAGTAATAGTAGTAGTAGTAGTAGTAGTAGTAGTAGTAGTAGTAGTAGTAGTAGTAGTAGTAGTAGTAGTAGTAAAAGTAGTTGTTGTAGTAGTAGCTACAGTGGTTGTAGTCATAGTAGTTGTAGTAGCAGTAGCAATAGTAGTAGTAATAGTAGTCATAGTAGTAGTAGCAGCAATAGTACGAGTTGTTGAAGTAGAAATAGTGTTAGAGGTAGTAGCAGTAGCAGCAGCAGCAGCAGCAGCAGTAGTAGTAGTAGCAACTATAGTAGCTATAGTCGAAGTAATGGTAGTAGTCATAGTAGTTGTAGCAGTAGTAGCGATAGTAGTAGTAATAGTAGTAGTTGTAATGGTAGTAGTTGTATGAGTAGTAGCAGTAGCAGTAGTATTAAAGGTAGTAGCGATAGCAGTAGTAGCAGAAGTAGTATTAGTTAGTGTAGTAGTAGTAGTTGAGATTGCAATAGTTGTAGTAGTCATAGTAGTAGTAGTAGCAGAAGTTGTAGTTGTAGTAGTAGTAGTAGTAATAATAGTAATAGTAGTAGTGGTAGTAGCAGTCACAAGAGTAGTAGAAATTCCCATAGCAAAAGGAATAGTAGGTGTAGTTTTAGGAGTAGGAGTTAGTGTATGAGTTGTAGTAGTAGTACTAGCACTAGTAGTAGTATTAGTAGCAGTGGTAGTAGCACTAGTACCAGTAGTAACAGTAGTAGTAGAAGCAGTTGTAATAGTAGTTGTATAGTACTAATACAACTATTAGTAGTCGTAGTAATGGGAGTAGGGGTAGTAGTAGGAGGTATAGCTGTAGTAATAGCAGTAGTAGGAGTAATAGTACTAGTTGTTGGAGTAGTAGGAGTAGCAATAGAAGTAGTAGTAGCAGTAGTAATAATAGTAGTAGAAGCTGTAGCAGTAATGGCAATGGCAATAGTGGTAGTAGCAGTGTCAGTAGTAGTAGGAATAGTAATCATAATAGTAGGAGTAGGAGTTGTAGTAGTAGTATTCGAAGTAGTAGTGGTGGTGGTGGTGGTGGTGGTAGTAGTAGTAGTATTTGTAGTAATAGGTGTAGTAGTAGTAGTACTAATAGCAGCAATAGTGGTGGTAGTAGTAGTTGCAGAAGTAGGAGTTGTAGTAGTAGTAGCACTAGTGGTAGTAGTAGTGGTGGTGGTAGTAGTAGTAGGTGCAGTTGTTGTAGTAGTAGTAGTAGTTGAAGTACTAGCAATAGTTGTAATAGTACTAGTAGTAGTAGTAGGAGCAGCAGCAGTCGTAGTGGTAGTAGTAGTAGTAATAGAAGTAGGAGTCATAGTAGTAGTAGGAGTAAACAACAATAGTAAAAGTTGTTCCAGTTATAGTAGTAGTAAAAATAGTTGTAGTACTAGTAGTAGAAGTAGTTGTAGTAGCAGCAATAGTAGTAATAGTAGTGGTTGTTGGAGTAGTAGTAGTAGTAGCAGTAGTCATTGTAGTAGTAGTAGTAGCAGCCGTAGTAGTAGTAGTTGTAGGAGGAGGAGGTGTAGTAATAGTGGTAGCAGTACAAGTCCTAGTAGTAGTAGTAGTCAAGTAGTAGCGGTAGTAGTAGTAGTCGCAGTAGAAGTAGTAATAGAGGAGGTAGTAGTAGTAGTAGCAGTATTAGTTGAGGTAGTATTAGTAGTAGTAGCAGTTGTTGTTGTTATTGTTGTAGAAGTAGCAGTTGTAGTAGTAGTGGTAGTAGTAGCTATTGTTGTTGTGGTATTAGTAGTAGTAGTTGTGGTAGTAGTAGTTGTTGTAGTAGTAGTAGTACTTGTAACTATAGTAGTTGTAGTCATAGTAGCAGTAGTAGAAGTAGCAGTATTTGAAATAGTAGTAAGAGTAGGACTTGGAGTTGGAGTTGTGGTAGCAGAAGTAGTTGTTGTACTTGTAGTATTTGTTGCAACTGAGGTAGTAGTAGAGGTAGTAGTAGTAGGAGTGCTACTAGTAGTAGTAGCTATAGTCTTTGTCATCGTAGAAATGGAAGTAGTTGTAGTAGTAGCAGCAAATAGTAGTAGTAATAGTTGTAGTAGTAGTAACAGTAGTAGCACAAGTTGCAATAGAAATAGTTGTGTTAGTAGTAGTAGCAATAGTAGCAGTAGCAGCAGTAGAGGCAATAGAAGCAGGCGTAGTAGTCGTAACGTTATCAATAGTTGTAGTAGTAGTTGTGGCAGTAGAATCAAGAGTTGCAAGTAATAGTGGTTGTAGTAGTAGTAGTACTAGCAGCAGCAGTAATAGTAGTTGTAGTCATTGTCATAGTAGCATTAGTAGTTGTAATAGAAGTAGTAGTAGTAATAATACTAGTATCAAAAGTAATTATAGTAGGAAACAAAGTATTAGTAGCAGTAGCAACAGTAGTAGTATTAGTAGTAGTACTAGTAGTAGTAGTACTTGTAGTAGTAGTTGCGCTAGTAGTAGAAATACTAGTAGTACTAGTAGTAGTAGCAGTTGTAGCAACAGTAGAAACAGTAGTTGTATAAGTAGAAGTAGTAGGTAAAGTAGTAGTCGTAGTAGTAGTTTAAGTAGTAGTAGTAGTAGCATTAGTAGCTGTAGTAGCAGTAGTAGTAGTAGCAGCAATAGTTGTAGTAGTAGAAACAATAGTAGTAGTAATAGCGATAGCTGCAGCACTAGTAGTTGTAGTAATATAAGCAGTAGTAGCAGCAACACTAGTAGTTGTAGTAGCAGCAATAGCAGCAGAAATAGTAGCAAGAGTCGTAGTAGCTGTTGTCGTATTAGCAATAGTAGTAATAGTTGTAGAAGCAACAACAGTAGTAGTAAAAGAAGTATCAGTAGTAAGATAAGTAGCAGGAGTGGTAGTAGCAGCAGTAGTAATAGCAAAAGTAGCAACAGCAGTAGTAGTAGGAGTAGTAGTAGTAGTTACAGAAGTAGTGGCGTCAGCAGCAGCAGCAGCAGCAGTAGCAGTAGCAACAACAACAGTTGTATGAGTAGAAGTAGAAGTTAAAGTAGAAGTAGTAGTAATAGTAGTATTACTATTAGCAGTAGTAGTAGCAATAGTTGTAGTAGTAGTAGCAGTAGTAGTAGTAGTTTTAGTAGTAGTAGTAGTAGCGAAAGAAGCAGCAGAAGTAGTAGTTACAGTAGTAGGTGTAGTAGTGGTAGTCGTAGTAGAAGAAATTGTAGCAGTAGTAACAGTAGTGGTAGCAGTTGTAGCAAATGGAGTTGTTGGAGCAGCAGTAGTAGTAGCAGAACTCGTTGCAGTCAGAGAAGGAGTAGCAGGTATTATCGTCGAAAAAGTAGTAGTTGTCATAATTGTTGAAGTATTTGTAGTAATAATAATGGTAGTAGTAATAGTAGTTATAGTATTAGTAGCAGTATTTGTAGTAGTAGTAGTAGTAATAATAGTAGTACTTGTAGTTGTTATAGCAGCGATAGTGGTAAAAGAAGTATTAGTAGTAGCTGCATTGGTAGTAATAGGAATTGCAGTAGTAGGAGTGGTATTAGTTGTAGTACTAGTAGTGTTAGTAGTAGCAGTCGGAGAAGTTGTCGTAGAAGCAGTAGTAGTCGCAGTTGTCGCATTAGACATTACGGTAGTACAATTAGCAATGTTAGTATTAGTAGCAGCAACAGTAGTAGTAGTTGTAGAAGTAGTAGCAATATTAGTTGTAGTATTAGTAGCAGCAGCTACAGAAGTTGTACTAGTTGTAGCAGTAGTAGCACTATTTGTAGTAGTAGTAGTTGTAGTAGTAGTAGTATAGCAGCAACAGCAACAGTAGTAGTAGTAGTAACAGCAGTAATTGTGATAGTATTTATTTTAGTAGCAATAGTAGTAGCAGCAGTAGTTGTTGTTGTTGTTGTAGTAGTAGTAGTAATAGTAGTAGTAGTAGTAGTAGCCGTTATAGTGGTAATTGTACTAGTAGTACTTGCAGTAGTAATAGCAACAACAGTAATAAATGTAGGAGTCGTAGTAGTGGCAGTAGTAGCAGGAGTAGGAGTTGTTGGTAGTAGTAGTATTAGGAGTAGTAGCAGTGGTAGGAGTAGGAATAGAAATTGTAGTAGTAGTGGTAGTAATAGTAGTAGGACTAGTAGTAGTGGTAGTAGTAATAGTAGTAGGACTAGTAGTAGTAGTGGTAGTAGTCGTAGTAGCAATAGTACTAGTACTAGCAATAGTAGAAGCAGCAGCAGTAGTAGCAGAAGTAGAAGCAATAGTAATAGAAGTAGTAGTAAAAGTAGTATTAGTAGCAGTGGCACTAGTAGTAGAAGTAGTACTAGTAGTAGTAGTAGAAGTAGTGGGAGTAGTAGCAATGGTTGTAGAACTAGTAGTAGTAAGAGCAGTGGTAGTAGTCATTGTAGTAGCAATAACAGAAGTAGTAGCTTTAGAAGCTGTACTAGTGGTAGTATTTGTAGTTGTAGTAGCAGCAATTGGTTTAGCAATAGTAGTAGTAGTAGCAGCAGCAATAGTAGCAGTAATTGTAATAGTTATATAAGCGGCAATAATCACAATAGTAGTAGTAGTAGTAGTAGTAAACGTAGTTATAGTAGTCGAAATATTAGTTGCAGTAGTAGCAGTAATGGTAGCAGTAATAGTTGTAGCCAAAGTTATAGTAGTTGGAAAGTAGTAGGAGGAGGAGTAGTGGTAGTACTAGCAGCAGCAGCAGCAACCGCAGTAGTAGTAGAAGCAGCAACAATAGTAGTCGTAGTTGTTGTAGCAGTAGTAGTAGCAATAATCGGAGTAGTAGTAGGAGTAAAGGAGTAGTTCTAATTATAGAAGTAGTTTTTGTAATAGTAGGAGTAGTAGTAATAGAAGTTGGAGTAGGAGTAGTGGTAAGAGTTGTAGTACTTGTAGTTGCACTTGTAGTAGTAGTGGTTGTGGTTGGAGCTGTGGTAGTAGTACTACTAGGAGTTCTAGTAGGAGTAGTAGTGCTAATAGGAGTAGTAGTAGGAGTAGTAGTAGAAGTTGCAGTAGAAGTAGTTAGTAGTAGTTAGTAGTAGCAGTAGTAGCAGTTGTAGAAGTAGTAGCAACAGCAACTATAGTTGTAGCAATAATAGTAGTTGTAGTTATTGTAGTAGCAGCAGGAGTACTCGTAGCAGTAGCAATAGTAGTAATAGTAGCAGAAGAAGAAGTAGTAGTAGTAGTAGTAGTTGTTGTTGTTGTTGTTATAGTAATAGCAAAACAATGAGGAGTAGTAGTTATTGTAGTAGGAGTAGTAATAGTAGTAGTAGTAGTTGTAGTAGTGATAGGAGTAGTAGCAATAGTAGTAGTAGAGGTGGTAGTAGTAGCTGAACTAGTCACAGTAATAGTCGTAGTAGTAGTATTCTACTATTACTACTATTAACATTAATTCTACACTACTACTCCTCTTCCTACTACTACTGCCCTACTCCTGCTATTTCTACTAATACTATTAATATTACTACTACTACTACTACAACAACTACCACCATTACTACTAACACTACTGTTGTTACTACAACCACTACTACTACAACTTCTGTTACTACTCCTACTCCAACTCCTACTCTGATTACTTCTACAACTACGACTATTGCTGCTACAACTACCACTACTACTATTACCACCACTACTACTACTACTAAACCTAATACTACAACTACTTCTGTTACTAGTACTACTACACCTAATACTACTACTTTTGCTACTATAACTACTAGTGTACCACCCCTACTATTGCCACAACTACTACTCCTACTCCTCCTCCTACTACTACTTCCACTCCTACTACTCCTACGACATCTACTACTCCTACTCTGACTACTACTACTACAACTACTACTCTACTAGAACAACTGCTATAACTAGTTGTCCTCCTACTAATACTAACTACTACAACAACAACTACTACTCTACTAGCACAACTGCTATAACTAGTTGTCCTCCTACTACTACTAACTACGACAAAAACAACAACTACTACTACAAATACTAATACTACAATAATTACGACTACTAGTACAACACCTACTAATAGTACTAAAACTACTACTACTACACCTCGAACTACCACTACTACTACTACTGCTTGTGCTGTTGTTGCTACTACTACCACTACCACTACTACCACTACTACTACTACTACTACTACTACTACTACTACTACTTCTACAACTACTACTACTCCTACTACTCCTGCTACTACTATTATTACTCCTAGTCCAACCACTGCTATTAATACTCCTACTTCTTTTACTGCTACTGCTACTACTACTACTAGAACTACTAGAACTACTATTATTATTATTATTACTACTACTACTGCTACTACTATTCCTACTCCCTCCTACTCCTAATGCTACAAGCACTACTACTAATACTCCTACTACTCCTGCTCCCACTCCAACTGCTGCTGCTACTCCTACCACGACCGCCCCTACTCGAACTATTACTACGCCGACTACTACCCCTGCTCCAACTCCCACTCTTATTGCTACAACTACAATTGGTACGACTACTATTACTACTACTACTACAACAACAACTACTACTATTACTATCAGAACTACCACTACTACTACTACTACTACAACTGCTACTACTACTACTTCTATAGCTGCTACTCCCACAACTACTGCTACTACTACTATAACTATCCATACTCCTGCTGCTGCTACTACTACTACTACTGCTGCTACAATTGCTACTTGTACTCCTACTACTACTACTCCTACTACTATTGCTGCTGCTGCTGCTACCCCTGCAACAATTATTGCTCCAATTACTACTACTACTACTATTACTACTGCATCTGCTGCTACTACTACTACTTCTTCTTCTTCTTCTTCTTCTGCAACATCAACTCCTACTACAACGCCTACTACTACTATTCCAACTTCTAGTAGTAGTACTACTACTACAACTACTACTACTACTACAACAACAACAACTACTACTACTAATACTAATACTAATGTTACAACCACTGCAGCTACTGCTGCTATTGTGAAAACAACAAGAAAAACAACTACTACTGTTACTGCCTCTATTAATACAACAACAACTATTGCTACTGCTACTACTCCTACTCCAACTTTTACTGATTCTACCACTCCTACTACTACTCCTCCTCCTACTCCAACTACTAATACAACAACTACTACTAGTACAACAACAATTATTACTACTACTACTACTATTGCTACTTCAACTACTACTACAACTACTACTACTTTTGCTACAACTTATACAACTAGTGCAATTACTGCTACTACTAGTCCTACTACAATTGGTACTTCTACTACTAATATTAACACTACAACAACTGCTACTACTCCTACTACTAATCTTAATCGTACACCAACTCTTTCTACTACTACTACTCCTACTACTAATCTTAATCGTACACCAACTCTTTCTACTACTACTACTCCTACTCCTTCACCTACAGCTACTACTACGACTCCTACTACTGCTACTACTACAGGAACTACCACTCCTACTCCAACTCTTACTATTAATATTGCTACTACTACCCCTAATGCTACAACAACAACAACAACAATAACTTATACTATTATTACAACTACTACTTCTACTGCTACAACTACGACCGCAACTACTACTACTTCTTCTACTAGTATAATTGCTAGTATTACTACTCCTACTATTGGTACTTCAACTACTAATAATAAAATTACTACTACCACTACTCCTCCTCCTCCTATTACTACTACTACTCCAAACAATCCTCCTCCTCCTCCTCCTACTACTACTATTGCTATTGCTACTACTACTGCAGCTACTGCTCCTACTACGACTACTACTATTACTCCTACTACTTTTGCTCCTATTGCTACTAATACAACTCTAACTACTACTATTGCTACTGCTGCTATGACAGTAACAATAACATCTACTAGTACTAGTACTACTACTACTACTACTACTGCAACCCCAACTATTACCAGTGCTACTGCTAATGCTACCACTACTATTACTAATGCTACTTCTAATGCTACCACTATTATTACTTCTACTATTACTATTCCAACTACTCCTACTACTGCCACTACTAATTCAACTGCTACTGTGACCACTACTACTACTACTACTACTACAACAACAATAACAACAACTTCAACTCCTACAACTCCTACTACTCCTCCTATTCCAACTCCTCCTCTTCCTCCTCCTCGTCCTCCTACTACTAATACTACTAATACTACTACTACTACCACTACTACTACAAATATGAATATTACAACCACTACAGCTATAGCTGCTACTACGAAAACAAAGACAACAACTACTACTACTGCTACTATAACAACAACAACTACTACCACTGTTACTCCTACTCTAACTCCTACTGATTCTACCACTCCTACTCCTACTACTACCCCTACTGCAACTACTAATCCTACTACTACTACTACTTCTACTACTACTACTACAACAACTACTACTGCTACAAAAACTAGCACAACTACTACTACTACAACCACTGCTGCTACTACTATCGCTTCAACTACCATTACTACTACTTATACAGCTAATACTGCTTCTCCTACTATTGCTACTACTTTAGGTACTACTTCCGCAATTACAACTAATAATATTACAACGACTACTACTTCTGCGACAACGACTACTACTATTGCTATACTACTGTTACTATGGCAGCTACTACTACCACTATTACTACTACTAGACTACTATTATCACTATTATTGAGGCAACAACTACTATTGCTAAAACAATTGCTATTACAACTGCTAGTAGTACTACTATTGCTACTACTGCTGCTATTGTTGCTGCTACTACTACTCCTGCTGCTGTTACTAAAAATACTACTACTCCTACTACTACTTTAACTATTGCTACTACATCAGCTACTACTACCACTACTCCTCCTACTAATACTAAAGTTGCAATTACTACTACTGCTACAACTAGTATTACTACTATTGCCACTGCTGCTACTATTGCTACTGCTACGACTACTACTACAACTACTACTATGACTACAACTATGGTTACTACAACACACACTCCTACAACTACTACTATAGCTGCTACTACTGCAATTACTGCTACTTCTACTGGTACCTAATCATACCACTAACACTACTGCTACTACTACTACTGCTTCTGCTACTACTACTACTACTACTACTATGATTACCACAGCTACTACTACCACTATTGCAACTACTGCCGCTACTACTACTACTGCTACTACTACGATTACCACTGCTACTACTACCACTACTGCAACTACTGCCACTACTGCTACTTCTACTACAACTCTTACTACTACTTCAACTACTACAACTACAACTCCTACTACTACTAATACTACTACTATAATTATACTCTTATGAATACATCTACTACTAATAAAATAGTACTATGACCTCAGCAAATACAATGACTACGATTACTTCTGCTACTACTATTGTTGCTACTACTGCTACAACTACTACAACTGCTACTACTGCTAATCCTGGTAATACTAGTATAACGACTATTGTTGCTAATGCTACTACTGCTAATACTGCTGCTTCTAGTATTACTATAACTACCATTACTACTGCAATGGCTACTACCATTGCTGCTGCTACTGCTACTACCACAACTACTACAGCTATTGCAACTCTTAATACTACACCTACTACTACCCTTTCTCCTGGACCAATTCATACTACAACTCCCATTCCTACTACAACAACAACAACAACTACTACTAGGACTGCTATTACTACTACAACTCCTTCTACTACTACTACTACTACTATTACAACTACTACTTATACTACTACGACATCTACTACTATTATGACTAATACTAATGCTACTACTACAACTACTGTTACTACTACTATTGCCGCTACTGCTACTACTACTAGTACTTCTACTACTCATGTTAATACTACTGCCACTACTTTTGCTACAATTGCTACTACTATTCCTACTACTACTTCTGCTATTGTTGCTATAATTGCTGCTACTACTACTGTTACTACCACCACTACTCCTAGTACTTCTCCTACTGCTGCTACTACTACTGTTTCTACTACTAATACTGCTACAAGTCTACTACTTCTGCTACAACTATTACTTATAGTACTATTGGTACTGCTGCGACTACTTCCACAACAACTACTACTAGTACTACTACTTTTGCTACTACTGCTACTGTTGCTACTACTACTACTCTATTGCAAGTATAACAACTATGACTACGACTACTACTCCTATTAATACTACTACTAATACTACTACTACTTCTACTATTACTATTACAACTATGACTACTACTATTACTGCTACTTCTACTATTACAACAACTGCTACTATTACTACTACTTCTGCTCTCACTACTACTACTACTTCAAGTACAGCTTCTCCTGCTACTACTAGTACTACCATTAATACTACTTTTGCTACTGCTACTACTGCTACTACTACTACAACTACTCCTCCGACTACTGCGACTACTACTACTAATCCACTTACTTTCGCTACGAGTACAACTTCTCATAATACTAATACTACTGCTACTAATGCTTCTCTTACTATTACAGCTGCTGCTACTATTGCTACGCTTCCAACTATTGCAATTACAAATTTTATTACTGCCGCTACTACTACTCCTTCTACTATTGCTGCTACTACTACTGCATTTACTACCATTGCTACCACTACTACCACTACTACTACAGAAACTTTTGAAACTGCTGCAACAGCAACAACAACAACTACTACTAATGCTACTAATACAACAATTACTGCTACTACTACTAATCCAACTCCTACTACTACTACTAATACTAATACTTCCGATACTACTACAATTACTACTGCTGCAACTACGATTACTTCTTCTCCTACTTCTACTACATCTGCTACTTGTACTGCTACTACTATTGCTTCAATTTCTACTACAACTGCTACAACTATAAGGACTTCTGCTACTGCTACTAGTACCATTACTAGATTGCTACTACTGCTGCTACTATTGCTGCAATTATTACTACTGCTACTCCTACTACAACAACAACAACAAGTACTTCTACTATAGATACAACTGCTACAACTGATATTACTAAAACAACTACTACTTCTACTACTATTGCTACTGCTATTAACACTACTATTGCTGCTATCGCTACTACTACAACTACTACTTTTACTACTGCTACAACAATAGCTACAATGACTACTGCTACTACTACTACTACAGCTATGACTACAACTACTATAGCCACCACTACTACTACTACAATGACCACACTACTACTGCTGCTATTGCAGCTACTACTAGTACTACTACTACAAATGCGGCTACTACTACTACTACTACTGCTACTACTACTACTACTAACTACTACTACTAGTACCACTAAAGCTACTACTACAACAACTACAGCTGCTACTTCTAGTACTACTACAAAAACTACTAGTACTACTGCTCCTACTTCTGATACTACTACAACTTCTCCTAATACTATTACTACTGCTACTAATACTGCTACTACTACTACTACTTCTACTCCAACTAATAATACTTCCACAACTACTACTGCTGCAAGTACGAGTATTACTACTACTCCTACGAGTATAACTACTACTACAACAACTTCTGCTAGCATTACTACAACTATTATTACTGCAACTACTGCTGCTACTGCTACGGCTGCTACTACTACTACTACCACCACCACCACCACCACTGCTGCTGTTGCTGCTACTACAACAACAACTACTACTACTTTTACTACTACTACAGCTACTACAATTGCGACTACTGCTACTAGTGCTACTACTATGAATACTACTACTACCATTACTAATACAATGACTACTACTATAAATCCTAGTACTCATACAACAACTATAGCTAGTACTACTGCAGCTGCTACTGCTGCTACTACTACAACTACTACATCTACTATCGCAACAAATAATAATATTGTTACTACGGCTGCTGCTACCACTTCTACAAGTCCTACTACTGCTACTACTGGACTTACTACAACTACTGCTACTACTACAACTTCTACTACTATTGCTGCTACTACTGTGGCTACTAATACTACTCCTACTACTCCTACTAATACTACGACTACTGTAGTTGTTGTTATTGCAACTATTACTAATACAACTACTATAACTACTACTGGTGCTGCTGCAGCTGCTACGACTACTGCTACTCCAACTGCTGCTACTTCTACTACTATTAATAATAATAATATAACTACGATGACTAGTACTACTACAACTACTACTGCTTATACTACTACCACGGCTACTACTAATAGTATTACTACTACAACAATTTCTACTCCAACTCCAACTCCTACTACTCCTACTACTACTTTCTACTACCACGACTACTACTACCACAACTACTACTGCAACTACCACTTCTATTAATACTATTACTACACCTATTACTATAACTATTACTACAACTGCTACTAACTAGTACTTCTACGGCTCCTACTACTACAACTACCTCAACAATTAATGGGACAACTCCTACTAGTTCTATTGCTACTCCTACTACTACTCCTCCAACTACTACTATTACTCCTACTACTACTATTACTATTGATCCAACTACTACTACTACTCCTACACCTACCCCTCCTACTACTACAAATGCTACTACTAGTACTACAACTACTTCTACTACTATTACTTCGACTTTGGCTACTACTAGTACTATTGCTACTAGTACAACTACCACTACTATTACTACTACGATGACTACTACTACTACAACAACAACAAAAACACGGACAACAACAACTACTACTACTTGCACTACTGCTCCTATTGCTACTACAACTATCACAATGACTGCTACTCCTATGACTACTACTACTACTACTACTATGTCTAGTGCTGCTGCTACTACTACTTGCATGACTACTACACCCGTAACCACTACTACTGATACTACTACTGCTACACGTTCTACTGCTACTACTCTACTACTACTACTATTACAACTATAACTACAAATTGTACTACTATTAGTACAGGTAGTACAACTATTACTATTACAACTTCTCCTAGGACTGCTACTACTACATCTGTAGCTACTACTAAGACTACTACTACTACTGCTACTATTGCTTTTACTGCAACTCTTACTACTACTGTTACTGCTGCTGCTGCTGCTGCTACTTCTACTACTACTACGACTGCTACTATTACCATAGGTACTACTACTACTTTGCTACTGATACTACTCTTGCTACTCCTATTACTACTACAACTCCTATGACAACAACTACTACTCCTACTACTACTTCTACGACTATTAGTACAACAATTGCTACTATAAAAATAACAACTACTACCACTACTACTACAACTACTTGTAGTTCTATCACCACTACTACTACTATTACCACAACTACTATGTTACCACTACTTCTACAATAACTACTACTGCTACTACTACTACAACATCTATTATTACTACGACTTCTACTGTTACTCCTAGTACTACTGCTACTATTGTTACACTTACTGTTACTACTCCAACTCCTACTACAACTACTTGTACTTCTGCTACTTCTTTTACTACCGCTACTACTACTACTACTGCTACTACTACTACTACCACTACCACTACTACTACTACCAATACTACAGCTGCTGCTGCTACTAATACTAATACTACTACTACTAACACCACTACTACTACTACTACTAATACTAGTATTACTACCACAACCACTACTCCTACAGCTATTGTTACTACCATTACTACTACGAGCACTACTGCTACTACTGCTGATACACCAACTAATACTTCTACAATTACTACTACTACGACTATTACTACTACTAGTAGTGCTACTACTACTTGTACTAGTACTACTACTACTACAACTTGTACTACTACTACTGTACCATAATTGTTGCTGCTTCTACTACTACAAATATTGCTATGACTACTACTACAACGACAATGACTACTACTACTACTTTTGCGACCACAATTACTACAATTACTGCTCTTACTGTTAGTATTACTATGTATACTACTACAAACAACAACAACTACACCTACTCCTACTGCTACTATGACTTTTACTACCGCTATTGCTACTCCTACAATTACTGCTACTGCTACAAGTACTCCTACTATTATTCCTTCTCCTACACCTATTCCTACTATGACTCCCACTACTACCACCATTAATACAGCAACAATACTAGCAACAATAACAATAATAATAACAACAACTACTACTACTACTACTACTACTACTACTTCTACTACTACTGCTACTGCTACTGCTACTAGTAGTACTACTACCACTACTACTACTGCTATTACTACCACTACTAATGCTACTACTACTACTGCTGTGGCTGCTACTACCATTGCGACTATTACTATTGCTGCTACTACTACTACTACCACCACCACCACCACTACTACTACTACTACTACTACTATTACTGCTACTACAACAACAACTACTGCTACTACTATTTCTATTACGACTTCTACAACTAGTACGATTGCTACTATGACTAGTCCTACTATAATTAATACTTCTACTACTAATACTAACACAACAACAACAACTACTACTCCTACTACTACTCCTAATCGTACTCCAACTCCTTCTGCTACTTCTACTACTACTCCTACTCCTAAAACTATAGCTACTACAACCACTCCTACTACTGCTACTACTATAGCAATAACCACTCCTACTCCAACTCCTACAACTAATATTGCTACTACTACTCTTGTTGCTACCACAACAACAACAACGACAATAACTACTACTATTACAACAACAACTACTACTTCTACTACTACAGCTACTACCACAACTACGACTACTACTACTAGTACAATTGCTAGCATTACTACTCCTACTACTAATACTTTTACTACTTATACTAAAATTACTACTACAACTGCTACTACTACTACTACTACTACTTCTCCTATTACTACTACTACTCCAAACACTCCTCCTACTACTACTACTGGTATTGCTATTGCTACCACTATTACTGCTACTGCTACTACTACCACTACCACTATTACTACTACAAATTCTACTCCTATTGCTACTAATACTACTCCAACCACTACTACTGCCACTACTGCTACGACAACAACAACGACATGTACTACTACCACCACCACCACCACCACTGCAACCATAACTATTACTATTGCTACTCCTAATGCTATAACTACTATTACTAATGCTACTGCTAATGCTACCAGTAGTACTACTTCTACTATTACTACTCCAACTACTACTGCTGCTGCGACTACTACTAATCCCACTCCTACTGCTGCTACTGCTAATACTACTACTACTCCTACTTCAACTCTTACTACAACTCCTACTACTACTCCTATTCCAACTCCTCCTCCTCCTCCTCCTCCTACTACTACTACTATTAATACTACTAATACTACTACTACTAAAACGAACATAAAACCACTACAGCTATAGCTGCAACTACGAAAACAACAACAACAACAACAACAACAACAACAACAACTACTACTACTACTACTACTACTACTACTACTACTACTATTGTCGCTGCCGCTGCTGCTGCTAGAACTCCTACTCCAACTCCCACAGATTCTACCACTCCTACTACTACTAATACCCCTACTCCAACTACTAATCCTACTACTACTACTCCAACAACTACTTCTACCACTACTACTACAACAACAACAACTACGACTACTACTACAACAACAACAACTACTACTACAACCACCACTACTACTACTATCACTCCAACTACCATTTACTACTACTAATACAACTAACACTGCTTCTTCTACTACTACTACTACTTCATGTACTACTTCTGCAATTACTACTAATAATATTACAATGACTACTACTTCTGCGACAACGACTACTGCTTCTGCTACTACTATTGTTACTACGACTGCTACTAGTACTACTATTACTACTGTTACGCTACTATTGTTGCTATTATTATCGCAACTACTACTACAGCTAAAACAGCTGTTACTACAATTGCTTGTACGACTACTGTTGCTACTACTAACGGTGCTATTGTTGCTGCTGCTAATAAAAATACTACTACTCCTCCTACAACTATTACTACTGCTACTACTACTACTGCTACATGTTCTACTGCTGCTACTACTACTACTACTAGAACTACTAATTGTACTACGATTAGTACATGTAGTACAATTATTACTATTACAACTTCTCTTAGGACTGCTACTACTACATCTGTAGCTACTACTAAGACTACTACTACTACAGCTACTACTGCTTTTACTGCAACTCTTACTACTACTGCTACAACTACTACTGTTGCTACTGCTGCTACTTCTACTACTACTGCGACTTATACTACTACCATAGGTACTACTACTATTATTGCTACTGCTACTACTCTTGCTACTCCTATTACTACTACAACTCCAATGACAACAACTGCTACTCCCATTACTACTTCTACCACTATTACTAGTACTATTGCTACTATGAAAATAACAACTACTACCACTACTACTACAACTACTTGTAGCTCTATCACCAATACTGCTACTATTACTACAACTACTACTGTTACCACTACTTCAACAACAGCTACTACTGCTACTACTACTACAACAACTATTATTACTACGACTTCTACTGCTACTCCTAGTACTACTGCTACTATTGTTACACTTACTCTTACTACTCCTACTCCTACTACAACTACTTGTACTTCTGCTACTTCTATTACTACCGCTACTACTACTACTACTACTAGTACTACTACTAATACTACTACTACTACTAACACTACTGCTGCTGCTGCTGCTACTACTACTAATACTAACACCACCACTACTACTATTACTACTACTAGTACTACTACCACAACCACTACTCCTACAGCTATTGTTACTACCATTACTACTACTAGCACTACTGCTACTACTACTGATACACCAACTAATACTTCTACAATTACTACTACTACGGCTATTACTAATACTACTAGTGCCACTACTACTTGTATTATTACTACTACTACTCCTTGTGCTACTACTACTGTACCATAATTGTTGCTGCTTCTACTACTTCAATGAATACTACTACCACTACAACAATAACAACAACAACTACTACTTCCACAACTACAAATATTACTATGACTACTACTACAACGAGGACTACTACTACTTCTTCTGCAACCACAACTACTACAATTACTGCTCTTACTGCTAGTATTAGTACATATACTACTACTATAACAACTACTCCTACTACTACTACTACTATGACTTTTACTACCGCTACTACTACTCCTACAATTACTTCTACTGCTACAACTACTACTACTATTATTCCTTCTCCTACACCTATTCCTACTGCGACTCCCACTACTACCACCACTAATACAGCAACAGCAGCAGCAGCAACAACAACAACAACAACAACAACTACTACTACTTCTACTTCTACTACTACTGCTACTGCTACTAGTAGTACTACTACCACAACTAGTACTGCTATTGCTACCACTACTAATGCTACTACTACTACTGTTGTGGCTGCTACTACCATTGCAACTATTACTATTGCTGCTGCTGCTACTACTACTACCACCACCACCACTACTACTTCTATTATAACTACTACAACAACTACTACTACAACAACTACTACAACTACTACTACTTCTATTACGACTTCTACAACTAGTACGATTGCCACTACGACTACTCCTACTATAATTAATACTTCTACTACTAATACTAACACAACAACTACTACTACTACCACTACTACTACTCCTAATCATACTCCAACTCCTACAACTAATATTAATACTACTACTCTTGTTGCTACCACAACAACAACGATGACAATAACTACTACTATTACTTCTACTACTACAACTACTACCACAACTACGACTACTACTAGTACAATTGCTAGTATTACTACTCCTACTACTAATACTTCTACTACTTATACTAAAATTACTACTACAACTGCTACTACTACTACTACTCAAAACACTCCTACTACTACTACTGCTATGGCTATTGCTACTACTATTACTGCTATTGCTACTACTATGACTACCACTATTACTACTACTAATTCTACTCCTATTGCTACTAATACTACTCCAACCAATACTACTGCCACTACTGCTACGACAACAACAACAAGGACATGTACTACTACTACTACTACTACTACTACCACCACTGCAACCACAACTATTACTACTACTGCTGCTAATGCTACCACTACTATTTCTAATGCTACTGCTAATGCTACCACTACTACTACTTCTACTATTACTGCTCAAACTACTAATGCTGCTGCCACTACTACTAATCCCACTCCTACTGCTGCTACTACTAATACTACTACTACTACTTCTACTCCAACTATTACTACAACTCCTACTACTACTCTTATTCCAACTCCTCCTCTTCCTCCTCCTACTACTACTATTAATACTACTAATACTACAACTACTAAAATGAATATTACAACCACTACAGCTACAGCTGCTACTACGAAAACAACAACAGCAACAACTACTACTGCTGCTGCGGCTGCTGCTGCTGCTGCCGCCGCTACTGCTGCTGCTACTACAACTCCTACTCCAACTCCCACAAATTCTACCACTCCTACTACTACTGACACCCCTACTCCAACTACTAATCCTACTACTATGACTACAGCAACAACTTCTACTACTACTACTACAACAATAACAACTACGATGACTACTACAACTACAACAATAACTACTACTACAACCACTTCTACTACTACTATCACTCCAACTACCATTACTACTACTAATACAACTAATACTGCTTCTACTACTACTACTACTTCATGTACTACTTCTGCAATTACTACTAATAATATTACAACGACTACTACTTCTGCGACAACGACTACCGCTAGTGCTACTACTACTGTTGCTACGACTGCTACTACTACTACTATTACTACTCTTACACTACTATTGCTGCTATTATTGCCGCAACTACTACGACAGCTAAAACAGTTGCTACTACAATTGCTAGTACGACTACCGTTGGTAATACTAATGCTGCTATTGTTGCTGCTAATAAAAATACTACTACTCCTCCTACTACTATAACTACTGCTACTACTACGACTGCTACTTCTACTAATACTAAAGGTGGAACTACAACTAGTATTGATACTACTACTACTATTACAACAACTACTACTACGTCTCCTACAATTCTTGTTACTAATACTTCTGCTACGATTGCAACAACTGCTACTACTGCCACTGTGGCTACTACTGCCACTGTGGCTACTACTGCTACTACTGCGACTATTACTATGACTATTACGATGGTTACTGCAACACACACTCCTACAACAACTACTACTACTACTATTGCTACTACTGCTACTACTGCAACTACTGCTAGTTCTACTGGAACTAATCGTATCACTAACACTACTGCTGCTACAACTGCTACTTCTACTGCTACTGCTGCTACTACAACTACTATGATTACCACTACTAGTACTACCACTACTACAACTACTGCCACTATTGCTACTTCTACTACAACTCCTCTCTTCTACTACTTCAACTACTACTACTACAACTATTACCACTACTAATACTACTACTATAAGTACACATACAACTAATACTACTACTATAATTCTTCTATTACGAATACATCTACTACTAATACAAACAGTACTACGACCTCTACAAATACTACGACTACTACTATTGCTGCTACTACTGCTAATACTGGTAATACTACTATGACGACTATTGCTGTGAATGCTATTACTGCTGATAACATTGCTTCTATTATTACTACTACTACTGCAATTACTACTGCAATGGCTACTAACATTGCTGCTACTACTGCTGCTGCTAGAACTGCTACAGCTATTGCTACGCTTAATACTACACCTACTACTACACCTACTACTACTATTGTGGCTACTACTGAAATTGTTGAAACTACTACAATAGCCACAACAACTGATACTACTAATGCTACTAATATAACTGTTGCTGCTACTACTAATCCAACTCCTCCTACTACTACTAATACTACTATTTCTGGCACTACTACAACTACTACTGCTGCAACAACTACTACTTCTGCTACTTCTGCTGCTACTACTATTGCTTCTATTACTACTACAACTACTACAACTATAAGGACTTCTACTACTGCTTCTACTACCATTACTAGATTGCTACTATTGCTACAATTATTGCTACAATAATTACTACTACTACTCTTACTACGACAACAACAACAACTACTTCTACTATAGATACAACTGCTACAATTGCTCTTATTAAAATAACAACTACTGCTACTACTACTATTGCTATTAACACTACTATTGCCGCTATCGCTACTACTACAACTACTTTTACTACTGCTACAACAATATCTACAATGACTACTGCTACTGCTACTACTACGACTACTATAGCCATTACTCTACTATAATGACCACACTAGTGCTACTACTACTGCTACTACTATAGTTGCTACGACTATCGCTACTACTACTACTAAAGCTGCTACAACAACTACTACTAATGTTGTTGCTACTACAAATACTACTACTACTACCACTCCTATTTTTGCTACTACAACAACTTCTCCTAACTATTACTACTGCTACTAATACTGCTACTACGACTTCTACTCCAACTAATAATACTTATACAACTATATTGCTACAAGTACGAGTATTACTGCTACTCCTACTAGTATAACCACTACTACCACAACTTCTGCTAGTCTTACTACAATCGCTATTACTACAACTACTGCTACTACTGCTACGGCTACTACTACTACTACTATTACTACTACTACTAAGGCTATTACTGCTACAACTACTACCACTATTTCAGCCACTACTATTGCTACTATTGCAACTACAAATTCTATTGTTGGTACTTCAACTTCTACTACGACTCCTGCTGCTGCTTTTACTACTACAACAACTACAAATACTACTAATGCTACTAGTTCTACTACTACAATAATAAATACTACTTCTACTGCTATTTCTCCAATAACAACAACAACAACAACAACAACAACAACTACTACTACTACTACTATTACGACTACTACTGCTGCTGCTACTTTTGCCACTACTATTGCTACTACTTCTCAAATTAGTACTACTACTACGGCTGCTACTACTTCTATGACTACTATTACTTCTACCACTATAGCTTTTGTTACGACTACTACTACAATTGCGGCTGCTACAGCTACAACTACTACTGCTACAACTCAACTACTTCTACTCCAACAACTATAGTCACTGCAGCTACAATTGCAACTACTACTACTAAAACTACTGCTACCACAACTACTGCTAAAGCTACTACTATTGCTACTACTAAAACTACTATTATTACTACTACTGCTGCAGCTACTACTACCACTGCTTTTGCTACTACTACTACAACAACAACTACTACTACTTGTACTACTACTACAGCTACTACAATTGCTACTACTGCTACAAATGCTACTACTATGAGTCCTACTGCTACCACTACTAATTCAATGACTAATACTACTGCAAATCCTGGTACTCTTACAACTACTATAGCTAGTACTACTCTTGCTGCTATTGTTGCTACTACTGCAACTACTACAAGCTACTACTGCAACAACTAATGCTACTGCTACTACTCTGATTGCTACTACTATAGTTGCTGCTACTGCTACCACTACTACTAGTCCTACTATTGCTACTACTGGACCTACTACAACTACTACAACTACTACTATGGCTCCTACCATTACTACTTCTACTACTACTACTACTACTACTGTGGCTACTAATACAACTCCTACTACTCCTACTAATACTATGACTGCTGCAATTGTTGTTATTACTACAACTACTACTAATACAACTATTGCTACTACTATTGCTCCTACGATTACTACTACTACTCCAACTACTGCTACAGCTACTTCTAGTACTACTACTAAAACAACTACTATGACTAGTACTACTACTACAACTACTACTGCTTATACTAGTACCACTACTACTACCATAACTACTACTGCAACTACAACTTTTGCTAATACTATTACTGCACCAATTAGTATAACTACTACTACTGCTATTGATACTTCTACTAGCAGTACGACGGCTCCTACTACTACAACTACCTCTACAATTAATGCAATAGCTCTAACTACTTCTGTTGCTACTCCAACTACCACTCCTCCAACTACTACTCCTACTCCTACACCTACTCCTCCTACTACTACATATGCTACTACTATTAGAACAACTACTTCTACAACTACTACTACTTCGACTTCGACTACTACTAGTATTATTGCTACAAGTACTACTATCACTACTAATACTACTACCATGACTACTACTACTACAACAACAATAAAAATGACAACAACAACTACTACTGCTTGCACTACTGCTCCTATTGCTGCTACTACAACCAAAATGACTGCTACTCCTACGACTACTACTACTAGTACCACTCCTACTACTACTGCTGCTACTGTTGCTACTACTACTTGCATGACTACTACTACTGCAACTACTGCTGCTGATACTACTACTACACGTGTTGCTGCTACAACTACTGCTACTACTATTACTAATATAACTACAAATTGTACTACTACTACTACTATTACAACTTCTCCTGCGATTGCTAGTACTACTTATGCAGCTACTACTAATACAACAACAACTACTACTGCTACTACTACTTCTACTACAACTCTTACTACTACTGCCACTACTACTACTGTGACTGCTACTTCTACTACTACAAGTACTACTACAACTACTACTACAGCTGCTACTACTCCTGCTACTGTTACTACTATAGCTCCTATTACAACTACTACTACTACTATTACTACTACTACTATTACCACTACTATTGCCAGCACAACAATAACGACTACTACTATCACTACTACTACAACTAATTGTAGTTCTACTACTACTACTACAACAACAACAACAACAACTTGAACTACTATTATTACCACTACATCAGCAACTACTACTATTGCTATTACTCTTACTACTATTATTACCACCACCACCCACTACTTACAACTGCTACTATTGCTACTACTGCTACTACTACTACTGCAACTATGATTATTACAACTTCTACTGTTGCTCCTAGTACTATTGCTACTACTATTATAGTTACTGTTACTACTCCTACTCCTACTACAACTACTTCTACTACCCTACCTCTACTACTACTACTACTACTACTACTACTACTACTACTACTACTACTACTACTACTACTACTACTACTACTACTACTACTATGACTACTACTATAGCTACTCCTACTACTCCTACTAGTACCAGTACTACTATCGCAATTACTACTCCTACAGCAACAATAATAACTACAACTACTACTACTCCTACTACTACTTCTTCTTCTACTAGTATTACTACTGCCACTGCTACTACTACTATTGCTACCACTACAAATGCTACTACTACTACTGCTATGGCTTCTACTACTATTGCGACTATTACTATTGCTACTACTATTACAGCTACCATTTCTGCTGCTACCGCTACTGCTTCTGCTACTTCAACTACTACCACGGCTACTACCAATACTACTATTACGACAACTATAATTGCTATTACTACAACTTCTGATGCCACTACTGCAAGCAACACCACCATTGTTGTTGCTGCTACAACTACTACTTCTCCTACAATAACTACTACTTGACTACTACTACTATTACTACTACAACGACTACTTCAACTTCTACTACTATTATTACAACTACCACTACTTCTCTAACTACTAGTAATGCGACTACTATTGCCACTACTGCTACTGTTACAACGAGAACTATGAGTACTTACTACATCTACATCTACTTTTGTTTCAACTACTTTTGCTGCTACTACTACTACAACTACTACAACTACTACTACTGCTACTAGTGCTACTACTACTTTTGCTACTACAACTACTGCTGCTGCTACTCTTACTACTTCTAGCAACTACTACTCCTTCAACTACTGCAACTTCTGCTATAATCAATACTTATACTACTACTCGTACAACAACAACAACTACTGCTACTACTAAAAATACTCCGGCTACTCCTTCTACTAATACTACTTCTACTAATTTACTATTTCTCCTTCTACTACTACTATTGTTGTTACTACAGGTACTACTACTACCACTACTACTACAACTGTGACTATTGCTACGACTAATTCTACTTCTACTGCCACTATTACTACCACTAGCACTACTATTGCTGCTACTGCTACTACTACTTCTGTTACTACTACTTCTACAATAGCTACTATTGCCACTACTATTGCTAGTTCTTCTACTCCTAATGCAACTACAGCTACTATTATTATGAATAGTGCTATTGCTACTAGTCTTGCTCCTAGCACTGCTACAACTACTGACTCAACTACTACTACTTGTACTATTTCTGCCACTACTATTGCTTCTCCAACTACTACTAGTACTCCTACTACTGCTACTATTACCACTACAACTAATGCAGCTATTGCAACTACTGCTACAATGGCTACTTCTACTACTACTCCTACTACTAGTACAACTATTACTACTAATACTACTAATACGACTACTACTACAACCCCTGCTACTAAAAGTACTGCTACGACAAATACTATCACTACAATACTTCTATTACTAATACTAATCAGATTACTACTACTAGTAGTACTACTACTTATACTACTAGTGATGCTATTTTTATTGCTACTTCTATTGCTTATACTCCTAATACTCCGACTACAGCTACTACAACTGCTACAACTTCTATGACTACTTCCAGTACTACTACTACTATTTATCCTAGTTTTACTACTATTATTATTACAGCTAGAACGGCTACTACAACATTTACCACTACTACTTCAACCACTAATATTGCTGCTACTACTGCAGCTGCTACTGCAAGTACTACTACTACTGCTACTACTACTCCAACAACCACTCATTCTCCTATACTTATTACTACCACTACTACTACTCCTACAACTTCTATTAATACTACTAGTACTACTACTAAAACTATAACTACTACTACTACCACTACTAATACTACTACTACCGCACCTACTTCTAGTGCTATTACTCCTACTTCTCCTTCTACTATTAGTACCACCACTACTACTCCTATTACTACTACTACTACTACGACTACTACAACTGCTACTACAACAACAACTACTACTAATACTATATCTACTACTATTTTTGCTACTTCTACTACTGCTACTACTGCTGCTACTACTAACACTATTACTATTACTAATACTACTACTACAATAGCAGCTAGTACTACTACTATTTCTACTACTACGACAACTATTATTGCTACTACAATAACCACTACTAGTTCTACTCCAACAACTACAGCCATAGCTGCTTTGGCTGCTACTACTGCTGCTGCCGCTACTACTATTGCTACAATTACAGCTGCTACTACTAGTACTACTACTGATGCAACTACAACTATTGCTGCTCTAACTGCTGCTACTACACTAATTCGACAACTACTACTACTACTACTTAGACTACTACTATTGCTGCTGCTACTACTACTATTATTACTACTACTAATACTACTACAATGACTATGACTACTACTACTACTTCTACAAATACTACACTGCTACTGCTTCTTCTACTACTATTACTGCTCCTACTGCTAACACTCTTACTACTACTATTGCCACTACTATAACTATTACTACTGCTACTACTACTATTACAACTAACGCCGCTACTCATGCTTCTACTACTATAGTTACCACTACTACTATACTACAACTGCTTTTACAACTACTGCTACTACGAGCACTACTATTAAAATTGCTACTATAGCTACTATAACAACTACTACTCCTACAACAACAACAACTATGACTTCACCTAGTACTGCTACTGCTGCAGCTACTCCCACTACTACCGCTACTACTGCTACTTCGGCTACTACTACTACTGCTAGTATGACTTCTATTTCTACAGCTACTACTACAGCTGCTACAACTACTATTGCTACTTCTACAACAACAACAACTACTACTACCAATCCAAATACTACTACTACTTCATTGACAACAACAGTTAATACTACTACTATGACTACTATTGCTACTGTTACTGCTGTTGAAATTGCAACTGCTACTTCTACTACTAATACTGCAACTACTGCTACTACTACTATAACTCTAGCTACTACTACTACTAATATTACTGCTAGAACTACCACTACTACAACTACAACTTCTCCTCCTTCTACAATGACTACAGCTACTGCTATTGCTACTGTTACTACTACAACTACTACTTGTTCTTCTACTACTACTACTATTATTACTACTATTTCTACTTCTCCAACTATTGCGACTATGATTACTGCTAGTTCTACTACGACTACTGCTGCTATTGCAACTCTTGCTACTACTACTACATCTACTTGGCTGACCACTACTACTACTATTACAGCTGGTATTGCTAATAGTAATACTACAACTGCTACTACTATAGCTACTAATACTACAACTACTACTAATACTACTTCTACTACTGCCACTACACTGCTACTCCTTCTACTGCTATTACTACTATTTCAACTGCTACTACTACTACCATTAATGCCACTATAGTGAATACTATTACTAGTACTACTGCCACTACTACAAATATTGCTTCTACTACTTCCACTATTGCTACTTTTGCTCCTATTAATGCTTGTAATGATATTGCAACCACTACTACCACTACAACTACTTTAACAACTATTGCTACTACTAGTACAACCACTATAACTATGACTTTTACTACTACTTCTACTACTACTTCCACTTCTCCTACAATAACAACTACTACAAGTTTACCTACTACTACTAATACTTCTCTTACTACTACTTCTACAACTACAACTATTGCCACTTCTACTACTACTTCTGCTACTACTGCTTCTATTACTATGGCTACCAATACTATAGCTACTACTACTATAACTACTACTGCTAGTTCTAATACTGCTACTCCTACTACTACTACTGCTACTACTTCTCTAATTACTTTTACTGCCACTACTACCAGTACTCCTAACAGTACAAGTGCTACAACGGTAATTACTACTTCTACTACTATTGCTACTGCTACCGTTGCAGCTGCGGCAACTGCTCCTACTTCTACTACTACTACTCCTACTACTACTACTGCAACTACTGCTACCACTACTGCTACTACTATGGCTCCAACTACTGTCACTACTACTAATACTGGTACTACTATGGCTCCAACTACAGTCACTACTACTAATACAATTGATACCGCTTCTGCTACTACTGCTACTTCAGGTACTACTTCTGCAATTACTAATAATAATAATACAACTACTACTACTTCTGCGACAATGACTACTACTGCTGCTATTACTACTGTTACTATATTTCTATTACTACTATTACTACTGCTACACTACTATTGCTGCTATTATTGCCACAACTACTACTACTAAAATAATTGCTACTACAACAGCTACTGCTATGGTTGTTACTACTACTGCTACTGCTGCTACTACTAAAAATACTACTATTACTCCTACTGCAATAACTACTGCTACTAGCTTAGCTACTACTACTCCTCCTACTAATACTAAAGTTGCAACTGCTACTACTGCTAGAATTAGCATTCCTACTACTACTACTATTACAACAACAACTACTACTACTATTGCAGCTACTACTACTTTTTCTATGACTAATACAACTGCTACTGCTGCCATTGCGGCTACCACTGCTACTCCTACGACTACTACTATAACTACTACCATGACTACTACTATGCTTACTACAACACACACTCCAACTACTACTATAGATGCTACTGCTACTACTGCAACTACGGCTACTTCTACTAGTACTAATGATACCACTAACACTACTGCTCCTACTACTACTACTACTATGATTACCACCGCTACTACTACCACTACTACAACTACTGCTACTACTGCTATTTCTACTAAACTCCTACTACTACTACTTCAACTACTACTACTACAACTCCTACTACTACTAATACTACTACTATAAATACACCTATAACTAACACTACTACTACTACAATTCTACTGTTATTAACACTTCTACTACTAATACAAATGGTACTACGACGTCTACAAATACTAGGGCTACTCCTACTTCTGCTACTACTATTGCTGCTACTACCACTACAACTACTGCTGCTGCTACTACAGCTAATACTGGTACTACTAGTATGATGACTATTATTGCTACTAGTACAACCACTATAACTATTACTGCCACAACTATGACTTTTACCACTACAACTACTTTAACAACTATTGCTACTACTAGTACAACCACTATAACTATTATTGCCACAACTATGACTTTTTCTACTACTTCTACAACTACTTCCACTTCTCCTACAACAACAACTACTACAAGTTTACCTACTACTACTAATACTTCTCTTACTACTACTTCTACAACTACAACTATTGCTACTTCTACTACTACTACTATTACCACTACTATAGCTACTACTACTATAACTACTACTGCTAGTTCTAATACTGCTACTCCTACTACTACTACTGCTATTACTTCTCTAATTACTTTTACTGCCACTACTACCAGTACTTGTCATAGCACAAGTGCTACAACGGTAATTACTACTTCTACTACTATTGCTACTGCTACCGTTGCAGCTGCAGCAACTGCTCCTACTTCTACTACTACTCCTCCTACTCCTACTACTACTGGAACTACTGCTACCACTACTGTTACTACTATGGCTCCAACTACTGTCACTACTACTAATACAACTGATACCGCTTCTGCTACTACTGCTACTTCAGGTACTACTTCCGCAATTACTAATAATAATAATACAACTACTACTACTTCTGCGACAATTACTACTACTGCTGCTATTACTACTGTTACTATATTTCTACTACTACTATTACTACTGCTACACTACTATTGCTGCTATTATTGCCACAACTACTACTACTAAAATAATTGCTACTACAACAGCTACTACTATGGTTGCTACTACTACTGCTACTGCTGCTAATAGTAAAAATACAACTATTACTCCTACTGCTATAACTACTGCTACTAGCTTAGCTACTACTACTCCTCCTACTACTAATACTAAAGTTGCAACTGCTACTACTGCAAGAATTAGCATTCCTACTACTACTACTATTACAACAACAACTACTACTTCTATTATTGCAGCTACTACTACTTTTGCTATCACTACTACAACTGCTACTACTGCCATTGCGGCTACCACTACTACTACTACGACTACTACAATGACTACTACTATGACTACTACTATGGTTACCACTCCTACAACTACAACACACACTCCTACAACTACTACTATAGATGCTACTACTACTACTACAACTACGGCTACTTCTACTAGTACTAATGATACCACTAACACTACTGCTCCTATTACTACTACTACTATGATTACCACAGCTACTACTACCACTACTACAACTACTGCTACTACTGCTATTTCTACTAAACTCCTCCTACTACTACTTCAACTACTACTACTACTAATACTACTACTATAAATACACCTACAACTAACACTACTACTACTACAATTCTACTGTTACTAACACTTCTGCTACTAATACAAATGGTACTACGACGTCTAAAAATACTAGGGCTACTCCTACTTCTGCTACTACTATTGCTACTTCTACCACTACTACTACTGCTGCTGCTACTACAGCTAATACTGGTACTACTAGTATGATGACAATTGTTGCTAATGCAACTACTGCTAATACAGCTGCTTCTATTACTACTACTACTACTATTACTACTGCAACAACTATTAGCATTGTTGCTACTGGTACTGCTACTACTACTACTACAACTATTGTTACTCTTAATACTACACCTACTAGAACCCCTTCTCCTAGACAAATTCGTACTACAACTCCCATTCCTACTACAACTATTAGTACTACTACTACTACTACTACTAGGACTACTATTACTACTACTGCTACTTCTGCTACTACGACCACTACCACTACTACCACTACTACTACCACTACCACTACTACCACTACTGCTCCCACTACCGCTACTCCTCCTCCTCCTCCTCCTCCTACTACTACTACTACAACATCTACTACTACTACAGCTCTAGCTACCACTACAACTGATGCTATCACTACTACTACTACGACTAGTACTAATGCTTCTACTACAACTGTTACTACTACTGCTACTGTTACTACTACTACTACTATTAGTTCTACTACTCATGTTACTACTACTAGTACTGCTGTTGCTGCTACTACTGCTACTATTACTACTAGTACAACTACTACTCCTTCTGCTACTATTACTACAACTGCTCCTATTACTACAACTACTACTACTAATACTTTTCCCATTATTATCACTACTGCTACTACTACTAGTACTCCTACTACTACTACACCTACTACTACAACTACCGCAACTACTGCAACTACAGCTAAAATGGCAACCTCTACTACTCCTAATACTACTACATACTACTACTGCAACCACTACTAGTACAACTACGACTACTAATATGACTACTACTAAAACTAATACTACAAAAAATACTACTACGACTAATACTATAACTACAATACTACTATTACTGATATGATTACTACTAATACTAATTATATTACTACTACTACTATGACAACTACTACTTTTTTCTACTACTACTTCTGCTACTTTTAATGCTAATTTTATTGGTAGCACCCGCACTACTATTACTGTAGCTACAACTGCTACAACTTCTATGACTACTACTACTATTACACTACTACTGCTTCTCCAACTACTACTAATTCTGCTACTATTTCTCCTTGATTTACTACTATTATTATTACAACTACAATGACTACTACTATTGCTACTAAAATTTCTACTACTAAAATTGTTGTTGCCACTACCACTACTCAACCATTAATATTGCTGCTACTACTTCTACTACTAGTGCATCTACTATTGTTGCTTTACTCCTACTCTCACTACTACAACTACAACAACTACTACTACAGTTATTACTTCTATTGCTACTGGGCTGCTTCTATTGCTACTACTACTACTATTACTACTACTACTACCCCTACTTTTGCTACTATTACAACTACTACTGCTATTACTACTACTACTAGTACTGCAACTACTACAACAACTACTACTACTACTACTACAACTGCTCCTGCTGTTACTACTACTACGGCTGCTATTACTACTTCTACTCCTACTTCTACTACTACTTCTATTACTACTACTGGTACTGCTTCTACTACTAGTAGTAGTAGTACTAGAACAACTACTTCTGCTATTACTACAACAACTACTGCTACTACTGCTACTATTATTGCAACTACTACTGCTACTACTACTACTATGACTACTATGACTACTACTACGACTACAGCAACTACTACTGCTAGTACTATTGCTACTACTGCTACTATTACTGCTACTACTGCTACGACTACAACAGCTACAGCTACTACTACTACTACTACTGTCGTTGCTACTACTACAACTACTACTACATCTACTGCTACGACTGCTACTACAACTACTACTGCAACTACTACTACTACTACAATAACTACCACTGCGGTTACTGATAGTACTAGTACTACTAATACTAATTTTGCAACTACTGCTACTGTTGTGGACACTGCTGCAACTAGTGCCAGTACTGCTTTACTTCTCCTACTACTGCTCTTATTGCTACTATAACTGCTGCTACTATAGTGCTACTGCTTTTATTACTACTACTACTTCTGCTACTGCTACTACTTCTGTTACTTTTACTTCTACTAATTCAACGACTACTACAACTTCTGGTTCAACAACAACTACTTCGAATATTACTACTACTACTTTCGCTCATACTGCTACTGCTATTAATACTTCTACTACTACTTCTACTACAATAGCTAATACTTCTATTAGTTCTACTACATCGACTATTGCAACTACTACTACTTCTCCAACTACAACCACCACTGCTGCTACTACCAATATCACTACTACAACTACTACAACTACTACTACCACTGCTACTACTGCTACTACTGATACTACGATTACTACTTCTACTACTACAACTTCTACCCCTACTACTTCTACTACTACCAAAATTAATACTGCTTTGACTCCTGCTACCACTACAACTACTGCTATGACTACAACTATGATTACTTGCCCTACTACTACTGCTAAAGCTTCTGCTACTGCTATTGCTACTACTGCTATTACTACAACTACTGCTGCTGCTTCTCCTACTACTACAGCTATAAATATAGCTACTACTACTACTATTGCTCCTACTTCCACTACTACTACTAATTCTGCTACTACTTCTACTACTCCTACTACTACTGCTGCTACTAATGCAGTTATTGCTATGACTACTGCGGATGTCACTGCTAATACTATTGCTGCTGCTACCACTACTACTACTACTACTACTACTACAACAACTACAACTACTACTACTAATGCTACTACTACCGGAACTTCTACTACTATTTCTTCTACTACAACTACAACTACTGTCAAACTATTGTAACCACTACTACTTCTTCTATTATTATTATAACAGTAGCAACAACAACAACAACTACTACTGCTGCTGCTATTGCAACTACAATATCCATAACTACTACTGCTACTTCTACTGCTACTGACACTACTGTTGCTACCACTACTGCTACTACCACCACAATTACCACTACATTTGCTACTACTATGGCTACTACTACAACTACTACTACTTTCACTACAAGTATAATTGCTACTACTATTACTCCTGCTACTACTGATACTACTAATGCTAATATTAACACTACTATTACTAATACTGCAACTCCTACTTCTACTCCTACTCCTACACCAACTCCTACTACAACTCTTACTGCTACTCCCACCCCTACACCTACAGCTACTACCACTACTCCTACTACTTCTACTACTGCCACAACTACCACTCCTGCTAAAACTTCTACTACTACTATTGCTACCACTATAACTTGTACTACCACAACAACTACTACTACTACCAATACTACTACTACTACCCTTTCTGCTACTAGTACAATTGCTACTATTACTGCCTTTACAACTACTGGTACTACTAATACTAATACTAACACTACTAGAACTACTACAACTACTACTAATACTAACACTCCAACTACTTCAACTGCTACTACTACTACTATTGCTACTAGTCCTACTGCCACTATTACTCTTAATAGTCCTATGACTATTATGACTACCACGACAACTATGACTGCTACTGCACTCCTCCTCCTCCTCCTCTTCCGACTACCACTACTTCTACTACCACTACAACTATTACTACTACCACTGCTACTACTACTATTATGACTACTCCTACTACTAATACTTCTCCTACTGCTACAACTACTATTACTACTACTGCTGCTACTACTAGTACTATGTAATTATTAGTACAACTGCTTCTACTACTTCTCCTACTACGTTTGCAACTACTACTACTTTGAATAATACTACTACTTTTATTAGTACTGCTTCTGCTTCTACTGCTATTGCTATTACTTCTACTACAATAACAACAACTACTATTACTACTACAACAACTACTACTGCTGCTACTACTACCACTATAACAACTACAACTATTCCTACTACTACTCCTGCAACTGCAACTACTACTACTACTATTACTACTACTACATCTACTACGAGCCGTAGTCCAACTCCTACTACAACAACAACTACCACTACCACCACCACTACCACTACCACTAATACTACTGCTACAACCACAACCATACTACTAGTACTACTACTACTACTACTACTACTACTATTATTACTATTAACGCTAATATTACAACAATTGCTGCTATAGCTACTACTGCAACAACAATTACAACAACAACAACATCTACTTCCACTACTAGTACTACTTCTACTACTATTACTACTACAAATACTACTCCTACTGCTACTAGTACGAGTCCTATTACCACTACTACTACAACATCAACTTATACTTCTACTACTGCTACAACTATTGTTGCTATTGTTGCTGGTACTACTACTGCTGCTGTTGCTGCTCCTACTACTACTATTACTACTACTGCTACCCATACTATAACAACTATTGCTGCTTCTACTGTTACAACTACTACTCCAACTCCTACCGCTTCTACCACTCCTACGACTACTGCTACCCCTACTCCAACCACTTCTACTACTAGGAGTATTAGAACTACTACAACAACAACTACTAGTACTACTACTCCTCCTCCTCCTCCTATTACTACTACTACTACTACTTCTTCTACTACAAGTACAATTGCTGCTACTACAACTCCTACAACTACTGGTGTTACTACAGCTAATACTAACACTACTACTACAAATATTAGTACTACTTCAACTACTACTATAGTAATTGCTATTATAGCTTCTACTACTCCTCTTACAGCTACTACTATTATTACGACTACGACAACTACTATTGCTACTACTACTATTACTAAAATGTCTCCTACTATTCCTACTATGGCTACTACTACTACTACTACTAATATAGCTACTACTACTATTTCAACTACTACAACTTCTTCTACCACTACTCCTACAGCTACTAATGCTACAGCTACTACTTCTACTACTACACAACAATTACCACTACTACTACTCCTACTGCTGATGCTACTACAACAACAACACCAACAACAACAACATCTACTCCTCCTACTGCCAAAACTACTACAACTGCTACAACAACTATTATTAATACTACTACTACTTCTACTACTACTACTGCAACTATTACTGCTACTATTGCAGCTTCTACATCTACTACTTCCTCTACTACCACTACTGCTAATGTTACTTCACTTCTACTTCAACTACTATAGCTAATACCACTACTTCTCCTACAACTACAACAACTACTACTAATAGCACTACTTCTCCTACAACCACAACTGTTACTACAAATAATACAACTACTGCAACTATACAACTGCTAAAACTTTTCCTACTACTACACTACTATTCTTGCTACTATTATTACTACTACTATTGCCACTAGTACTACTTCAACTACCACTAGTACTACTATTGCTATGACGTCTACTACTACTATTGCTTGGACTACATCCACTACTCCGATTGCTACTTCTACTACTCCTACTACAACAACAACAACAACAACAACTACTACTACTACTACTACTGCTACAACTACTGCTATTACTAGTACTACTACTATCAGTAGTAGTATTGCTGCTGCTGCTGCTGCTATGACTACTACTACTGCTACTACTACTTATACTACTTGTACTACTACCACTACTAGTCCTACTACTACTAGTTGTACTACTACTACAACTACTACTACAACAACTACTACTACTACTATTGCTACAACTACTATAACTAATACTAATACTACGAATTCTTTGATTGCTTCATACTAATTTACAATGGAAAAACTCCTGTTCATTGTAAGATCACTGAAGGAAAGGTTGGTCATAAATTTGAAGAGTTTGCTTCTACACAGAGATGAAGACCTTCGAGAACAAATAAAGGCAAGGGCAGAAAGGGGATAAAGTAAAGTCTAAGTGTCATATGGCACAAAAGGGAAATCCGATTTCCATAAGACTTGATCTTAAAAGTAGTTTAGATCCAAGTTGGTTGAGTGAGGGCTACCGCGAAACTCACCGAATGGGTCTGGCTTTATCTTCTCAACTGCTTTTCCTGATCTTTGTCCCATATTTCTAAAAAATCAATGGCGTGGGAGGACGTTGCAGATGTCTGGGATAGACACAACAATAACTACTACTACCACCATGATTATTACTATTACTTTTTCTACAACTGCTACTACTAGTGCTAATGCTAACTACTAATACAATTACTACTCCTAATATTACTATTAATACTACTACTACTTCTACGATAATTACTGTCACTGCTATTGCTATGGCTCTGCTACTATTGCAATAATTTCTTCTGTTGCAACTACTACTACTACCACAACTCCCACTACTATAACTACTACGACAACAATAACCACTACTACTGCTGCTGCCACTGCTACGACGACTGTGAAGACCACTAATACTACTACTTTTGTTGCTATCGCTACAAGTTCTACTACTACAGCTACTACTGACACTAATATTACAACCACTACTATAACAACAACAACTACTACAACAACTACTACCACTACTAGTACTACTACTACCACCACTACAAATACTACCAATACTACTACTACATCTGCAACTACAAATCCTTCTGCTCCTATTACTAATCCTACTCCTACTACTACTACTACTACTACTTCAACTACTACTTTTACTACTGCTACTACTACTGCTGCTACTGTTACTGCAACTACAACTACAATAACAACAACAACTGCTACTACTCCTACTACCACTGCTACTACAACTACTACAACAACTACTACTAGTGCTACTGCTTCTACAGGTACTACAACAATAACCACCACCACTACTACTACCACTGTTACGATGGCTGCGAAGACCACTAATACTACTGCTTCTACTGTTATCGCTAGTAGTACTACTACTACAGCTGCTACTGACACTAATATTACAACCACTACTACTACAACAACAACAACTACTACAACTACTACCACTACTGGTACTACTACTACTGCCACTACAAATGCTACCAATACTACTACTACTTCTGCAACTACAACTCCTTCTGCGCCTACTACTACTTTTACTCCTACTACTACTACTAGTTCTTCTACTACTACTTCTACTACTACTACTACTGCTACTACTGCTACTGCAACTGAAACCACAACAACAACAACAACTACTGCTCCTACTACCACTACTAATACTACTACAACAACAATAACAGCTGCTACTACTACTTCCACTACTACTCTTCATCCAACTCCTACTCGAACTACTACTCATACTCCTACTACTACTCCTACTGCAACTACTACTACTACTACTACTGCAACTACTACTTCTGTTGTAACAATATTTTTGCTGCAGCAACTAGTACTACTGCTGCTGCTACCCCAACTATAGCTATTACTCCTTCTATTACTACTGCTACTAGAACAACTACAACAACAACTACTACTACTACAACTGCTGCTACTACTACTACTAATGCTGCTACTCAAGGTGCTGCTACTATTCCTGCTAGTACCACTACTACTACAACTATTGATCCTGCTACTACTGCTGCTATACAAGGACTCATGCTACTACAACTATTGCTACTAAAAAAATAGCTACTACTACTACTACGACATCTGCTATAGCTAGTAGAACTACTACTACTACAAATAATGCTATTGCTACTACTACTACTATGATTACTCCTACTACAACTACGACTCCTATTGCTACTACTGCTACTGCTACTACTACTACTTGTACTAATACTACTATGCCAAACACTGCTACTACTACTACTACTACAACAACTGCTTCGGCTACTGCTGCCGCCACCACCACTACTACTGCCAGTAGTAGTAACACTACTATTATAATATTATTAGTACAACCGCTTCTACTACTTCTCCTTCCACTTTTGCATCTAATAATATTTTAAGTAGTACTACTACTTCTACTAGCACTGCTTCTGCTACTACTACTACTACTACTACTACTACTAGTACTATAACTACTACTACTACTACTATTCCTACTACTACTCCTATTACTGCTACTACTCGTCCTCCTCCTCCTACTACTACTACATCTACTATGACTCCTAGTCCAACTCCTACTACTACTACAACAACAACAACAACTACTACTACTACCACAACTACTACTGCGAACGCTACTACTACTACTACTATACTACTATACTACTACTACTAATACTACTACTACTATTACTATTGATACTAATAGTAAAACTATTGATGCTATGGTTGCTACTACAACAACAACAACAACAACTACTACTACTACTAATACAAATAGTACTCCTAATGCTATGAGTACGAGTCGTATTACCACTACTAATGCAACATCAATTTATACTACTACCACTATTACCAGTACTACTACAACTACTATTGCTGCTGTTGCTGCTGCTACTACTACTGCTGCTCCTACTATTACAATTACTACTGCTGTTACTAGTACTACAACAACTACTGCTACTTCTACTGCTACTACTACTCCTACTCCTACTCCTATTGCTCCCACCACTCCTACTACTACTACTACCCCTACTCCAACTACTTCTCCTACTATGAGTGCTAGAACTACTAATACAACAACAACAACTACTACAAGTACTATTGCTACTACTACTACTACAATTATTACTACTACTACTACTCCTACTAATAATAATACTAGTACTGTTGCTGCAACTACAACTCCTACAACTATTGGTGCTACTACAACTAATATTAATGCTACTACTACAATTGTTATTACTACTACAACTACTACTACAACAACGGTTATTACAGCTTCTACTACTATTACTTCTACTACTTCTATTACAGCTACAACTATTATTACTACTACAATAACTACCACTACTGCTACTACTAATATTACTAAAACTTCTCCTACAACTCCTACTCTGGCTACTACTACTACTACTATTGCTATTACTACAACTTTAACTACTACTACTACTGCTGCTACTACTTCTACTACTACTGCTACTACTAATCCTCCTCCTCCTATGGCTACTATTACTACTCCTACTGCTATAAATACTATGGCTACTACTTCTACTACTACTACAACAACAATACACCACTACTACTCTCCTATTGCTGATGCTACAACCAACAAAACAAAACAACAACTTCTACTCCTCCTATCCCGGCGACCCAACTACTACGACTAATAACAACAACCTACGACTACACTACTACTACTGTCTGGTTATTCTGCTACGAATACTGCAACTATGAGCTACGAACTGCAACTACTACTACTACGACTTACTCCTGTGTTTACGAACCCGTCTCTAACTACTATTGCAAATGTTTTTAACTGTACTTATAACTATTCAACTTCTCCTACAACACTGCAACTAATGCCACTACTACTCCAATAACTACAACAACTACTACTAATGTCACTACTTCTCCTACAACTACAACTATTAATACAAATAATAGAACTACTGCTGCTACTACAACTACTAAAATGTTTCCTACTACTACAACTACAACTTCTGCTACTACTACTTCAACTACTACTAATACTAGGACTACTTCCACTATTATGATTGCTACTTCTAATACTGCTGCTGCTACTACTACTACAACTACTACCACAACTACTATAACTACAACTATTACTACTACTACTATCACAACTACTACTCTTGTTGCTGCTACTATAACTACTACTACTGCTACAACTACTAATACTACTTGTACCACTACCACAACTACTACTGCTACTACTTGTACTACAACCACTACTACTATTATTACTGCTAATACTACAACAATAATGGCCACTACTACTACAACAACAACAACAACTACTTTTACTGCTACTACTACTAATAATAATACTAATACTACAACAACTACTACTACAACTTCTACTGCTTCTTCTACTACTACAACTATTTTTATGACAACTACTATTACTTTTACTGCTATTACTACTACTAACTACTAATACAACTACTACTGCTACTATTACTACTAGAACTACTACTACTTCTACTTTAATTACGACCACTACTGCTACTATGGCTCTGCTACTACTGCTATTACTAAAACTCCCACTACTACAACTACCAATACAACAACAACTACAACAACTACTACTGCCACTACTACGACAGCTACCAAGACCACTAATACTACTAGTTCTGCTACTATCGCTACTACCACTACTACTACTACTACTACTACAACTACTGCCACTACTAGTACTACAACTACTACAAATACTACTAATACTAGAAGTACCTCTACAACTACAACTCCTTCTACTCCTACTACTACCCTACTACTACAGCTACTACTACTACCACCACCACTACTACTTCTTTTACTACTACCACTAATACTACTGCTACTGCAACTACAACTACAACAGCAACAACAACAACAACAACTACTCCTACTACCACTACTACTACAACTACTACTGCTACTACTATAACTACTACTACTATAACTACTAATACTACAATAACTGCTACTACTACTTCTACAACAACTCTTAATCCAACTCCTACTCATACTACTGCTTGTACTACTTCTACTACTACAAAAACAACAACTACTACCACTGCAACTACTACTTTTGTTGCAACACCACTTCTACTGCTGCAACTAGTACTATTACTACTACTACTCTCATTACTACTACTACTACAATAACAACTACTACTATAGCTTTTACTACTACTACTACTACTACTAATGCTACAGCTACTGCAACTACTACTATAATTGCTACTGCTGCTGCTACTGCTACTACTACTCATGCTGCTACTATAGGTGCTAGTACCACTACAACTACAACTACTATTATAACTATTGCTACTGCTACTGCTACTGCTAGTACTATGACTCGTACTACTGCGACTACTGCTACTAAAACAACAATAACTACTACTACTACATCTACTATATCTTGTAGTACTACTATTGCTACAAATAATACTATTGCTATTACTACTAGTACTACTATTGCAACAACTACTACTAGAAGAACTGCAGCTGCTACTTCAACTACCGCTACTACTACTGCTACAACTAATATACTTCAACAACTACTAAAATAACTATTACTACTACCACTACGACAGTTGTAGCTCAACTACTACTGCTGCTACTACTACAACAACTACTAATGCTATGATTACTCCTGCTCCCACGCCTACTCCTACTCCTACTACTACTATTATCACTACTACAACAACTACAACTACTGCAACCACTACCACCCCTGGTATAATAAAAATAACAACAACTACAACTAGTATAATTGCTAACACAACAACTACTAGGCTATTAATACTACTACTTCTATGTTGCTACTACTTCTACTGGTACTACTACGACTGTTGCTGCTGCAATGACTACTAATACTGCTATTTCTATGACTACTTGTAGTTTTGCTACTACTACTACTACTACTTCAACTACTACTATTGTTGCTACTAATATTACTACTACTACTAATACTACTATAACAAGTACGACTTCTACTACTGCTATAGCAACTACTACTACTGCTGCTACAACTAGTAGTAGTAGTAGTACTACTACTAATACTACTAATACTTCTACTACGTCTACTATTACACCTCCTTTTGCTCCTACTACTCCTACAACTACTACTACTATTGTTGCAGCTACTACTACTACTCCTACTACTTTTACTATTACCAACACAACGAATAATACTACAACTATAACTACAACAATAAGAACAACAACTACTACTACTCATAGTACCACTACTACTATAGCAACAACAACTACTACTATTGCTATTGCTCTAATTGCTACTACTACTATAACAACAACAACAATAACTACTACAACAACAACTACTATTGCTACTCCAACTCCCACGCGTACTACTACTCCTACTCCTACTACTACTCCAACTGCTACTACTGCTACAACAACAACAACTATTGCTATTGCAACTATAACTTCTACTACAACACTAATTTTTTCTACTACTAGCACTACTACTACCACTCCTATTACTCCTACTGCTACTACAACTACTACTACAATAGTTATTACTACTTATATTGTTACTGCTACTACAACTACAACTACTACTGCTACTGCTGTTGCTAGAACTACTATTACTATTATTACTACTACGATTGCTACTGCTACTACTATTATGATTGCTTCTACTACTGCTTCTGCTTCTACTACCACTATTTATGTTGGTACTGTAGTTGCTACTACTATTATTGCAAGTACTACTACTACTACTGTTCCTACTACTACTAGTGCTACTAATCCTACTGCTATAACTACTGCTACTACAATAATAGCTAATACTACTATTGCTGCATATACTATAGCTAGTTCTAAAACTACTGCTACAAATAATACTATTGCGACTACTACTACTAGAAGCACTGTTGCTACTACTTCAATGACTACAACTACTACTAGAACTGCTACAACTACTATTAATACTAAAACAACTACTAATATTACTAATACTACTACCACTATGGCAACTACTGCTATAAATACTATTATTACTACTACTACTACTACTACAGCTACGATTACTTAGACTACAACTCCTACTCCTACTACTACCTCTACTACTACTCTACCACTACTACAGAAACTACTCCTACTATGACAACAACTACAATAACTGTAGCTATGACTATAGCTGGTACAACGACAACTACTACTACCACTTCTATAATTAGGACCACAACTACTACTACTATTACTAGTACTACTTCTACTTTTGCTACAACTTCTACTAGTAATATAATGACAACAATAATAACTACTACTACTGCTGTAACTAATACTACTACTATTAATACTACTGCTACTAATGTTGCCACTACTACGATGGTTGCCACAACTACTAATACTGCTACTTCTACTACTACTAGAACTTCAGCTACTATTGCAACTACTACTACCATCACTACTGCCACTAATATTACTACCACTACCAATTCTACTACTACTACAACAACAACAACAACAACAACAACTACTACTACTAGTAGTTCCACTTCTACTACAACTACAACAACAACAACTAATACTGCTATGATTACTACTACTACTACTACAGCTACTACTACAACTACCACCACTACCACTACAACTGCTACAACTAATCCAACTCCCACTCCTACTACTACTTCTACCCCTACTGCTACTACTGCTGCCGCAATAACAATAATAACTACTACTATTACTGCAACTACTACTTCTGCGATGATAATACTTCTGCTCCAGCTACTAGTACTACTACTACCACTCCCATTACTACTACTGCTACTACAACAACTACTAATATAGCTATTACTACTTCGATTCCTACTAATACTACAACTATTGCTACTAATACTACTACGGCTAGTAGTACTACAACTACTACTGCTACTGCAACTGCTACTACTGCTGTTACAACTGCTACTGCTGCTACTATAGTACCACTACTGTTGCTGCTACTGCTGCTGTTGCTGCTACAGCTACTACTACTACTACTATTGCTTCTAATTCTACTACTCCTACTACTACTACTATTGCTACTACCACAACAATAACAACTACAACTACTATATCTATTACTGCTAGTGCTACTAATACTACTACAAAAAGTACTATCGCTACTACTACTACTACTACTACTACTACTACTACTAGAAGCACTACTACCACAACTTCAATTACTACAACTACTACTGCTACTACTACTTCTACAATAATAATTACTACTACTACTAATACAACTCCCACTATGGCAACTGCTGCTACAACTACTACTTTTACTACAGCTACTACAACTACTACAACTATGATTACTCCTACTCCTACTTCAACTCCTACTCCTACTACTACATCAACTACTACTATGACCACTACTACAACAAGAACTAGTAAAACTACAACAACTACAACCACTTTGACTACTGCTACAACTAGTAGAACAACAACAACTACTACCACTACTATTATTACTACCACAACTACAACTAGCACCATTGCTACTACTACTACTATTACTACTAATAATAATAATAACACTATAGCTACTACAATGACTGCTAGTACTACTACAAGAACTACTAGTACTCAAACTACTACTATATCTGTTGCTGTGACCTCAACTACTACTACAATAATAACTACAATGACTACGACTCCTCCTTCAACTCCTACTACTATTACTACTATGGCTACTACTGCTGCAACTGCTACTACAATTGCCATTGCTCCAACTCCTACTGTAACTACCACCACTACTACTTCCGCTACTATAACTTGTACTACTACTACTCCCACAACTACTATTAATACTCCTACTCCTACTATTGCTGCTATTACAGCTATTGCTACTCCTACTACTATAACTACAACTACTACTATCCTCCACCTACTACTACTAATACTACTCCGACTACTACTCCTATCCAACACCTATTACTACTACTAATAATACTACTACTACTACTACCTCTTCCTCTCCCTCTACTACTTCTATGACAATAACTACTACTATTCCTGCTACTACTATTGCTATAACTACTACCACTAATACAACTATGATTGCAACTACTACAATTACTACTACTACAACGGGCACAACTATTACAACTATTACTACTACAATAATAACTACTACTACTATGCCTACTACTACAACTACTACCACCCTCCTAAAACTCCTACTAGTACTACTACCACCACTACTACTACTATTACGCCAACTGCTACTTCTACTACTGTAACTACTACAACCGCTACTACTACTACTACCACTACTAATACTACTACTACTACTACTGCTGCTATTGCTACTGTTGTCACTAGTACTACTACTATCACTACTTCTACTACTAGTACTTCTTCTATAACTTCTACTATTATTACTACTACTACAACTATTGCTACTACTAATATTGCTACTACTACTACTACCACATCTACTGCTGCTTCTACTATCACTACTACCACTATTACTACCACAACTATGACTACTACTACACCTAGTTCTATTATTATTACAACAACTACTACTATTAATACTACTACTTCTACTAGTACTCCTACAACCACTACTACTATTGCTAATTGATATTATTGCTACTACTAATACTACTACAACTTTTGCTACTACTACTACTACTGCTACTGCTACTACTACAACTATTGCTCCTACTAGTTCTACTACTACTGCTGCTACTTCTACTACTACAATGACTGCTACTACAACTTCTGCTACTACAATGACTAATCCTACTATTACTACTATTACCACCACTACAATAACTACTCCAACTACACCTACTACTACTACTGCTGCTGCTACTTCTACTACTAATACTAATACTACTTCTACCAATGCTAACGCTATTGCTGCTACTCTAACTACTACTAGTACTATTATAACTGCTGCTACTAGTACAACTATTGCTACTACTACTGCTGCTTCTACTGCTGCTACTACTGCTACAACTACTTCTACCACTACAATAACTAATACTCCAACTACAAGTCCTACAACTATTGCTACAACTGCTACTACCACTACTATAACTGCTACTACTATTGCTACTGCTCCAACTACTACGACTACTATTTCTACTACTTCTTCCACTACTACTACCTACTACTATAACTACTACTACTACCACTACTACCACTACTCCTACCATAACAACTACTATGACTATCACTTCTCCAATTACTACTACTACAAATAAAACTATTACTAATACTACTATTTCTATAACTATTCCCACTATAACTGCCACTACTATGACAACAACTAATACTCCAACTACAAGTCCTACAACTATTACTACAGCTACTACTACCACTACTATCTACTACTATAGCTACTACTCCAACTACTACGACTACTGCTTCTACTACTACTTCCACTACTACTACCTACTACAACTACCACTACTACTACCACAACAACTACTACGACTATTACTTCTCCAATTACTACTGCTACAAATAAAACTATTACTAATACAACTATTTATGTAACTATTCCCACTACAACTGCCAATACTATGACAATTCCTACTACTATTACTATAACAACAACTACTGCTACTACTTCTATCGCTATAACTATAACAACAACTACTACAATTACAACTAATACAACAACAACAACAACTACTACTACTACTACTACTACTACTACTACTACGACCACCACTACTACTACCACCACCACCACTACTACTACTGTTGTTGCTGTTGCTACTACTCCTACTACTACTACTTTTGCTACTATCGCTACTACTACTACCACTACTACCGCTACTAATACTACTGCTACAACTGATTCTACTACTACTTTTGCTACTCCTAATTCTCCTACTATTACTACTATTATTGTAACAACAACAATGACTCCTACTGCTACTACTACTAGTACTACTGCTGCTGCTGCTACTCAAACTATTTCTCCTACTACTACTGCTACTACAACTCCTACTGCTATTACCACTACTACTAGTATTGACACTGCTGATACTTCTACTATTGTTGTTGCTAAGATTCTTATGGCTATTACTATAGTTGTTACTACTTCTACTGCTACTACTGCTGCTGTTACTACTACTACTACTATTGCTACTACTTTTACTACTGTTACTATTGCTACTACTACTTTTACTACTATAACTACTAGTACTATTACTACTACAACTACTGCTATAGCTACTGCTACTACTGCTACTACTACTACTGCAGCTACTGCTACTACTACTATAGTAACTACTAAGATTAGTAGTGTTAGTATTAGAAGAAGTAGTAGCAGTAGAAGGAGGAGGACTAGTAGTAGTAAAACTAGTAGTAATAACAATAGTAGATATAGTTGCAATAGAACGAGTAATAGTAATAGCTACAGTAGCAGTAGTAGTAGTAATAGTAGTAGTAGCAGTAGTAGTAGCAAAAGTAGTAGTAGTAGTAATAGTAGTAGCACTAGTAGTAGTAACAAAAGTAGAAGTGGTAGTGGTAGTAGTTATAGTAGAAGCAGTAGCAATGTAGTTGCAGTAGTTATAGTAGTAGTAGGAGGAGGAGGAGGAGGAGAAGTAGACGTAGTAGTAGCAATAGTAGTAGCAATAGTACAAGTAGTAGTAGTACTAATAGTTATAATCATTGAAGTAGTAATAGTTGTAGTAGTAGTAGGAGGAGTAGCTATAGAAATAATAGTAGTAATACTAATAATTATAGTAGTTGTAGCAATAGTAGTTACAACAATAGCAGTAGTAATAGTTGTAGTAGTAGCAATAGTAGTAGTAGCTATGGCAATAATAGCAGTAGCAGTAGTATTAGTAGCAGTAGTAAGAGTAAGAGTACTAGTTGTAGTTGCAGTTGTAGCAGAAGTAGCATTATGAGATGTAGTAATAGTCATAGAAGTAACAGTAGTTGTAGTAGTAGTAGTTGCAACATAGTTGTAGTAGTTATAGTAGTAGTAGTAGGAGGAGGAGAAGTAGACATATTAGTAGCAATAGTAGTAGCAGTAGTACCAGTAAAAGTAGTACTAATAGTTGTAATCATTGAAGTAGTAATAGTAGTAGTAGGAGGAGGAGTAGCTGTAGCAATAATAGTAGTAATACTAGTAATTATAGTAGCAGTAGCAATAGTAGTTATAACAATAGCAACAATGATAGTTGTAGTAGTAGCAATAGTAGTAGCAATAGTACCAATAGTCGTAGTACTAATAGTTGTAATCATTGAAGTAGTAATAGTAGTAGTAGTAGTAGGAGTAGCTGTAGCAATAATAGTAGTAATACTAGTAATTGTAGTAGCAGTAGCAACAGTAGTTACAACAATAGCAACAATGATAGTTGTAGTAGTAGCAATAGTAGTAATAGCTATGGCAATGATAGCAGTAGCAGTAGTATTAGTAGCAGTAGTAAGAGTAAGAGTACTAGTTGTAGTTGCAGTTGTAGCAGAAGTAGCATTATGAGATGTAGTAATAGTCATAAAGTAACAGTAATTGTAGTAGTAGTAGTTGCAGTAGTAGTAGTTGTAGCAGTAGTAGTGCTAGTAGTAATGAGAGTAGTGGTAGCAATTATAGTTGTTGTAGTAGTAGTAGTATTAGTAGTAGTTGTTGTAGTAGTAGTGGTGATAGTCGTATTATTAGTAGTACTCATAGTAGAAGCAAAACTAGTAGAAGTGGCTATAGTAGTAGTAGCAATAGTAGTAGTAGTACAATAGTAGTAGCAGTAGTATAGTAGCAGTAGTAGTAGCAGCAATAGTAATTATTGTTTCGGTGTAGCAATAGGAAAAGTATTACTGTTAATTGTAGTAGTAGTAGTAGTAGCAGTGGAAGCTATAGTAGATGTGGTAGTAGTACGATTTGCAATAGCTATCGCAGTAGTGGTAGTTGCAGCAATAGTAGTAGAAGTAGTAGTAGTAGTGGTAGAAGTAGAAGTAGTAGCAGTTGTAGTAGTTGTAGCAGTAGTAGCAGTAGTAGGAATTATCGTAGTTGGAGTTGTAGTAGCTGCAAAAGAAGTAGTAGTGGTGGTGGTAGTAGTAATAATAGTAATAGTAGTAGTAACAGCAGTAGTAGTACTTATAGTATTAGCAGGAGTAGTAGCAACAATAGGAGTAGAAGTAGTAGTAGATGTAATAATAGTAGTATGTGTAGTAGTAATAGCAGTAGCCATAATAGTAGCTGCAATAGTCGTAATAATAGTCGCTATAGTAGCAGAAGTGACAATAGCAGCAGTATTAGTAATAGTATAAGAAATGATAGTTCAAATCATAGGAGTAGTCATAGAAGTAGTATGTAATTATAGCTATAATTGCAGTAGTTGTAGTTTCAGTAGTATGAGGACAAGCAACAGCAGTAGTAGCCATAGCAGTAGAAGTAGTAGAAGTAGCAGTAGAAGTAGAAGCAACAGTGGTAGTAGTTGGAATTATAGTAGGAGTGGCTGTAGGAGCTGATGTAGTAGCAGTAGTAGTAGAAATAGTTGTGGTATTAGTAGTAGAAGTAGCAGCAGTAGTGGTGGTGGTGGTAGTAGTAGTGGTAGTAGCAGTATTAGTAGCAGCATTAGTAGCAGTAGTAGTAGTAGAAGCCATTGTAGTAGTAGTAGTAGTAAATGTTGTAGTAGTAGTAGAAGTAGTAGTAGTATCGGTAGTAGTAGTACTAGTACTACTAGTTAGTAGTAATTGTAGAAGAAGTAGTAGTAGCAGTAGTAGCGGCTGTAGTGGAAGTAGCAGAAGTAGTACCAATTGTACTAGTAGCAATAGTAGTAGTAGTGGCAGTAATAGGAGTAGCAGTTGTAGTAGTAGTTGTAGTAGTGGTAGTAGTAGTAGTGGTAGTAGAAATAGTAGTAGTAGTAGTTGAAGCTACAGAAGTAAAAGTAATAGTAGTAGTAGTATTAGCAGTAGTAGTAGTGGTTGCCACAACAGTAGTAGTAGTAGTAGTTGTTGTAGTAGGAGTAGCAGTAGTAGTAGTTGTAGTAATAGTAGTACTAGTAAGAGTAGTAGTTTTTGTAGTAGTAGTAGCATTAGTAGCAATTGTAGCCCTTTTAGTAGTAGTAGTTATAGCAGATGCTGCAGTAGCAATAGTAGTAGCAGTAGCAGCAGTAGTAATGGTAATAGTTGTAGGAGACAAAGTAGGTATAGTAATAGTAGTAGCGACATCAGCAATAGTAGCAGCAGCAGCAACAGTAGAAGCAATTGCAGCAGAAGTTGTAGTAGTAGTAGTGATGAAAATAGTAGTAGGAGCAGTAGTAGCAGTATTAGTAGTAGTAGTGATTCTAGTTCAAGTAGTCACAATAGCTAAAATAGTAGTAGTGGTAGCCGTATTAGTAGCAGTAGTCATAGAAATAATAGTTGTAGTAGAGGTTATAGTAGTAGTAGCGCTAGTAACAGTAATATTAGTAGTAGAAGTAGTAATAGTAGCAGTAGTAGTAGCAGAGCAGTATTAGTAGCAATAGTAGATGGAGTAGTGGTACTAGTATCAGCAGCAGTAGAAGCAATAGTAGTAGGAGTAGTAGAATAATAGTAGTTGTTGTAGTAGTATTAATAGTAGTAGTAGCAGCAACAACAGTTGCAGTAGTAGTAGTTGTAGTAGTAGGAAGAGGAGGAGGAGGAGAAGTAGTAAAAGTAGTAGTAGTGGTCGCAATACTTGTAGCAGTAGGACCAGTAATAGTGGTGGTGGTAGTAGTAGTAGCAACAGTAGCAATAGTAGCTGTAGTAGCTACAACAGCAGCAGCAGTAGTAGTTGCAGTAGTAGCTAAAGTTGTGGCAGTAGTAGTAGCAAAAGTAGTAGTTGTGGTAGTAACAATACTATTAGCAATGATTGTAGTAATAGTAATATCAAAAGCATTAGTCATAATAGTAGTCGCAATAGTAGTAGATGTAGTAGTAGGAGTAGTATAATAGTAGTAGGAAACATAGTAGTAGTAGTAGTAGTAATAGTAGTAGTTGTAGTAGTAGTAGCAGTAGTAGTACTAGTAGTAGTACAAGCAGTAGTAACATCAAATATAGTGGTAGCAGTAGTGGTAGTAGCAGTTGTAGCACCAGTATATGTAGTAGTAATTTTTGCAGTAGTCGTAGTTAGAGTAGTAGTAGTAGTAGAATTCGTAATAATAGTAGTAAGAGTAGTAGTGGCAGCCATAGTAGTAGTAGTAGGAGGAGGAGTAGTAGTATTAGCAGTAGAAGTAGTCGTAGTAGTAGTAGTTGTAGTAGTATCAGTTGTAGTAGCTGTATTAGTAGCAATTAAGGTAGCAACAGGAGTAGTAGTGGTAATAGATGTAGTAGTTGCAGTAGTAGTAGTAGTAGTAGTAGTAGTATAAGTAATTATAATAGCAGTAATAGCAGCAGTAGTAGCAGCAGCAGTAGTCAGAGTAGTAGTAGTATGAGAGTGGTAGTATTAGTGGTAGCTGTAATAGTTGTAGTAGTTATAATAGTAGTAGCAGTATTTGTAGCAGTCATAGAAGTAGAAGTAGTGGTTGAAGTAGCAGTTGTGATAGTAGTCGAAGTGACAGCAGCAGTAGTAGAAAAAGAAGTAGTACTTGTTGTCATTGTATGAAAACTATTAGTAGTAGTAGTGGTAGTAGTTATTGTTATTGTAGTAATACTAGTAGTCAAAGTAGTAGTAATATCAAGATTAGTAGTAGTAAAACAAGAAGTAGTTGTTGCAGTAGAAGCAGTAATAGTACTAGTTGTGGTAATAGTAGTAGTAATAGTTGCAGTAGTAACAATAGTAGAAGTAGTAATAGTTGTAGCAATCGTAGCAGTAGTAGCAGTTGCAGTTGTAGTAGTCATTGTTGTTGTTGTTATTGTTGTAGTAGTAGTAGTAATAGTAGCAGTAGTAATAACAATAGCAGTAGCAGTAGTAGTAATAGCAGCAGCAGTAGTAGTAAGAGTAGCAGTAGTTATAGCAATAGTTGTAGCAGTAGTAGTAATAGCAATAGTAGTAGTTGTGGCCGTAGTTGTTTTAGTATTAGTCATATTAGTAGTAGTAGTCATACCAGTCACATTAGTAGTAGTAGTAATAGTTATTGTTGTTGTTGTTGCAGTTGCAACAGTTGTAGTAGTAGTTGTAGCAGTAGTAGTAGCAACAACAATAGTAGCAGTAGTAGCAATAGTAGTAGTAGCAGCAATAGTAGTTGTTGTTGTAATAGTAGTAGTCCTAGTAGTTGCCGTTGTTATTGTACTTGTAGCACTAGTAGTAGTAGCAGTTGTAGTAGTGGTAGCATAAGTAATAGTTGCCATAGTAGGAGTGATAGTTGTAGTATTACTTGCAATAGTAGCAGTAGTAGTTGTAGTTATAGTAGTAGTTATAGCAGTAGTTGTAGTATTATGCGGAGTAGTAGAAGTAATAGTAGAAGTAGTAGTAGCAATAGTAGTAGTAGCGGTAGAAGTAATATCAATAGTAGTTGTAGTTGTAGTAGCAGTAGTTGTAGTAGTAGTAGTAGTACTAGTAGTAGTAGTACCAGTAGTAGTTGCGGTAGTAGTAGTAGTAGGAGGAGTAGGAGTAATAGCAATAGTAGCAATAGTAGTTATTGTTGTCATAGTAGTGGTAGTAGCAATAGTAGTAGTTATTGTTGTCATAGTAGTGGTAGTAGTGGCCATCCTAGTTGTAGAAGTAGTTATCGTAGTAGTTGTAGTATTACAATAAGTAGTTATAGTAGGAGTAGTAGTTGTAGTAGCAATTGCTATAGCAGCTATAGTAGTAGCAATAGCAGCACTTGTAGTAGTAGTAGCTGTAGTCATAGGACCAATAGTTGCAAAAGATGTAGTAGAGGTAGTAGTACTTGTTGTTGTAATAGTAGTAGTAGTAGTAGTACTAGTAGTAGTTGTTGTTGTTATTATTGTATTCTTAGCAGTAGCAACCGTTGTTGTAGTAGTAGTCATAGTAGTAACAGTCGTAGGAGTAGTAGAAGTAGTAGTAGTAGTAGTAGGTATAATGGAAGTAGTAGTGGTCAGAGTAGTTGTTGTCATAGTAGTAGTAGCAGTATTAAGAGTAGTAGCCGTAGTAGTAGAAGCATTAGTAGTAGCTAAAGTAGTTTAGTGGGAGAATTAGGAGTAGTAGTAATATTACTAGCATTAGTAGCAGTAGTAGTAGGAGCAGTAGTGGTAGTAGTAGTTGTAGCTGCAGTCATAGTAGGCGTAGTAGCATTAATAGTAGTAGATATAGTAATGGTAGTTGTAGTTGTTGTTGTTGTAGTAGTAGTAATAGTAGGTGCTCTAGGAGAAGTAGTAGTAGTTGTTGTTCTAGTAGTAGTTGTTGTTGACATAGTAGTAGCAGTCGTAGTAGTAGCAGGAAGAATAATAGTAGCAATAGAGCAGCAGTAGAAGAAGCCGTAGTTGTAGTAATAGTAGAAGTAGTTCTAGTAATAGTAGAGCAATAGTAGTTGTAGTGGTAGTCTCAGTAGGAGCAGTTGTAGTTGTCATTGTAGAAGATGTTGTAGTAGCAGTAGTGGTAGCGGTAGTAGCAGTTGTAGTAGTAGTAGTAGTAGTAAGATAAGTAATAGTCATAGTACCAGTACTAGGGGCAATAGTATTAGTATTAGTAATAGTAGTAGTGGCAGTTGTTGTTATTGTTGCTGTAATAAGAAAAGTAATGGTTCTAGTTGTTATAGTAGCAGTAGTAGTCATTATAGTAGTTATATTAGTAGTAGTTGTTGTAGCAATCGAATTCATTGCAGTAACAATGGTAGTAGTAGTAGTAGAAGCAAAAGTAGTAGTACAGTGGTTTCTGTAGTAGGTGCATAAGCAGGGATAATAGCAGCAACAGAAGTAGTAGTAGTACTAGTAGTAGTAGCAGTAGTCATTGTTGTACTAGTTGTGTTGGTAGTAGAAATAGTAGCATTCGCCGCAGTAGTAGTAATAGTAGTAGTAGCAGTAGTAGCCATAGTCGTAGTAGCAATAGTAGCTATAGTAGTAGTAGTATTAGTACTAGATGTAGAAGTAGTAGTAGAACTAGTAGCAGCAGAAGGAGAAGTAGAGTAGTGGCAATCGTACTAGTAGTAGTAGCAATTGCAACAGTAGTTGTAGTAGTACTCACAATAATAGTAATTGTATTAGGAAGAGGAGAGAGTAGTAGCACTAGCAATAGTCATAGTAGTAGCAGTAGTATTGGCAGTGGTGTTGGTGCTAGCAGTAGTAGTAGTGGAAGTGGTAGTAGTAGTAGTAGTCGCAGTAGTAGAAGAAGTAATAATAATAGTAGTAGTAGTAGTAGTTATAGTATTTGTAGTGTAGTAGTCATAGTGGTAGTAATTATTATTGTTGTAGTAGTTGTAGTAGTAATAGAAGTAGTAGTATTAGTGGCAATAGTAGGAGTAGTATTATAAATAGTGGTATTACTAGTTGTAGTAGTAGCATTTGAAATAGTAGTAGCAGTAGAAGTGTAGTAGTAGGTGAAGTAGTAGTAGTAGGCGAAGTAATAGAAGAATTATTAGAAGTAGTAGTACCAGTAGTAGTAGTGGTGGTAATAGTGGTAGTTGTAGTTGTAGCAATAGTAGCAGCAGCAACAGTAGTAGTAATACCAGTTGTTGTTGTTGTCGTAGTAGTAGTAGCAGCAGCAATCGAAGAAGTAGGAGTAGTCGCAGTAGTAGTAGTAGTAGTATAGTTACCTATAATAGTTTCGGTAGTAGTAGTAGCTAGAAAAATAGTAGTAGTAGCAGCAATACAAGTAGTAGTAGTAGTAGTTATAGTTGTCATAGTAGTCTTAGTAGTAGTCGTAGTAGTCGTGGTAGTAGTTGTAGTAGTAGCAGTACCTATAGTAGTAAGAGTAGAAGTAGTAGTAGTACTAGTACTAGTACTAATAGTTGTAGTAGAAATAGTGTAGTATCAGCAATAGGAGTAGTTGTAGTCGTGGTAGTACTAGCAGTAGTAGTAGCAAATGTGGTAGGTATCATAGTACTAGCATTAGTTGTAATATTAGTAGTAGTACAGTAATAGCAGTGGCAATAGTAGTAGTAGCAGTAGCAACAGTAATTATAGTAGCAACCGTAGCCGTAGTAACAAAAGTAGTAGCAATAGTAGCAGTAGTAGTAGTAAGCGCATAAGTAGTAGTAGTAGTGGTCGTATAAGTAGAAGAGGTAGTATTAGTAGTAGTCACAGTAGCAGTAGTTGTTGTAGCAGTAGCAGTAGTAGTAGTAGCAGTAGTAACTGTAGTAGCAGTAGTAGTAGTAGCAAAACTAAGTATCGTAGTCATGGTAGCTGTTGTAGCAGTAGCAGGAGTAGTAGCTATCATCGCAATCGTGGCTTTAATAGTAGACATAATAGTGCCAGTAATAGTAGTTGTAGTAGTAGTGGTAGTTGTTGCTGTTGTTGTTATAGGAGTAGAAGTAGTAGTAGTAGCAATAGTGGTAGTTGCAGAAGTAGTAGCAATAGTGATAGTAGTAGGAGAAATAATAGTAGTAGAAGAAGTAGTAGCAGCAAAATTAGTAAAATTATTAGTAGCAGTAGTAGATGTTGTAGTTGTAGGAGTGTTAGGGGTAGAAGTAGTAGTGTTGTAGTACTAGTGGTAGCAGTGGCAGAAGTAGCAGTAGCAGACGTAGTAGTAGTAGTCATCATCGTAGGAGTAGTTATAGTAGTAGTCATTGTAGTAGCAGTTGTAATATTAGTCGTAGTAATAGTATTAATTGTTGGACTAGTAGTAGTGCTAGTAGCAGTAGTAGTAGTAGAGGTAGTAGTAGTACTACTAGTTGTAGTTGTACTAGTAGTAGTAGTAGTAGTAGTAGTAGTAGTGGCAGTAGTAGTACTAGTAAGTGTAAAAGGACTAGTTGTAGCAATTATACTAGTACGAGTAGTAGCATTAGTAGTAGTAGTAGTAGTAGTAGTAGTAGTAGTAGTAGTAGTTGTAATTATTGTAGGAGTAGAAGTAGCAACAGTAGTAGTACTAATAGTACCAATAGTAGTAGCAGAAGTAGAAGTAGCAATAATAATAATAGTAGTTGTAGAGGTAGTGGTAGTAGTAGTAGTAGTCGTGATGGTGGTAAAAGCGGTTGTAGTTTGTAGTAGTTGTATTAGCAGTAGTAGTTGTAGTAATAGCAGTTGTAGTATTAGTAGTAGCAGAAGTAGTACTAGTAGTAATCATAATAGTAGTAGTAGGAGTAGTAGTAGTAGTTGTTGTTGTAGTAGTTATAGTAATAGTAGTAGTAATAATAGTAGTAGTAGTAGTAGTAGTAGTGGTAGTAGGAGCAGTAGCAGTAGCAAAAGTAGTAGCAGTAATAGGAGAAGTTATTGCAGTAGTAGCTTTAGTAGTTGCAATAGTAGCAATAACAGTAGTAGTTGTAGTAGTAGTGGTGGTGGTTGTAGTAGTAATAGTAGCAGCAGTAGTAGTAAATATGGTAGTACAAGAAGTAGTAATGGTACTAGTAGTATGGGGAGGAGGAGGAGGAAGAGGAGTAGTAGTAGTAGTAGCAGCAGCAATAGTAGTAGTAATAGTAGTATTAGTTGTAGCTGAAATAGCAACATTTGTAGTAGATGTAGTAGTAGTAGTGGTATTAGTTATGGTATTAATAGTAGGAGTAGTAATAGTTGCCGTAGGAGGAGTAGTAGTAGTAGCAGTTGTAGTATTAGAAGTAGTAGTAGTAGTCACAGTAGTAGAGGGAGTAGAAGTGCTAGTAATTATAGTTGTTGTAGTAGCTATAGGAGGAGTAGTAGTAGTATTAGTAGTAGTTGTCATACTAGTAGTTGTAGTAGTAGTAGTATTAGTATTACTAGTAGTGGTGGTAATAGTATCAGGAGGAGTAGTAGTGGTAGTGGTGGTGATGGTGGTAGTAGTAGTTGTTGTTGCTGTAGTAGCAAGAGTAGCAGTAGTATTAGTTGCAGTAGAACTACTAGTAGTAGTTCTAGTAGTAGTATTAGCAGTGGTAGTAGTAGCTGTAGCAGTAATAATAGTAGTTGTTGTTGTTGTTGTAGCAATAGTAGTTATTGTAGTAGTAGTGTAGTTGTAGTGTAGTAGTGGTAGCAATAACAGTAGTTGTAAGGTAGTAGTGGTTATAATAGTAGTCTTAGCAGAGGTTGTCATAGTAGTACTAGTAGTACTAGTAGAAGTAGTAGTGGCAATAGTTGTAGTAGTAGTTGTTGTAGTAGTGGTGTAGAAGAAGTAGCATTAGCATTAGTGGTAGAGTTAGTAGTAGTGGTTATAGCAGCAGTAGTAGCAGTAGAAGTCACTGCAACAGTAGTAGTAGTTGTCATAAAGGTAGCAATAGAAGGACTAGAAGTTGTAGAAGTAGTTGTAGAAGTAGTAATAGCAGCAGTTGTAGTTGTACTAGTAGTTGTAGTAGTAGTAGCAGTAGTAATAGTAGTAGCAGTAGTTGTAGGAGTAGTGGTAGCAGAAGTCGAAGTAGTAGTTGCAGTAGCCACAGAAGTAGTTGTAGTAGCAATAGTAATAGTAGTAGTTATAGCAGTAGTACTAATAGTAGCAATAGTAGTAGTAATAGTAGTAGTAATAGTAGTAGTAGCAGTAGTAGTAGTAGTAGAAGTAGCGACAGCAGTAGTGGTAGAAGTGATAGTAAGGGGAGTAGTAGTGGTAATAAGAGTAGAAGTACGAGTAGAAGTAGGAGTAGAAGTAGCAGTGGTAGTCTTAGGAGTAGTAGTAGGAGTCATAGTAGTAGTTGCAGTAGCAACTGTAGTGCCTGTAGCTGTAGTAGTAATGGCAATAACAGTTGAGTAGTAGTAGTAACAGAAGCAGTAGGAGTAGTTGTCGTAATTATAATAGTAGTAGTGGCAGTAGTAGTGGCAGTAGTACTGGTAGTAGTAGTTGTAGTTGTAGTTGTTGTGGTAGTAGTAATAATAGTAGCAGTAGTAATAGTCGTAGTAGTAAGACTAGCAGCAACAGCAGAAGTAGTAGTAGTAGTTGTTCTTGTTGTAATAGTAACAGTAGTAGCAGTAGTGTTGGTAGTAGTACTTGTAGTAGTAGCAGTAGCAGTAGTTGTTGTTGTTGCTGTGGTAGTAGTAGTACTAGTCATAGTAGTTTTAGTAGTAGTAGTGTAACTAGTACTAGTAATAGTAGTAGGTTTAGGAGCAACTGTAGTAATATTAGCCGTTGTAATGGTACTAGCAATTGCTAGGAGTTGTGGTGGTCGCATAAGGAGTCATAGTAGGTGTAGAAATAGAAGTAGGAATAGTAGTAGCAGCAATTGTAGAAGCTGTAGTAGTATTAGAAGTTGTTGTAGAAGTAGTAGTAGCAGCAATAGTAGCGGAGGCAGTAGTAGTAGAAGTAGTTGTAATAGTATTAATAGTAGAAGTGGTAGCAGTAGTAGCAATAGTAGTTGTTGTACTAGTAGCAGTAATTATCGTTGTACTTGCAGTAGTAGCTGTAGTAATAGTAGCAGTAGTGGTAGTAGTAATAGTATTATTAGTAGTAGTAGCAGCAGTAATATGAGTAGTAGTTGAAATAGCACTAGTAGCAGTAGTAGTTGTAGTTCTTGTAGTAGTAGTGGTAGTAGCAGTAGCAGTAGTAGTAGTCACAACAGTGGTAACAGTAATAACAACGATAGTCATTTTAGTGGTAGTAGCAGTAGTAGTAGTAGGAGAAGTAGTAGTAGTACCAACAGAAGCAGTAGCAATAGTAGCAGTACGAAAAGAAGTAGGTATAGTAGCAAGAGAAGTAGGTATAGTGGTAGTAGGTTTGGTTGTAGCAATAGTAGCAGCAGCAGCAGTAGTAGTATTGGTAGTAGCGGTAATAATTATAGTAGTAGTAGCTACAGTAGTAGTAGCAGTAGCAGTAGTAATATAAGTACTAGTAGTAGAAGCAGTATTCATAGCAATAATAATAGTAGTAGTTGCAGCAGTCGAGCATTAATAAGGGGATAGTAGTAGTAGTTGTTGTTGTTGCAGTAGTGGTAGTAATAGTAGTAGAAGTAGTCGTAACAGTAGTAGTACTACAAGTAGTAGACGTAGTAGTAGTAGTACTAGTTGTAGTAGACGTAGTAGTAGTAGTAATAGTAGTAGTAGTCGTAGTAGTAGCAGTAGTTGTAGCAGTAGAAGTACTTGTATTAGTTGTTGTTGTAGTTGTCGTGGTAGTAGTAATAGTTCTAGGAGGAGTAGTAGTAGTAGGAGGAGTTGCAGTAGCTGGAGCAGCAGTAATAGTAGCTATTGTAGTTGTAGTAGAAGTTGTTACAATAGCAGCAGTAGTAGTAAGAGCAATAGTAGTAGTCATAGCAGTAGTAGTAGTAATAGTAATTGAAAAGGTAGTATCAATAGTAGTAGTCGTCGAACTAGTTCTAGTAGCACTGGTTGTAGTGGGAACATCAATAGTAGTGGTAGTAGTAGTAGCAATAGTAGTAGTAGTAGTAGTAGTAACAGTGAAAGTAGTTGTTGTAGTAGTAGTTCTACTAGTAGTAGTAATTGTAGTTGCAGAAGTAGAAGTAGTACTAGTAGTAGTGGCAGTAAGAGTAGTAGTAGTAGAAGTATTAGTAGTAGTAGTTGTTGTAATGGCAGTAGAAGTAGTAGCAGTAGTGGCAGTAGCAGTAGTTGTAGTAGCAGCAGTAGTAATAGCAGGAGTAATTGCAATGGTAGTATTAGTAGCAGCAGTAGTAGTACTACTACTAGCAGTAGTTATTGTAGTAATAGGTGTAGTAGTAATGCTAGTAGTAGCAATAGTAGTAGTAGCACTAGTAGTAGTTGTTGTAGTAGTACTATTAGTAGTAGTACTAGCAGTAGTACTAGTAGTAGTAGTAGTAGAAGTAGAAGTAGTAGTAGTAGCAGAAGTAGTAGCAGTAAGAGTAGATGTTGTTGTAGTAGGAGTAGGCTTGAAAGCAGTCCAATAGCAGCAGATTGAAGAGACCGTCTTCTCATCTTCATCTGCACTGGAAAAGAGCAGAGTGATTAGCTTCTTTTTAGTAGTAGCAGAAGTAGTAGCAGTAAGAGTAGATGTTGTAGTAGTAGGAGGAGGAGTAGTAGTAGTTGTTGTTGTAGGAGTAGTAGTAGTTGTTGTAGTAGTAGTAGTAGTAGTGTTGGTAGTAGTAGTAGTTGTTGTAGTAGTAGTTGTAGTAGAAGCCGTAATAGTAGTAGTAGCAACCGAAGTAGTAGTAGCTGCAGCAGTATCAACAGTGCTAGTAGTAGTAGTAACTGTCGGAGTCATAGTTGTAGTAGCAGTAGTAGCAGTAGTGGCTGTAGTATTCGTTGTGGAGTAGTTGTAGTTGTTGTAGCAGTACTCGTAGTAATAGTATTAGCAGCAGCAGCAGTAGTACTAGTAGCGGTAGTAGTAGTAGTAGTAGTAGTACGAGTAGTAGTAGTTGTTGTATTAGTAGTCATAGTAGTAGTAGTAGAAGTTGTTGGAGTAGTGGTAGTAGTACTCAAAGCAGAAGTTGGAGTAAGTGTAGTACTTGGAGTAGTAGTTTTTGTAGTAGTTGTAGTAATAGTGCTAGTAGTAGTTGATGTGGTAGTAGAAGTTGTAGCAGCAGTAGTAATAGTAGAAGTTGTAGCGGTAGTAGTAGCAGAAGTATTAGTAGTTGTTGAAGTACTAGGAGTAGTAGCATTAATAGCCACAGGAGTAGGAGTAGTAGTGGTAATAGTAATTGCAGTTGTAGTACCAATAGTAGTAGTATTGGTAGCAGCGCAGAAGTAGTCACAGTAGAAGTAGCAATAGTAGTAGTATCAGTAATAGTATTGGTGGTAGCTGTAATAGTAGCATTAGTTGCTGCTACAGCAATACTATAATCATATTAGGAGTACTAGCAGAAGTAATAGCAGAAGTAGCAATAGTAATAGTAATACTAGTAGCCGTAGCAATAGTAGCCAAATTAGTAGTAGTAGTAGTAGCAGCAGCAGCAGCAGTAGCTGTAGTTGTAGCAATGGAAGCAGCAGCAACAACAGCAACAGCAGTTGTACTAGTAGTAGCAAGAGTAGTATTAGTCGCAACAGTAATAGTAGTAGTAGAAGAAGTAGCAGTAGTTGTGGTAGTAGTAGTACTAGTAGTAGTACCAGTGATGGTGGTAGTAGTAGTACTAGAAGTAGTTGTAGTACTAACAGCAGCAATTGTAGTAACAGATGTAGTAGCTATAGTAGTAGTAGTAGCAGCAGTAGTGGTAGTAGTAGTTGTTGTTGCAACAGTAGCAGCTACAGTACTAGTAGTAATGTTTGTACCATTAGTCTTAGTCGTTGTTCAATATAGTAGTAGTAGGAGAAGTAGTAGCAGTAGTATCTGTAGCAGCAACAGTGGTAGTAAGGTCTATGGTAGTAGTAGTTGTAGGAGCAATCGTAATAGTAGTGGTTCCTGTAGTGGCAGTAGTAGTACTTATAGTAGTAGTAATAGTAGCAGTAGTAGTTGCAGTAGCAACAGTGACAGCAGTAGCAACAGTGGTAGTAGGGTCTATGGTAGTAGTAGTCATAGGAGCAGTCTAATACTAGTGGTTGTTGTTGTTGTTGTAGTAGTACTAATAATAGTAGTAGTAGTACTAGTAATAATAGTAGTAGTATCAGTAGTAGTTACAGCGGCAGAAGTAACATTAGTAGTAGTAGTAACAATAGCAAGAGTAGCAGTAGTACTAGAGAAAGTACTAGTATTATCAGTGGTAGTAGCCGCACCAATTGTAGTAGTGATAGTTGCAATAGCAACAAAAGCAACAATATTAGTGGTGGTAGTAGTATTATTAGCAGCAGCAGTAGTAGTAGCAGTCATAGTAGTAGTAGAAGCTATAATTGCATTAGTAGTAGCCACAGCTATAGAAGTGGTAGTAGTTGTAGTAGTAGTAGTAGCAGTAGTAGTACTACTTGAAGTAGTAGCAGTAGTACTAGTTGTAGTTGTAGTAGAAGCAGTGGCAATAGTAGCAATGGTTGTAGTAGAAGTAGTAGTAGTAGTTGTTGTTGTTGTTGTAGTAGAAGTAGTAGTCGTATTAGTAGTAATTTTTGTAGCAGTAGTAGTAGCGGAAGCAGAAGTAGTGGATGTTGTAGCAGTAGTACAAGTAGTAGTTGTGCTAGAAGGAGTAGCAGTATTAGTGGCAGAAGTTGTAATAGCAATGGTGGTGGTAGTAGTAGTAGTTCTAATTCTAGTAATAGTAGTAGCAGTTGTAGTTGTGGGAAAAGTAGTAGTAGTAGTTGTTGTGGGAGTAGTAATAGTGGTAGTAGTATTTGTAGTAGTTATACCCCTAATAACAATTGTAGTGGTAGTAGTAGTAGTAGTAGTCGTAGTAGTAGCAGTAGTTGCAGTAGCAGTAGTCAGAGAAGAAGTTGTAGCAGTAATAATCATAATAGTAGTAGTTCTTGTAGCAGTAATAACAGTAGTAGTAGTAGTACTAGGGGAATTAGTTGTAGTAGTAGTAGCAGAACTAGTAGTAGTTGTAGTAGAAGTAGTAGTGATACCACTAGTTATATTTGTCGTAGTAGCAGTAGTAGAAGTAGTAGAAGTAGCAGAAGTTATAATAGTAGTACTAGTATTAGTTGTGCTAGAAGCAATAGCAGTATTAGCGGCAGAAGTTGTAATAGCATTGGTGGTGGTGGTGGTAGTAGTAGCAGTAGTTCTAATAGAAGTAATTGTAGTAGCAGTTATAGTTGTAGAAGAAGGAGCACTAGTAGTAGTTGTGGTAGTAGTAGCAGTGGTAGTAGTTTTTACAGTAGTTGCACTCCTAATAGCAATAGTAGAAGTAGTAGTGGCAGGACTAGTTACAATAGCAGTAGCCGTAGAAGTAGTAGCAGCAGCAATCGTAATAGAAGTAGTTAGCATAGTAGTAATAGCAGTAGTAGCAGCAGTAGTTGCATTAGTAGAAGCAATAGTAGATGTTGTAGCAGCAGTAGTAGTAGCAGTAGTATTAGAAATAGTTGCCTTAGTAGTAGTAGTACCAACAACAACAACAGCAATAGTGGTAGTAGTAGTGGTAGCAGTAGCAGTAGTAGAACCAGAAGTAGTAGCAGCAGTACTAGTAGTAGTTGTAGTAGAAGTAATGACAGTAGTGGCAGTAGTTGTAGTAGAAGAAATAGTAGTAGTAGCAGTCATAGTAGTACTTGTAGTATAAGTAGTAGTATTGCTAGTAATATTTGTAGCAGTAGTAGTTGTAGTAGTAGCAGAAGTAGCAGGTATTGTAATAGTAGTACTAATAGTAGTTGTGCTAGAAGCAGTAGCAGTATTAGCGGCAAAAACTGCAATCGCATTGGTAGTAGTAGTTGTAGAAGCAATAGTAGTTCTAACAGTAGTAATTGTACTAGCAGTTGTAGTTATAGGAGATGCGGTACTAGTAATTATTGTGGTATTAGTAGTAGTGGTAGTAGTACTTGTTGTAGTTGCACTGCTAATAACAATAGTAGTAGTAGTAGAAGTAGTAGTAGCAGGAATAGTTGCAATAGCAGTAGTCGAAGAAGAAGTAGTAGCAGAAGTAATTGTAATAGTAGTAGTTGCTATAGCAGTAATAACGGTAGTAGCAGTAGTAACAACACTTGTAGTACTAGTAGAATTGGTAGCAGATGTTTTAGCAGTAGTATTAGAAATAGTTGTCATAGTAGTAGTAGCAACAACAACAACAACAACAGCAGTAGTTACAGTAGTAGTAGAAGCATTAGAAGCCATAATAGTTGTAGTTGAAGTATTGTTAGTAGTAGTAGTCATGTAGTAGCAGTAGTAGTAGAACCAAAAGTGGTAGCTGCAGTACTAGTAGTAGTTGTAGTAGAAGCAGTAGCATTAGTAGTAGTGGTTGTAGTAATAGTACTAGTAGTAGTAGAACTGTAGCAATTGCAGCAATAGTAGGGGAAGTGGTAGTAGTAGAAGTAGTAGCAGTAGTAATAGAAGTAGTATTAGCTGTTGTAGAAGTAGTAGTAGTAGTAGTTGTACTAGTAGAAGCAGTAGTAGAAGTCGTAGGAGTCATAGTAGTAGCCATAGTAGTAGTAATAGTTGACATAGTAGTAGTAGAAGAAGTTGCAATAGCAGCAGTTGTAGTATTAGTAGTATTAGTAGCCACAGTAGTAGTAGTAATAACCATAGTAGTAGCAGTAGCAGTAGCAGAAGCAGTTGTAGTAGTAATAGTAGTAGTAGCAGCAGTAGTTGCAGTGGTAGTAGTAGTATTAGTAGTATTAGTAGTAGAACTAGTAGGAGGAGGAGGAGTAGTAGTAGGAGCAGTAGTTGGAGTTGGAGTAGTATTACGAGTAGTAGTATTTGGAGTAGTTGTAGTAATAATAGTAGTAGTAGCAATAGTAGCAATAGTAGTAGCAAAGGTAGTAGTAGAAGTTGTAGCAGCATTAGTAGTAGTATTAGTAGTATTAGTAGTAGAACTAGTAGGAGGAGGAGGAGGAGTAATAGGAGCAGTAGTTGGAGTAGGAGTAGTATTACGAGAAGTAGTATTTGGAGTAGTTGTAGTAATAATAGTAGTAGTAGCAATAGTAGCAGTAGTAGTAGCAAAGGTAGTAGTAGAAGTTGTAGCAACATTAGTAGTAGTAGCAGTGGTAATAGTAGTAGTAGTAGTATTAATAGTCGAAGGTGGTAGTTATAGCAGTTGGAGTAGTAGTAGCAGTAGTAGCAGCAGTAGTAGTAGAAATAGAAGCCGTAGTTGTAGGACTAGTAGTAGAAGAAGTAGCGATAGTAACAATTGTTGTTGTTGTAGTAGTAGGAGTAGTAGTAGCAACAACAGTAGGAGTAGTTATAGTAGTAGTTGTTCTCATAGTAGTGTGGAAGTAGTAACAGTAGCAGCAGTAGTAGGACTAGTAGTGGTAGTTGTTATAGTTGTCATAGTAGTAGTACTAGTAGCTGTAGTTGTACTAGTAGTATGGTAGTAGTAGCAGTTGTAATAGTAGTAGTCGTAATAGTAGTACTGCCACGACTAGTAGTAGTAGAACTAGTCACAGTAGTAGAAGTACTAGTAGTAGTAATAGTAGTAGTAGCAGTACTAGTAGAAGTAGTAGCAACACTAAGGAGAGTAGTTGTGGTAGATGCAATAGCAACAGTAGTAGTAGTAGCTGTAATCATAGTTGCTGCAGTAGCTACAACAGAAGTAGTGATGGTGGTCGTAGTAGTAAAAGTTGTAGTAGTAGTGGTGATGACAAAAGTAGTAGTGGGAATAGTAGTAGCTGTAGTAGTTGGTTTAGGAGTTGTAATAGTAGTAGTTGTAGTATTAGTAGTTTTGACAATAGTAGTAGTAGTAGGACAAATATATATGCTAGTGGTAGTAGTAATTATTGTTGTTGTAGTAGTAGTAGTAGTAGTAGCAGCAGCAGGAGCAGTTGTAGCAGTAGTAGTATTAGTAATAGTAGTATTGTTAATAGTAATGGTAGTAGTTGTAGGCGTAGAATTAGTACTAGTTGTAGTAGTTGAAGTAGTGGTGTAGCAATAGTGGTAGTAGTAGTGTATGTCTAGTAGTAGTAGTAGTAGAATTAGTAGTAGTAGTAGTAGTAGTGGTTGTTGCAGTAGTAGTTGTAGTCATAGTCGTTATAGTAGCATGAATTGTTGCATAAGCAGTAGTTGTAGTAGTATTGGTCATAGTAGTAGTAGAATTAGTATTTATAGTAGTAGTAGTAGCAGTTGCAATAGTGGCTGCACTAGTAAAAATAGTAGTAGTAGTTACTATTGTTGTTGTACTCGTAGTAGTAATTATTGTTGTAGTGCTAGTTACAGCAGCTAAAGCAGTAGTAGCTGCAGTAGTAGTGGAAGTAGTAGTAGGAGTTGTACCAATAGTCGTAGTAGTAATAGTAGGAGTAGTATTAGTTCCTGGTAGCATTAGTAGGACTAGTAGTTGTTGTAGTAGCAATAGTAGAAGTTGTAGCAGTAGTAGAGTAGGATTAGGGATAGCAGTAGGGGTAGTCGTAGTGGTAGTAGTAGCAGAATTTGTAATAGGAGTAGTACTACAAGTAATAGTAGTAGTAGCAGTAGTAGTAGCAGAAGTGGTAAGAGTAGTAGCTGTAGTAGCAGCAGTTGTAGTAGCTGTTATTATTGTAGTAGTAGTAGTAGTAGTAGTAGAAGTAATAGTAGTAGTAGTAGCAGTAGTAGCAGCAGTAGTTGTACAAATAGTAGTAGTAGTAGTAATAGTAGTTGTTGTAAGTGTATTCTTTGTCGTAATTCTAGTCGGAGTAGTTGTATTTGTAGCTGTAGTAGTAGTAATAGTAGTAGTACTAGTAATACTAGTAGTAGGGGCAGCAGCAGTAGCAAGAGCAATAGTAGTAGGAGGAGGAGTAGGAGTAGCAATAGTCATAGTAGGAGTAGGGGTAGGAATAGGGGTAGGAGTAGGAATCAGAGTAGTAGTAGTTGAAGTAGTAGTAGTAGTAGGAGTTGGGGTAGTACGAGGAGCAGTAGTAGTAATAGTAGCAGTAGGTGTTGTAGTAGCTGTACTAGGAGTAGAGGTAGTAGTAATCGCACTAATAGTGGTGGAAGTAGCAATAGTAGCAGTTGGAGTAGTAGTTTTTGCTGTAGTAGTAGTAATAGTCGCAGCAACAGTAGTAGTAGTTATAGTAGTAATAGTGGTAGTAGCAGCAGTGGTAGTAGTAGTAGCAGTTGTAGCAACAAGAATGACAATAGTAGTAGGAGTAGCAGTAACAATAGCAGAAGTGGTAGTAGTAGTTGTTGTAGTTGTTAAAGTGGTAGAACCATTAGTGGTATGGGAATATTAGCTATAGTAATAGTAGTAGCAGTACTTAGTAGCACTTGTGCTAGTAGTAATAATAGTAATAGTAGCAGTACCAATAGCAGTAGTAGTAGACGTTGTAGTAGTTGTAGTAGTAGGAGTTGTGGTAGGAGTCGGAGTAGCAGTAGGAGCAGTGATAGTGTAGTAATAGTGGAAGGTGTAACAGTAGGAGCAATGGCAATAGCGTTGTAGTAGTGGTAGCAATACTAGTAGTAGTAGTTGTTGTTGTTGTAGTAGTAGGAGTAGTTGTAGCAGCAATAGCAGTAGTAGCAGTAGAAGCAGCAGCAATAGATATAGTTGTAGTAGTAGTAGTAGAAGGAGGAGGAGGAGTAGTAGGAGCACTTGCAGTAGTAATAGTAGTAGCTGGAGTAGCACTAGTAAAAGTAGTAGTTGTTATTGTTGTTGCAACTATAGCAATAGTAGGAGGAGGAGGAGTAGTGGTAGTAATAGTAGTAATAGTAGTAGTACAAATTGCTATATTAGTAGTCGTTGCATTAGTAGCCATGGTAGCCATAGTAGTAGTAGTAGTAGCAGCAGTCGTACTAGTAATGGCAGCTGCAGTTGTAGTGGTAATGTTAATAGTAATAGTAGTAGTAGTACCAGGAGCAGTGATAGTCGCAGGAGTAGTAGTAGTACCAGTAGTAGTAGTTGCCCAAGTAGCAATTGTAATAGGAGTAGTTCTAGTGGTGGTGATAGCGGTTGTACTAGTCGTAGTAGTGCTTGTGGTAGTAGTACTATAAGTAGTGGTAGTAGTAGAAGTAGTGCAAGTTGCAGTAGGAGCTATGGTAGTATAATAAGTAGTAGCAGAAGTTGCAATAGTAGCAATGGTATCAGTAGTAGCAGTAGTAGCCATTGTAGCAGTGGTAGTGGTAGCCATCGTAGCAATAGCAGGAGTAGCCATTATTGTTGTAGTAGATGCAGCAACTGTAGTGGTAGTAGTAGCTGCAATAGTAGTTGCAGTAGTAGTAGAAGTTGGGGAAGTAATAGTAATAGTTGTAGTAGTTTTAGTAGGAGTAGTAGTTGTTGTTGTAGCAGTAGCAATAGCAGCAATAATAGTAGAAGTAGTAGTTCTGGTAGTAGTAGTATTTTTAGTAGTTATAGTAGCAGTAGAAGAAGTAGTAGTAGTATTAGTAGTAGCTGCAATATAAGCGGCAGTAGTAGTAGGAGCAGTAGCAAGAGGAGGAGTAGTAGTAGTACAAGTAGTAGAAGTGCTACCATTAGTAATAGTAGTAGTTGTTCTTGTTGCTGTAGTTGGAGTAGAAGTTTTTATCATTGTAGTTGTTGAAGTAATGATAGTAATAGTAGGAGTAGCCGCAGTAGTAGTAGTATTAGTAGTTGAAGTTGTAATAGTGATAGTAGTAGTAGTGGTCAAAGCAGTAGTAGTAATTGCAATAGTAGTATTAGTAGCAGTAGTAGTAGCTGTAGCGGCATTAGTTGTAGAATAGTAGTAGTAGAGGTAGCTATATTAGCAATAGTAGTAATAGTAGTAATAGTAATTGTTTCACTAGTAGTAGTTGTAGCAGTAGTCATAGTAGCAGTAGTAGTTGTTATTGTATAATAGTAGTAGTAGCAATTTTAGTTCTAGTAATAGTTATAGTTGGACAAGTAGAGTAGTAGCAGTAGCTGTAATAGTAGCAACAATGGTTGTAATAGTAGGAGTAGTAGTAGTAGCAGTAGTAGCACATGTAGTACTCATAGTAGTAGTACAAGAAGTAGTCTTTGTAGGTACAGTAGCAATGGTAGTAGTAGTAGCAGTAGTAGCACATGTAGTAGTCATTGTAGTAGTACAAGTAGTAGTATTTGTAGGTGCAATAGCAATGATAGTAGTAGTAGCTGTTACAGTAGTAACAGTAGTTGTTGTCGTAGTAGTAGCAATAGTAGCAACAGTCATAGTTGTTACAACTATACTTGTAGTAGCAGTAATAGTAGCAGTAGTAGTAATACCTATAGTAGCAGTAGTAGCATTATTAGCAGTAGTAGATATAGTAGCAATAGTAGTAGTAGTAACAGTGGTACGAGTAACAGTAGCTGCAACAGCAACATTAGTAGTGGTCATAGTAATAGTAGTAATGGTAGCAGTAGCAGTGGCAGTAGCAGGAGCAATAGCATTACCAGTAATAGTAAACGTAGTAGTAGTTGTAGTAGTAGTAGAAAATATACTATTAGTAGTGGTACTTGTAGTAGCAGTATTAGGAGTAGTGGCAGAAGTAGAAGTAGGATAAGTTGCAGAAGAAGTAGTAGCAATACAATAAGTAGTAGTAGTTAGTGAAGTAGTAGTAGTAGAAACAACAGTAGTTCTGATACTTGTAGAAGTAATAGTACTAGCAATAGTAACATTGGTAGTAGCAGTAGTAGTGGTAGCTTTTGTTTTAGTAGAAGTGGTAGTAGTTGTAGTAGTAGTCGCAGTAGTAGTAGAAGTTGGAAAAGTAATAGTAGTGGTTGTAATAGCTCTAGTAGGAGTAGTAGTAGTTGTTGTAGTAGTAGCAGTAGTAGCAATAATAGGAGAAGTAGTAGTTGGAATAGTCATAGTAGTAGTTGTAATAGTAGTAGTAGCAGCAGTAGTAGTAGCAGTAGCACTAGTAGTTGTAGTAGTCATTTAGAAGATGTTGCAAAAGCAATAGTACCGGTAGTAGTAGTAGTAGCAGTAGCAATAGTTGGAGAAGTTCTAGTTGTAGCTATTGTAGCATAAGTAGTAGCAGCAGTAGTAGCAATAGTAGCAGCTATAGGAGTACTACTAGTAGTAGTTATAGCAGTAGTAGTGGTTGTAGTTGTAGTTGGCGTAGTAGTAGTAGTAGTAGTAGTAGTAGTAGTAGTAGTAGTAGTAGTAGTAGTAGTAGTAGTAGTAGTAGTAGTAATAGTAGTAGTAGTAGTAATAGTAGTAGTGGGAGTAGTAGTAGTAGTAGTAGTAGTAGTAGTAATAGTAGTAGTAGTAGTAATAGTAGTAGTGGGAGTAGTAGTAGGAAAACATGTAGAAGGGAAACTACTTGGAGTAGTTGTACTAGTAGTAGTAACCGGATCGTAATAGTAGTTTTTGTTATAGGAGGAGTAGCAGTGGCCTTAGTAGAGGTCATAGTAGTAGTAGTAGCAGTAGCAAGAGTAGAACTAATAGTTGTTGTTGTTGTTATCGTAGTAGTTGTTGTAGTAGTAATAGTAGTAGTAGGATTAATAGTTGTTGTAATGGTGGTAGCTGTAGTCATGGTAGTAGTAGTCGCAGCAATGGTAGTAGTCGTAGTAATATTTTTAGAAGTAGAAGTTGTAGTAAAAGAAATAGTAGGAGTATTACCCATGGTAATAGTAGCAATAGTGGCAGCAGTAGTAGTACAATAGTAGTAGTAGCAGCAGTAGTAATAAAAGTCATAGTAGTACCAATTATAGGAGTATTAGTTGGAGTAATTGTAGTAATAGCACTAGAAGTTGTAGTAGTAGTACTAGCTATCATAGTAGTAGGAGTGTTAGTAGTAATAATAGTAGTAGCAATTGTAGTAGCACTAGAAGTAGTAGTAGTTGTAGTAGTACAGCTAGCTATCATAGTAGTAGTTGTAGTTGTAGTAGTACGAGTAGTAGTAGCTGTTGTAGCAGTGGTAGAAGAAGTAGTAGTAATAATAGTAGTGGCAGTAGTAGTAAGAGTAGTAGTAGTAGTAACAGTAGTAATAGGAGCAGTAGTAGTGGTGGTGGTGGTGGTGGTAGTTGTAGTAAAAGGAGTAGTAATACTAGAAGTAATAGTAATAATAGTAGTAGTAGTGCTTGTAGTAGTTGTTGTAATAATAGTAGCTCGAGTACGAGGAGTAGTGGTAGCAATAACTACTCCTATTGCTACCACTACTGCTACTACTACTACTAATATTGCTCCAACTACTATTGCTGCTACTGCTACTATTGCCACTGCTACTTCTCCTACTTTTGCTGCTCCTACTATTGCTGCTGCTACCACTACTAATGCAGTAGTGGCTACCACTACTGCTACGTCAGCTACTACTACAACTACTGCTACCACTACTACTACTAGTACTACTACTACTATTACTACTCGTACTAGAACTTGTACTACTCCTACCAATACTTCTACTCCAATCACTCCTACAACTGGTACTACTACTACTAATGTTGTTGTTGCTGCTAATACTTCTACCACTACTATTACGTCTACTACTACTACTGCTACTACTTCTACTATGATAACAACTACTACTTCCACTACTTCTACTACTTTACAACTAGTGCAACTGCTACTGCTACTACTCCTACTACTCCTCCTACTATTGCTGCTATGAATACTACTAGTACTACTGCTACTGCTACTGCTGTTGTAGCTTTTGCTACTATTGCTATTGCAAATACTACTACTACTACAACAACTACTGTTGCTGCTGCTGCAACTGTTTCTAATGATACTACCGTTGTTAATACAACAACTACTACTACTCCTCTTACAACTAATAAGACTACTTCTACTACTACTACTTCTACGAATACACTCCTACTACTTCGACTCCTATTACTACTACTACAGCTACTCCTACTACTACTACAACTACAATCTGACTAATACTATTACTACTACTACTATTACACTACGACTACTACTGCCACTATTACTACTAATCCTTCTACTACTACTGCTACTACAACGACTAGGATGACTACTACTACTCGTACCAATACTTCTACTCCAATCACTCCTACAACTAATGCTATTGTTGTTGTTGTTGGTGCTGCTGCTACTACTACTCCAACCCTACTGCTACTACTTCTCTTACTACTTTTACTACTCCTCTGACTATTACTAGTCCTACTACTACTCCTACTCCAGCTCCTACTACTGTTGCTATTGCTGCTACTACTACTACTATTATTACAACTACTACCAATACCACCACGACCACTATTACGACTACTACTACTCTTACTACTACTACTAGTAGTACTACCACTACTACCACTACGACTACTACTACTACAAATACTACTACTACTACTAGCAGTACCACTACTACATCTACTACTACCATAACAATAACTGCTACTAGCACTACTAGAACTAATGTTACTGCTGCTGCTACAACTATAACTGCAACTAGTACAATTATTACCACAACTACTACTAGAACTGTTGCTACTGCTGCTGCTACAACTAAAATTACAACAAGTACTACTGCTACTGCCACTATTACTACTACTATGACTACTACTACCACCACCAACACCACCATTACTGTTGTTGCTGCTTCTACTACTGCTACTACGACTACTACTACTATTACTGCTATTACTGTTGCTGCTGCTACTACTGCTACAACTCCTACTCTTACTACTAGTGCTACTACTACTACTACTACAACAACAACAACTACTACTACTACAACTACTATTACTATGACTTCTACTATAACTACTACTGCTATTGCTGCTGCTACTACTACCACTACAATTGCCACTCCTACTATGATAACTACTACTACTACTACTACTACTACTACTACTACTACTGTTGCTGCTACTATTACTACTGCTACTCCAACTGTTACTATAACTACAACAACTACTACCACTACTTGTACTTCCACTTCAACTCCTGGTCCAACTAGTACTACAAGTAGTCCATCAACTACTACTACATTTGCCACAACAACAAGAACTACTACTACTGCTACTATTTCTACTACTACGATTGCAACTCCTGCCGCAGCTACTACTACCACTACATTTACTAATTTTACTTCTGCTACTAGTGCTACTACTATTACCGCGACTGCCTCTACTAATGCTACTATTGCTACTACTACAACTATTAATACTATTACTACTAGTAGTAGTACCACCACTTCTATAATAACTACTACTACTCATACTACTACAACTGCTACTATTACTGCTACTTCTGCTACTACTGTTGCTACTACTACCACTACTACAACTACCATTATATCTCAAAATTGTTGTTGCAGAAACTGCTACAACAACTACTACTATTATGACTACTGCTACTACTTGTGCTACAAATTCCACCAGTGCTACTACTGCAACTCTTACTACTACTACTTCTGCTACTACTACAACTACTACTTCTACTATTACTACGACTACTACTAGTACTACCACTACTACCACTACTACTACAACTATTTCTAATACCAGTACCAGTATTGCCACTAATACCACTACTACTGCTGCTACTACTACTACTTTTGCCGGCACTACGACTACTACTACTACTACTACTTCTTCTTATGTTGCAACTACTACTACTGCTAATACTACTACTACTATTATTGCTATCACTACTAAGACTACTACTATTGCAACTACCACTACAGCTACTACAACTACTCCTACTACTGCTACTACTACCAGTACTACCACTACTAGCACTACTGCTGCTACAACTACTACTTACCCTACTACTATTACTACATTGACTACTTCTGTTATTACAACTACTACTACTCGTACTAATACTACTGGTGCACTACTACTACTACTACTAATAATATACTAATAGCACCATGACTACTACCACTACTGCTCCTTCAACTATTACTTCTACTACTACTACAACTTCTACTACTACTTCTGCTGCTATTGCTACTACAACTACTAGTGCTACAATTTCTACTATTATTAATACTACAACAACTACTGCTGTTGCTGCTGCTCTAGCAGCAGCTAATATTAAATGTACTACTGATGTTGCTCCAACTACTACTACTACCACTACTACTGCTACTACTACTATACTACTAGTACTACTAGTGCAACTGCTTCTACTACTGCCACTACTTTGGCTACTACAGTTGTACTACTATTGCTCCAACTACTACTTCTTCTATTACTACTACTGTTGTTGTCGCTGTTGTTGCAACTACGACTCCAACTAGTGCTACTACTACTGCTACTGTTGCTACTACTACTAGTACTACTACAACTACTTCTACTGCTATTGTAGATGCTACTACTATTACAACGACGATTACTACTGCTGATACAATTACTAGCACTACTGCTTCTGCTGCTGCTGCTGATGCTGCTATTACAACTGTTATATCTACTATTACTTCAAATTCAATATGTACTACAACTACTATTACTAGAAGTACGACTATTGCTACTAATACTCTTCTTCTTCTACTACTACTACTACTACTATTATCACCACTACAAACATTACTACGGCTGCTATTGCTGCAACTGCTACTGTCGCTACTATGACTACTACTACTATACCTACTTTTTCTCCTACTACTATACCTTCTTCTTCTCCTATTGCTGCAACTGCTACTACTACTGCTACAGCTACTACTGCTGCCACTACTACTACCACCACCACCACTAAAACTACAACAAATAGTATTACTACAACTACTACTTGTGCCATTTCCACTACTACTCCGATTACAGCTGCTGCTATTACTACTACTGCGACCACTAATGCTACTATTACTATTCCTACTAGTACGAGAACTATCACTGTTATTACTATTACCACTACTACTACTACTTCTTCTACTATTAATACTTTTACCAGAATTACTACTATGATTATTAGTACTCCTACTACAGCTGCTGCTGCTGCTACAACAACTACTACTGCTGCTGTTACAACTCCTCCTCCTACTACTACTTCTATTTTTACTGCGACTACTACTTCTACTATTACTACTACTACTCCTACTACTGCTACTACAACCACAACTACTATTACTCATACTACTACACCTACCCCTAAACTAACTACTACTACAACTATTGCTATTTTTACTGCTACTACTATAATGACTACTACTACTACTATTATGCCTACTACTACTACCACAACTACTTTTACTACTACTACTACTAGCACTACTGCTACTATTGTTGCTACAATGATAACTGCTGCTACTACTATAACAACAACAACAACTACTACTACTGGTTCTGCTACTCCTACTGCTATGACTATTTTAACTACTACTACTACTACTACTACTACTACGACTACTGCTACTACTACTACTACTACTACTACTACTACTATTACTACTACTACTATTACTACTTCTACTACTGCTATTACAACAATAACTACTACTACTATTATTACTACTACTACTCTACTGCTACTGCTATTGCTACTACCGTTACCGCTACTACCACTACAACTACAACAACTACTACTACTCTGACTATTACTACTACTACTACTAGTGCCAGTTCTACTACTACTACTATTACTACTGCTACGACTAATACTTCTATTAGTACTTCTACTACTCCTCCTACATGTATCCCTATTGCTTCTCATTCCTCATCCTCCTACTACTAGTAATACTACTAGTACAACTACAACTACTCCTGGTACTACTATTGTACTACTGCAAATGCTATAACTACTAGTACTCCAGCTACTGATGCTATTGCTACTACTACTCCTATTACTACTACTACTACTAAACTGCTACTATTACTACAACTACTCCTACTACTAATAATACTACGAGTAATACTAATTATATTACTACTACTACTACGACCACTACTACTACTTCTACTACTACTTTTGCTACTTTTAATGCTAATTCTATTGGTAGCGCCCGCACTACTACTACTACAACTACAACTGCTACAACTTCTATGACTACTACAACTACTACAGCTACTACTGCTTTTTCTCCAACTACTACTAATTTTTCTACTATTTCTACTTGATTTACTACTATTATTATTACAACTAGAATGACTACTACTACTGCTACTACAATTTCTACTACTGCAACTGCTGCTACTACAATTACTATTGCCACTACCACTACTACAACCATTAATATTACTGCTACTACTACAACCACTACAGCTGCTATTACTTCTTCTACTACTAGTGCATCTACTATTGTTGTTGTTACTCCTACTGCTACTACTACAACAACAATAACAACAACTACGGCTATTACTTCTACAGCTACTGGGCTGCTTCTACTGCTAGTACTACTACTATTACTACGACTACTACCCCTACTTTTGCTACTATTGCAACTACTACTGCTACTACTACTACTACTAGTACTGCAACTACTACTACAACAACAACAACTACTACTACAATTGCTACTGCTATTACTACTACTATGGCTGCTATTACTACTTCAACTCCTACTTCTACTACTACTTCTACTACTACTGCTACTGCTTCTACTACTACTACTAGTAGTACTACAACAACTACTTCTGCTACTATTGCTACTATTACAGCAACAACTATTGCTACTACTGCTACTACTATTGCAACTACTGCTGCTGCTACTACTACTACTAATACTACTACTACTACAACTACTACTACGACTATAACAACTACTACTGCTAGTACTGTTGCTACTACTACTACTACTGCTGCTACTACTGCTACAACTACAGCAGCTACTGCTACTACTACTACTACTGTCGTTGCTTCTACTACAACAACTACGACTGCATGTACTGCTACTATTGCTACTACAACTACTACTACGACAACTACTACTGCGGTTACTGATAGTACTAGTACTACTGATACTAATTTTGCAACTACTCCTACTGCTGTTGTCACTACTGCAACTAGTGCTAGTACTGCTTTACTTCTCCTATTACTACTCTTATTGCTACTATAATTGCTGTTGCTATAGTGCTACTACTTCTATTACTACTACTACTTCTACTGCTGCTACTACTATGACTACTACTACTTTTGTTACTTCCACTTCAACTAATTCTACGACTACTACAACTTCTGATTCAACAATAACTACTTCTAATATTACTACTACTACTTTCGCTCATACTGCTACTACTATTAATACTTCTACTACTACTTCTACTACAATAGCTACTACTTCTATTAGTTCTACTACATTGACTATTGCAACTACTACTACTTCTCCAACTACAACCACCACTGCTGCTACTACCAGTATCACTACTACGGCTACTACAACTACTACAACAACTACTACTACTGCTGCTGCCGCTACTACTGATACTACGATTACTACTTCTATTAGTACAACTTCTAACCCTACTACTTCTACTGCTACCAAAATTAATACTGCTACGACTCCGGGTACCACTACAACTATTGCTACGACTACAACTACGATTACTTGCCCTACTACTACTCCTACTACTAAAGCTTCTACTACTGCTACTACTACTGCTACTATTATTACTATTGCTGTTGCTGCTGCTGTTGCTCCTACTACAACAACTATAAATATAGCTACTACGACTACTACTCCTACTTCCACTACTACTAATTCTGCTACTACTCCTACTGCTACTACTACTGCCGCTACTAATGCAGTTATTGCTATGACTACTACTGATGCCACTGCTAATACTATTGTTGCTGCTACCACTAGTACTACTACTATTGGAACTTCTACTACAATTTCTTCTACTGCAACTACTACTACTGTGACCACTATTGCAACCACTACTACTTCTTCTACTACTCCCACCCCTACACCTATTGCTACTACCACTACTACTACTACTTCTACTACTGCCACAACTACCACTCCTTCTAAAACTTCTACTACTACTATTGCTACTACTATAACTTCTACTACCACAACAACAACAACAACAACTACTACTACTACTACTACCCTTTCTGCTACTTGTATAATTGCTACTATTACTGCCTTTACAACTACTAGTACTACTAATACTAATACTAACACTACCACAACTACTACTAATACTAACACTCCTACTATTTCAACTGCTACTATTACTATTACTGCTACTACTCCTACTACCACTACTACTCTTAACACTCCTACGACCTTTATGACTACTATGCCAACTACAACTGCTACTACACTCCTCCTCCTCCTCCTACTACTACTAAAACTATTACTACTACCACTGCTGCTTCTACTACTACTATTATGACTACTCCTACTCCTACTTCTCCTACTACTACTACTACTATTACTACAATTACTGCTATTGTTGTTGTTGCTGCTACTACTACTACTACTAAGAATACTACTACGTAATTATTAGTACAACTGCTTCTACTACTTCTCCTTCTACGTTTGCAACTACTACTACTTTGAATAATACTACTACTACTACAACAACAACAACAACAACTACTACAACTATTGCTACTACTGCTGCAACTACTACTACAACAAACACAACTATTCCTACTACTACTCCTCTTATTACTACTACTACATCTACTGCGAGCCGTAGTCTAACTCCTACTACTACCACCACCACCACCACTACTACTAATACTACCGCTACTACCACTACCATACTACTACTACTAATAATAATACTACTACTACTACTACTACTAATATTACTATTAACACTAATATTACAACTATTGCTGCTATAGCTACTACTGCAACAACAACTACAACAACAACAACATCTATCTACTAGTACTACTACTAGTACTACTGCAACTACTACAAATACTACTACTACTGGTACTAGTACCTATTACCACTACTACTATAACATCAACTTATACTACTACCACTACTGCTACAACTATTATTGCTACTATTGCTACTACCACTGCTTTCGCACCTACTACTACTATTAATACTGCTGCTACCAGTACTACAACAACTACTGCTACTTCTACTGTTACTACTACTGCTATTCCAACTACTACTATTTCTACCACTCCTACAACTATTACTACCCCTAGTCCAACTACTTCTACTACTATGAGTACTAGAACTACTACTACTACAACAATAACAACAACAACTACTACTACTAATCCTCCTCCTACTCCTATTATTATTACTACTACTACTACTACAAGTACAATTGCTGCTACTACAACTCCTAACAACTACTGGTGCTACTACAGCTAATACTAACACTACTGCTACAAATATTAGTACAACTACAACTACTACTATAGCAATGGCTGTTAGAGCTTCTACTACTCCTCTTACAGCTACTACTTTTATTATGACTACAACAACTACTATTTCTACTACTACTATTACTAAAACTTCTGCTACTACTCCCACTCCGGCTACTACTACTACTACTTCAACTACTACAACTACTACTACCACTACTACTTCTACTACTACTATTATTACTACTACCACTACTCCTACTGCTACTAATGCTACAACTACTACTTCCAGTACTACTACAACAACAACTACCACTACTACTACGACTCCTGTTGCTGATGCTACAACAACAACAACAACAACATCTACTCCTCCTACTACTAGAACTACTACCACTACTACAACAATCGCTACTAATACTACTACTACTATGCTACTACTGCAACTTCTACATCTACTACTTCCTCTACTACCACTACTGCTAATGTTACTTCACTTCTACTTCAACTACTACAACTAATACTGCTACTTCTCCTGCAACTACAACTACTACTACTAATACCACTATTTCTCCTACAACTACAACTATTACTACAAATAATACAACTACTGCTACTACTACAACTACTAAAACTTTTCCTACTACTACCACTACTACTCTTGCTACTATTACTACTACTACTATTGCCACTAGTACTACTTCACCTACCACTAGCACTACTATTGCTATGACTTCTACTACTACTATTGCTTGGACTACATCCACTACTCCGATTGCTACTTCTACTACTCCTACTCTTACTACAACTACTACAACAACAACTACTACTGCTACAACTACTGCTATTAATACTACTAATACTATCACTAGTAGTATTGCTGCTACTGCTGCTATGACAACTACTACTGCTACTACTACAAATACTACTTGTACTACTACCACTACTAGTCCTACTACTGCTAGTTATACTACTACTACAACTACTACTACTACTATAATAACAACAACAACTATTACTATTATTGCTACTACTACTATAACTAATACTAATACTACGAATTCGTTGATTTCTCTGTACTTATTTACAATGGAAAAACTCCTATTCGTTGTAAGATCACTGAAGGAAAGGTTGGTCATAAATTTGGAGAGTTTGCTTCTACACGGAGACGAAGACCTTCGAGAGCAAATAAAGGCAAGGGAAGAAAGTGGATAAAGTAAAGTCTAAGCGCCATATGGCACAAAAAGGAAATCCGATTTCTATAAGACTTTATCTTCAAAGTAGTTTAGATGCAAGTTGGTTGAGTGAGGGTGACCGCGAAAGTCGCCGAATGGGTTTGGCTTTTTCTTGTCAACTGCCTTTCCTGATCTTTGTCCCATATTTCTCAAAAATCAAAGGCATGGGAGGACGTTGCAGATGTCCGGGACAGACATGACAACAACAACTACTACTAGTACCACCATGACTACTGCTATTACTTCTACTACAACTGCTACTACTACTAGTGCTAATGTAACTACTAATACAATTACTACTCCTAATATTACTACTAATACTACTACTACTACTATGATAATTACTGTCACTACTATTGCTATGGCTACGCTACTACTGCTACAAGTTCTTCTGTTGCAATTACTGCTACTACTATAAGTACTACTACAACAACAACCACTACTACTGCTGTAGCCACTGCTAAGACGGTTGCCAAGACCACTAATACTACTACTTTTGCTGCTATCGCTACTAGTACTACTACTACTGCTACTACTGACACTAATATTACAACCACTACTACTACTACTACAACAACAACTACAACTACTACCACTACCAATACTACTACTACTATCACTACAAATACTACCAATACCACTACTACTTCTACAACTACAACTCCTTCTCCTCCTACTACTACTCCTACTCCTACTACTACTACTACTACTACTACTACTACTTCTACTACTACTTTTACTACTACTACTACTACTACTACTGTGCAACTACTGCTACTTCAACTACAATAGCACCAACAACAACAACAACTACTACTCCTACTACCACCACTACTACAACTACTACTGCTACTAGTACTAGTGCTGCTGCTACTACTAGTACTACAATAACAACCACTACTACTACTGCTGCCACGGCTATGATGACTGCAAAGACCACTAATACTGCTACTTTTGCTGCTATCGCTACTACTACTACTGCTGCTGCTACCACTAACACTAATATTACAACCACTACTACTACAACAACAACTACTATAACTACAACCACTACCAGTACTACTACTACTACCACTACAAATACTACCAATACTACTACTTCTTCAACTACAACTCCTTCTGCTCGTACTACTACTCCTACTCCTACTACTACTAGTACTACTACTTCTACTACTACTTTTACTAGTACTGTTGCTGCTGTTGCTACTGCTACTGCAACTACAACTATAACAACAACAACTACTAATACTATTCCTACTATGACTATTACTACAACAACTACTACTACAAGAACTGCTACTACTACTTCTACTACTACTCTTAATCCAACTCCTACTCGAACTACTACTCGTACTCCTACTACTACTCCTACTGCAACTACTACTACTACAACAACAACAACTACTACAACCACTACTTCTGTTACAACAGTACTTCTGCTGTTGCAACTAGTACTACTAGTGCTACTACCACAACTACTACTGCTATAGATATTACTCCTTTTATTATTATTGTTACCACAACAACTACAACAACAACAACTAATACTACAACTATTACTGCTACTACTACTACTATTACTACTCATGCTACTACTCAAGGTACTACTACTATTCCTTCTAGTACCACAACTACTACAACTACTAATACTACTACTGCTACTACTATACAATGACACGTACTACACAACTATTGCTACTAAAAGATAGCTACTACTACTACTACTACGACATCTGCTATAGCTAGTAGTACTACTACTACTGCTACAAATAATACTATTGCTACTACTACTACTATTATGACTACTCCTACTACAACTACTGCTCCAACTGCTACTACTGCTGCTACTGCTACTACTCGTACTAATACTACTATGCCAAACACTGCTACTACTACTGCTACAACAACAACTGCTACTGCTACTATTGCCACCACTACTACTACTACTTCTACTAAGACTACTATTATAATATTATTAGTACAATAGCTTCTACTACTTCTCCTTCCATTTTTGCAATTAATAATATTTTGAATAGTACTACTACTTCTCTTGGCACATCTTCTACTGCTACTACTGCTGCTACTACTACTACTAGTACTGCAACTACTGCTACGACTACTACTACTATTCCTACTACTACTCCTACTACTGTTACTGCTGCTGCTACTACTACTACAACATCTACTATGACTCCTAGTCCAACTCCTACAACTACAACAACAACAACTATTACTACTACTACCACAACTACTACTGCTTATGCTACTACAACTACTATTACTATACTACTACTACAACTAATACTATTACTACTACTATTACTATTAATACTAAGAGTGAAACTATTGATGCTACGGTTGCTACTACAACAACAACAACTACTCCTCCTCCTCCTCCTCCTCCTCCTCCTCCTACTACTACTACTACTACTACCACTATTATTACAAATAATACTCCTAATGCTATGAGTACGAGTCGTATTACCACTACTAATACAACATCAATTTATACTACTACAACTACTGTTGCTGCTGTTGTTGCTACTAATATTGTTGCTGCTCCTACTACTACTATTACTACTACTGCTACTAGTACTATAACAACTACTGCTACTTCTACTACTACTACTACTCCTACTCCAACTCCAATTGCTTCTACCGCTCCTACTACTACTACTACCCCTACTCCAACTACTTATCCTACTATGAGTGCTAGAACTATTACTACAGCAACAACAACTACTACAAGTACTATTGCTACTACTACTACAACTACAATGACTACTAACACTAGTACTATTGCTACAACTACAACTCCTACAACTACTGGTGCTACTACAACTAATCTTAACGCTACTACTACAATTATTATTACTACTACAACTACTACTACAACAATGGTAATTACAACTTCTACTACTATTACTTCTATTACTCCTATTACAACTACAACAACTACCACTATTGCTATCACTAATATTACTAAAACTTCTCCTACAACTCCTACTCTGGCAGCTGCTACTACTACTACAACGTTAATTACTATTACTACTGCTGCTGCTACTACTTCTACTACTACTACTGCTACTATTGCTTCTTTAACTACTACTGCTACTGCTGTTGCTGCTACTACTACTATTATTATTGCTAATACTACTACTCCTATGGCTACTACTACTACTCCTACTGCTATAAATACTATAACTACTACTTCTACTACTACTACATTAACAACTACCACCACTACTACTCCTATTGCTGATGCTATAACAACAACAACTACTACTTCTACTCCTACTACCATAACTACTACAACTGCTATAACAACTACTACTAATACTACTACTACTTTTGCTACTACTACTGCGACTACTGCTACTATTGCAACTTCTACTTCTATTACTACCTATACTACTACTATTACAAATGTTACTTCACTTCTCCTAAAACTACTACAACTAATGCCACTAGTACTCCAATAACTACAACTACCACTACTAATCTCACTACTTCTCCTACAACTACAACTACTAATACAAATAATAGAACTACTGCTACTACTACAACTACTAAAACGTTTCCTACTACTACAACTACTATTTCTGCTACTACTACTACTTCGACTACTACTACTACTACTAGGATTACTTCCACTATTATGATTGCTATTTATACTATAGCTGCTGCTACTACTACTATAACTATTACCATGACTATTTTAACTACAGCTATTACTAATACTACTATCACAACTACTACTCCTGTTGTTGATGCTACAACAACAACAACTACTACTACTAATACTACTTGTACCACTAGCACAACTACTACTACTACTACTTGCACTACTACCGCTACTACTACTACTATTACTACTAATAATACAATAATAACAACCATTACTACTACAACAACAACTACTACTATTTCTACTACTACTACAACTACTACTAATACTACAATAACTACTACTAATACTACAACAACTACTACTACTTCTACAACTTCTACTACTTCTTCTACTACTACAACTACTAGTATGACTACTACTGTTACTTCTGCTGCTACTTCTACTACTATCTACTAATACAACTACTACAGCTACTATTATTACTAGAACTACTACTACTACTTCTACTATAATTACAACCACTACTGCTACCATGGCTCTACTACTACTGCTACTACTGCTGCTATTGCTACTACTAAAACTCCCACTACAGCAACTACCAATATAACAACAACTACAACAACTACTACTGCCACTGCTACGACAGCTGCCAAGACCACTAATACTACTACTTTTGCTGCTATCGCTACTACTACTACTACTACTATTACTACTACTACTACAATAACAACTACTACAACTACTACCACTACTAGTACTACTACTACTACAAATACTACTAATACTATGAGTACTTCTATAACTACAACTCCTTCTGCTCCTACTACTACCCTACTACTACTACTACCACCACCACTACTACTATTGCTCTTACTACTACTACCACCGCTACTACTACTGTAACTACAACTACAATAGCAACAACAACAACTACTCCTATTACCACTACTACTACAACTACTACTACCGTAACTACTAATACTACAATAACTGCAACTACTACTACTCTTAATCCGACTCCTTCTCACACTACTACTCATACTACTTTTACTACTACAATAAGTACTATTACTACTCTACTACTGCAACTACTACTTTTGTTGCAACACCACTTCTGCTGCTGCAACTAGCACTACTACAACTACTACTACAACAACAATGACTACTATAGCATTTACTACTACTGCTACTACTACTACTTCTACTAATGCTACAACTATCGCAACTACTACTACAATTGCTACTGCTACTGCTACTGCTACTACTACTACTACTCATGCTGCTACTGTAGGTGCTACTACTATAGTTGCTAGTACCACTACAACTACAACTACTGTTACTGCTACTGCAACTGCTATTGCTACTGCTAGTACTATGACTCGTACTACTGCGACTATTGCTACTAAAACAATAACTACTACTACTACTACATCTACTATAGCATGTAGTACTACTACTACTACAAATAATACTATTGCTACTACTACTAGAAGCACTACTGCTACAACTTCAACTACTACTACTACTAATGCTACAACTACTATACTTAAACAACTTCTAAAATAACTAATACTACTACCACTACGACAGTTGTAGCTACAACTACTGCTGCTGCTGCTACTACTACAACAACAACTACTATGATTACTCCTGCTCCCACGCCTACTCCTACTCCTCCTCCTACTACTTCTACTACTATCACTACTACAACAACTACTACTCCTTCTATAATAACTACAACTACTGCAACCACTACCACACCTGGTACAATAAAAACAACAACAACTACAACTAGTATAATTGCTAACACAACTACTACTACGCTATTAATACTACTACTTCTACTGTGGCTAGTACTTCTATTGGTACTACTACGACTGTTGCTGTTGCCAAGACTACTAATACTATTATTTCTGTTACTACTACTACTTTTGCTACTATTACTACTACTTCAACTACTACTACTGCTACCACTAATATTACTACTACTACTACTAATACTACTACAATAACTACGACTTCTATTACTACTACAATAACAACTACTACTACTATTGCCACTACTAGTACTAGTACTACTACTACTACTAATACTACTAATACTTCTACTACGTCTACTACTACAACTCCTTCTGCTACTACGACTCCTACAATAACTACTACTACTGTTGCGGCTACTACTACTATTACTACTACTTTTCCTACTACCAACACAACAAACAATACTACAACTATAACTACAACAATAAGAACTATAACTACAACAACAATGACTACTACTACTCGTAGTACCATTACTACTACTCCTTGTGACACTACTACTACAACAACAACAACTTCTACTATTTCTATTGCTCCAATTGCTACTACTGCTACAACAACAACAATAACTACTACTACAATAACTACTGCTGCTTCTCAAACTCCCACGCATACTAATACTCCTACTACTACTACTACACTAACTACTACTGCTACAACAACAACAACAACTATTGCTACTGCAACTACAACTTCTACTACAACACTACTTTTTTCTGCTACTAGCACTACTACTACCACTTCTATTACTACTACTACAACTACAACTACTACTACAATTGTTATTACTACTTATATTGTTATTGCTACTACAACTACAGCTACTACTGCTGCTATTGTTGCTAGAACTACTACTACTGTTACTACTATTGCTATTGCTACTGCGACTGCTACTATGATTGCTTCTACTACTGCTTTTGCTTCTACTACCACCTCCATATCTTGCACTAGCTCTGATACCAGACTCGAGGTAATGGTTCGTGATTACTATTTCCTGCTATTTCCTACCATAATTCTGACATTAGGTTGATATCATACCTGCTAGAACTTTGAACTTCTGGTATTATGTGGATTAGAATTAACTTGTTGGTATTATGCGTACTGGGTGAAAGGCTTTGCATAAGGAAAAAGAACAAGTCCTAACTTGGCAGCCAAGGCGAGAGGCCGCTTGTAAGCCCAAGGGCACACCTGTGTGATCCTAGCTTATGCTTTAATCCAGTGTGGAACTGCCTTGGTTAACCTAATCTGGAACTTACCGTAGTGATAATTTTGGTAGCTATGAAAAGTTAGCCTTAATGTCTGATGCATGGGAAAAATCCATACAGGAATGGTATGATCATTCCCGAACCTCAAATCTCGAGTACCTTGACCTTGCTTCAACACTGAAAGTATCCACAAACCAACTAGCACATAACCTTGCTCTTATCTACAACAGAACTTGTTTATCATCTAAGGTATATTTGAAAAATTTTAAGCAACTGCAAGAGTAGTATCAAAGCCTTGAAAAGGAGGTCAGGAGTCTCAAAACTACCTTAAAAGACTTAACAGAAATATACGTAAGTCACCACCCCCTTACTAAACAACAAGTCAGGGAACTTGCTGTAGAAATTGGTCAGTAATCCAGGCTAGCTGAGGAAGACGTACTTGAACTTACTAAACACTTAAAGAAAAAGGTAGATAAGGTAGAAACTCTACTCCTGGGAGCAGCAAAGAGGCCAAAAGAAGCTAAAGGCCAATTGAGGGCTTCCAAGGATCCAATCAAGATCCTGCAAGAGGAGAGGGAAATGCTAGAGAGGAATTGATGGTGGCAAGAAGAAGTATTTTCGAAGCCATCCAGGGGCAACCTGCAACCTCTGCACCAGCCCCCCTTTTCGAAGATCAGATAAGGAGGTACAGATGACATCAGAGGCATCTTCACAATGCCCAGCAGGCATTAGGAAATCTAAAGAAGCATCTCATGGGAGAAACCAGTCCATCCTATACCCTCGAACAACAGATCGACCCACAAGCGCAACTGCAGCTCTCCATGCAGGAGCGCGCCTCTATTGTACCTGCAGAAGTTCTTTATCATTCCTGAAGGGACGACCTTCATCACCGCATTTACGTCCACCAAAGTGAAGAAGCAATCCTGTGTGTTGTTAACAATCAAGTGGATAGAAGGTTCATCCAGAACGGAAGCTATCAGCAACTCCTTCGTAGTGGCATGCAATATATCCACTTGGGAGTGTTGTAGGTATGGATCCAAACCCTTCATCAACAGGAAGAGGGGACTCTGGCTCTGGTTATTGTCCGCGACAATCGGTGGCTTGGTCACCAAGCAATCTTGGCCACTATGGAGGTAGATTTAACCAGAGGTAGCCAACTTGTTTATATTATTCCTGCTATGATGATGACAATAGAAGATTTCTATCACAATATCCAGCTTTCTGTTCTCACAAGGGGATATGAGCAGTGGCAAGCTCGCAATGCAAATTTACTTATAACAAGGGGCTTAGTTGGGCAGTTATCGAATACTCCCAATGTTGGTTTTGCCTATGCAGTCCAGGGTGTAGTTTACTATTTGACCAGTCATGGTGTCTGAGCACTTCTAGGACGGAAATACTCAACCACTGAGCATCGGGGAAGGGACTGGATTATTCAACCAGCGCGCATCATAGCTCCGATGCAACCAGCAGACGTCAACAGTAGGACCCTTCTTGATGGTTCTATCGCCCTACAATTTTCCAACTATAAAACTGCCTCCACTATGCAGCCGCCGAATTACAACAGCAAGGATGAAGAGATCCTGAGCGATGAGGAGGAGATCGCTCACATCCTGGCAGTCTTTGTCCTGGACTCTGCCACCGGCTAGGCACCAGATGATGATGACACTTACTTTAGTCAGCTCTCACCAGTCACTGAAGCGACGTCCGATACTTGTTACCCATCCTGGCAGCAGCCACTTTGGGATCCCTCTGATGAAGAATTTGTGTGCATCGGAGTCGTCAATTACCCCCTAAAAGGAAATGATCCTCCCGCGGGTGGTACATATCGTCAACATTCAGGCGGAATATGGGGTACACTAGGCGAGCCCAGTGGTAAATATGATTACTATGTGTCCTACACACCCCCGCCATCCTTTGCCTATGACTATCCTAATGCAAGCCTCCATCCCTCATGGGAGGATGATGACCCCAAAGAATTCACTAATCCTTTCGGTTTGATAGGTGGTGGGGATAACCCGACATCATCTTCTTCTGCTTCAGCTTCTACCACTGTTGTCTCTACCTCTGTTTCCACACATGATAACCCGACATCATCTTCTTCTGCTTCTGCTTCTACCACTGCTATCTCTACCTCTATTTCCACACATGATAACCCGACATCTGCTTCCACAAAGATGTCCACACCAGTTTCCAATCTTATTGCTACAGGATATGAAGCGGTTGACGCTGACATTGAAGTGGATGCAGAATTGGACTATCCCACTCTGAGGAAGCTTTCTAAAAAGCTATATTCTAGTGCCATTACCTCAGCTACGTCTCCATATGGGCCGCCAATTGATATGGCAATGGCCCCTCCCAATTATCCACCAGCTACCAACACTAATCCTTCTTTTGAGTGATAGGATGTTCGGGGACGAGGAGGACGCTTCAGAGGAGGCTATAACAATGAAATGTGGAATCTCCCTTCAGCACAGCAAGCTGGCGGAGAAATGTTCGTCATCGCAGACCAGTTGGGCTTATTTGATGATGCCTCTGATAGGTGGTCATCCATTACAAGAAACCATGTTGCATCCCAAGGCTTTACGGACGCCAGAGATAAGCTAGAGTATATGGAAAATCTATTGGGAGAAATTGAAAAGCTCACTTGCTATTATATCTACTATGACAATTACTACTATAACTACTACAACAACAACAATAACAACAACTACTACTATTACTACTAATTCTACTACTACAACTGCCAATATGGCAAACTACAACTATTGCTACTACTACTTTTGCTACTACTACTACTACTACTATTGCTACTACTACTTTTGCTACTACTACAACTACTACTACTATTGCTACTACTACTACTACAACTATTACTCCTACTAGTACTACTACTACTGCTGCTGCTACTTCTACTACTACAATTATTGCTACTGCTACTTCTACTATTACAATGACTAATGCTACTATTACTACCACCACCACCACTACTGTTACTAATACTCCTACTACACCACCTACTACTACTACTGCTACTGATACTTCTACTACTAATACTAATACTACTTCTACCACTGCTAATGTTGTTGCTGCTACTTTGACTACTACTAGTACTACTACAACTGCTGTTGCTAGTACAATATTGCCACTACTACTAATATGTCCACTACTACTGCTACTATTGCTGCTACTACTACAACTCCTTCTAGCACCACATCAACTAATACTCCAGCTACAAGTCCTACAACTATTAATACAGCTACTACTACCACTACTATTACAGCTACTACTACAGCTATTACTCCAACCACTACTACTGCTGCTGCTACTACTACTTCCGCTACTACTACCTACTACTACAACTACTACTACCACTACTACCACTACTCCTAGCACAACAACTACTATGACTATTACTTCTCCAATTATTACTACTATAAATAAAACTATTACTAATACTACTATTTCTATAACTATTCCCACTACAACTGCCACTACTATGACAAGTTCTACTACTACTACAATAACAACAACAACAACTACTGCTACTACTCCTATCGCTACAACTATAACAACAATTACTACAACTACAGCTACTACTGCAACAACAACAACAACAACAATAACAACTACTACCACTACCACTACCACCACCACCACTACTGCTGCTGCTGCTGCTGCTACTCTTCCTACTACTACTACTTCCACAATAATCGCTACTACTACTACCACTATTATCGCTACTAATACTACTGCTACAACTGATTCTATTACTACTTTTGCTACTCCTAATTCTCCTACTATTACTACTATTATTATAATAAGAATAACTCTTACTGCTACTACTACTAGTACTGCTATTGCTGCTGCTGCTGCTCGTATCACTACTACTACTACTACTCCTACTAGTCCTACTACTAGCTATAACTACTATTTCTCCTATTGCTACTACTACTATGACTAGTACTGACATTGCTGATACTTCTACTATTGCTGCTGCTAAGATTCTTGTGGCTATTACTATTATTGTTATTACTTCTACAACAACAACAACTACTGCTACTGCTACTACTTCTACTACTATTACTATTGCTACTACTACTTTTACTGTTGCAACTGCTAGTACTACTACTACTATAGCAATTGCTATAGCTACTGCTACTGTTGTTGCTACTACTATTGCTACTACTACTACTGCTACTACTGTTGTTGTTGTTGCTGATACTACTACTACTATGACTACTACTACGACTGCTGCTACTACAGTAACTACTACTACTACAGTAACTACTAAGAGTAGTAGTGTTAGTATTAGAAGAAGTAGAAGTAGTAGAAGGTGTAGTAGTAATAAAATTACTAGTAATAGCAATAGTAGCGATAGTAGCAACAAAAAGAGTAATAGTATTAGCTACAGTAGCAATAGTAGTAGTACTAATAGTAGTAGCAGTAGTAGTAGTAGCGAAAGTAGTATTAGTAGTAGTAGTAGCACTAGTAGTAGTAGTAATAAAAGTAGCAGTAGTGGTAGTAGTAGTAGTTACAGTAGAAGCAGTAGCAACGTAGTTGCAGTAGTTGTTATTGTTGTAGACGTAGTAGTAGTAGTAGTAGGAGAAGTAGACGTAGTAGTAGCAATAGTACCAGTCGTAGTACTAAAAGTAGTAATCGTTGAAGTAGTAATAGTAGTAGTAGTAGTAGGAGTAGATGTAGCAATAATAGTAGTAATACTAGTAATTGTAGTAGTAGTAACAATAGTAGTTACAGCAACAGTAGCAGTGATAGTTGTGGTAGTAGCAGCAGCAGTAGTAGCTATTGCAATAATAGCAGTAGTAGTATTAGTAGCAGTAATAAGAGTAAGGGTACTAGTTGTAGTTGCAGTTATAGCAGAAGTAGCATTATGAGATGTAGTAGTAGTCATAGAAGTAACAATAGTTGTAGTAGTAGTAGATGCAGTAGTAGTAGTTGCAGTAGTAGTGCTAGTAGTAATAAGAGTAGTGGTAGAAATTATAGTTGTTGTAGTAGTTGTAGTAGTGGTAGTCGTATTATTAGTAGTACTCATAGTAGAAGCAAAACTAGTAGAAGTGGCTGCAGTAGTAGTAGAAGCAGCAGCAGCAGTAGTAATAGTAGTTGCATAGTAGCACTAGTAGTAGTAGCAATATCAAAAGTATTATTATTAGTTATAGTAGTAGTAACAGTTGAAGCTATAGTAGATGTGGTAGTAGTACGAGTTGCAATAGTTATCATAGTAGTGGTAGTAGCAGCAATAGTAGTAGAAGTAGTAGTAGTAGAAGTAGTAGCAGTTGTAGTAGTTGCAATAGTCGTAGCAGTAGTAGGAATTATAGTAGTAGGAGTTGTTGCAGTCGCAAAAGAAGTAGTAGTAGTAGTGGTAGTAGTAGTAATAATAGTAATAGTAGTAGTCATAGTAGTAGTAGTACTTATAGTATTAGCAGGAGTAGTAGCAATATTAGTAGTAGTAGTAGTTGTAGTAGATGTAATAATAATAGTATGTGTAGTAGTAGTAGTAGCAGTTGCCATAATAATAGTCTCAATAGCCATAATAATAGTAGCTGTAGTAGTAGAAGTGACAATAGTAGCAGTATCAGTAGTAGTATAAGAATTGGTAGTTCTAATCATAGGAGGAGTCATAGAAGTAGTATGTAATTACAGCTGTAATTGCAGTAGTTGTATTTTCAGTAGTATGAGGACAAAAAACAGTGGTAGGAGCGGTAGCAGTGGAAGTAGTAGAAGTAGCAATAGTAGTAGTAGTAGCAAAAGTAGAAGTAACAGTGGTAGCAGTTGTAATTATAGTAGGAGTGGTTGTAGGAGATGATGTAGTAGTAGTAGTAGAAATAGTAGTGGTATTAGTAGTAGAAGTAGCAGTAGCAGTGGGGGTGGTGGTGGTAGTAGTAGCAGTAGTAGCAGTATTAGTAGAGCATTAGTAGCAGTAATAGTAGTAGTAGAAGCCATTGTAGTAGTAGTAGTAGTAATAAATGCAGTAGTAGTAGAAGTACTAGTAGTAGCGATAGCAGTATTACTAGATTTAGTAGTTAGTAGTAATTGTAGAAGTAGTAGTTGTAGCAGTATTAGCAGACGTAGTAGAAGTAGCAGAAGTAGTAGCAGTAATACTAGTAGCAATAGTAATAGTAGTAGCAGTAATAGTAGTAGCAGTTATAGTAGTCGTTGTAGTAGTGGTGGTAGTAGTAGTAGTGGTAGTAGAAGTATTAGTGGTAGTAGAAGCTACAGATGTAGTAGTAATAGTAGTAGTAGTATTAGCAGCAGTAGTAGTAGTAGTCTGAGCAATAGTAGTAGTTGTAGTAATAGTAGTAGTACTAAGAGTAGTTGTTGTTGTAGTAGTAGTAGTCATTAGTAACAATTGTAGCCCTTTTAGTAGTAATAGTTATAGAAGAAGCTGGAGTAGCAATAGTAGCAGCAGCAGCAGTAGTAGTGATGGTAATAGTTGTAGGAGACGTAGTAGGTATAGTAATAGGAGTAGCGGTAGCAGCAACAGTAGCAGCAATTATAGTAGAAGTAGTAGTAGTAGTAGTGATGGTAGTAGTAGTTGTTGTAGTAGCAATAGTAGGAGTAGTAATAGCGTATCAGTAGAAGTAGTGATTCTAGTTCAAGTAGTTATAGTAGCTAGAATAGTAATAGTAGCTATATTAGTAGTTGTCGTCATAGAAACAGTAGCTGTAGTAGAGGTTGTTGTAGTAGTAGTAGCGCTAGTAATAGTAATATTAGTAGTAGAAGTAGTAGTAGGAGAGCAATATTAGTAGCAGTAATAGATGGAGTAGTGGTACTAGTATCAACAGCAGTAGAAGCAATAGTAGTAGGAGTAGTAGTAGCAGTAATAGTAGTTGTTGTAGCAGTATTAATAGTAGTAGTAGCAGCAACAATAATTGCAGTAGTAGTAGTTGTAGTAGTAGGAGGAGGAGGAGGAAAAGTAGTAAAAGTAGTAGTAGTGGTGGCAATACTTGTAGCAGTAGAACCAGTAGTAGTGGTAGTAGTAGTAGTAGCTGCAGTAGTTACAACAGTAGCAATAGTAGTAGTTGTAGTAGTAGCCAAAGTTGTGGTAGTAGGAGTAGCAAAAGTATTAGTTGTGAAGTAGTAATACTATTAGCAGTGACTATTGTAATAGTAGTATCAAAAGTAGTAGTCATGATATCAGTCGCAATAGTAGTAGATGTAGTAGTAGTAGGAGTAGTAGTAATAGTAATAGGAAACATAGTAGTAGTAGTAGTAGTAGTAGTAGCAACAGCAATAGTAGTAGTAGTTGTAGTAGCAGTAGTAGTACTAGTAGTAGAACAAGCAGTAGTATCATCAAATATAGTGGTAGCAGTAGTGGTAGCAACGGCAGTAGTAGTGGTAGTGTAGTAGTCGTGGTAGTAGCCGTTGTAGCACCAATATATGTAGTAGTAATTTTTGTAGTAGTCGTAGTCGGAGTTGTAGTAGTAGTAGAATTTGTAGTAGTAGTAATAATAGTAGTAGTGGCAGCCATAGTAGAAGTAGTAGTAGTAGGAGTAGTATTACTAGTAGTAGAAGTAGTCATAGTAGTAGTAGTTGTAGCAGTATCAGTTGTAGTAGCTATAGTAGCAGTAATTGAGGCAACAACAGGAGTAGTAGTGGTGGTGTTAGTAGTAGCAACAATGGTAATAGATGTAGTAGTTGCAGTAGTAGTAGTAGTAGTATCGGTAACTATAATAGTAGCAGTAGCAGCAGTAGTAGTCAGAGTAGTAGTAGTATGAGAAGTGGTAGTATTAGTGGTAGCCATAGTAGTTGTAGTAGTTGTAGTAGTAGTAGCAGTATTTGTAGTAGCATAGAAGTAGAAGTAGTAGTCGAAGTAGCAATTGTGATAGCAGTAGTGGAAGTGGCAATAGCAGTAGTAGCAAAAGAAGTAGTACTTATTGCTATTGTATGAAAATTAGTAGTAGTAGTGGTAGTAGTTATTGTTATTATAGTAATACTAGTAGTCGAAGTAGTAGTAATAGCAATATTAGTAGTAGTAGTACAAGAAGTAGTAGTTGCAGTAGAAGTAGTAAAAGTACTAGTTGTGGTAATAGTAGTAGTAGTAATAGTAGCAGTAGTAACAGTAGTAGTAGTAGTAATAGTTGTCGCAGTTGTAGCAGTAGTAGCAGTAGCAGTCATAGATGTAGTAGTAGTATCAGTAGTAGTAGTAGTCATCGTCGTTGTTGTTGTTGTAGTAGTAGTATTAATAGTAGCAGCAGTAGTAGCAGTAGCAGTAGCTGTAGCAATAGCAGTAGAAGCAGCAGTAGTTGTTATTGTTGTTGTTGTCATAGTTGTTTTAGTATTAGTCGTAGTAGTAGTAGTAGTCATACCAGTCACATTAGTAGTAGCAGTACTATTGTTGTTGTAGTTGCAGTTGTAACAGTTGTAGCAGTATCAGTAGTAGCAATAGTTGTAGCAACAGTAGGAGCAATCATAGCAGTAGCAACAACAACCATAGCAGTAGAAGTAGCAATAGTAGTAGTAGTTGTAATAGTAGTAGTCCTAGTAGTTGTTGTTGTTGTTATACTTGTAGCACTAGTAGTAGTAGGAGTGATAGTAATAGTTTTGCAATAGTAGCAGTAGTAGTTGTAGTTATAGTAGTAGTTATAGCAGTAGCTGTAGTATTATGCAAAGTAGTAGAAGTAGTAGTAGAAGTAGTAGTAGTAGCAGTAGTAGTAGTAGCAGTAGTAGTAATAGCAGCAATAGTTGCTGTTGTAGTAGCGGTAGTTGCATTAGTAGTACTACTACTACTAGTAGTAGTACCAGTAGTAGTTGCGGTAGTAGTAGTAGTAGGAGAAATAGCAATAGTAGCAATAGTTGTAGCAGTAGTAGTAGTTATCATTATCGTAGTAGTGGTAGTAGTGGCCATCCAAGTAGTAGTAGTTATCGTAGTAGTCGTAGTATTACAATAAGTAGTTATAGTAGGAGTAGTAGTTGTAGTAGCAGTTGCTGTAGTAGCTATAGTAGCAACAATAGTAGCACTTATAGTAGTAGTAATAGCTGTAGTCACTGGACCAATAGTAGCAGAAGATGTATTAGAGGTAGTAGTACTTGTTGTTGTAATAATAGTAGCAGTAGTAGTAGTAGTAGTGTTAGTAGCAGTAGCTGTTGTTGTAATAGTAGTTGTAGTAGTAGTATTCATAGGAGTAGTAGAAGTAGCAGTAGCAGTAAGTATAATGGAAGTAGTAGTAGTCAGAGTAGTAGTAGCAGTATTAAGAGTAGTAGCCATAATAGTAGAAGCATTAGTAGTAGCAAAAGTAGTTTAGTAGGATAATTAGGAGTAATAGTAATATTACTAGCATTAATAGCAGCAGCAGTAGTAGTAGTAATGGTAGTAGTAGTTGTGGCTGCAATCATAGTAGCCATAGTAGCATTAATAGTAGTAGATGTAGTAATGGTAGCAGTAGTTGTTATTGTAGTAGTAGTATTAATAGTAGGTGCTCTAGGAGAAGTAGTAATAGTAGTTGTTCTAGTAGTAGCTGTTGTTGTCATAGTAGTAGCAGCAATAATAGTAGTAGCAATAGAGCAGCAGTAGAAGTAGTAGCAGTTGTAGTAATAGTAGAAGTAGTTCTAGTAATAGTAGAGCAATAGTAGTTGTAGTGGTAGTCTTAGTAGGAGCAATTGTAGTTGTCATTGTAGAAGATGTTGTAGTAGCAGTAGTGGTAGTGGTAGTAGTAGTTGTAGTAGTAGTCGAAGTAAGATAAGTAATAGTCATAGTACCAGTACTAGGACAAAATAGTATTAGTATTAATACTAGTAGTACTGGCTGTTGTTGTTGTTGTTGCTATAATAATAAAAGTAATGGTTCTTATTCTTGTAGTAGTAGTAGTAGACATTATAGTAGTTGTATTAGTAGTTGTTGTAGCAATCGCAATTGTTGCAGTAACAATGGTAGTAATAGTAGTAGAAGCAAAAGTAGTAGTAGCAATGGTTTCTACAGGAGGTGCATTAGCTGGGATAATAGCAGCAGCAGAAGTAGTAGTAGTACTAGTAGTAGTAGTAGTCATTGTTGTACTAGGTGTATTAGTAGTAGCAATAGTAGCAGTTGTCGCAGTAGTAGTAATAGTAGTAGTAGCAGCAGTACCGATAGTCGTAGTAGCAAAAGTAGCGATAGTAGTAGTAGTATTAGTTGTAGTAGTACTAGATGTAGAAGTAGCAGTAGAACTAGTAGTAGCAAAAGGAGAATTAGAGTAGTGGCAATAGTACTAGTAGTAGTAGCAGTTACAGCAGCAGTAGTAGTAGTACTTGCAATAATAGTAGTAGTATTAGGAGGAGGAGAAATAGAGTAGTAGCAGTAGCAATAGTCATAGTAGTAGCAGTAGCATTGGCAGTAGTGTTGGTGCTTGCAATAGTAGTAGTGGAAGTGGTAGTAGTAGTAGTCGCAGTAGTAGAAGTAGAAGTAAGAATAATAGTAGTAGTAGTAGTAGTAGTTATAGTAGTTGTAGTTGTAGTAGTCATAGTAGTAGTAGTTATTATTGTTGTAGTAGTTGTAGTAGTAATAGAAGTAGTAGTATTAGTGGCAATAGTAGTAGTAGCAGAAATAGTGGTATTAAAAGTTGTAGTAGTAGCAATTGCAGTAGTAGTAGCAGTTGAAGTAGTAGTAGCAATAGAAGTGTAGTAGTAGGCGAAGAAGTAGTAGTTGGCGAAGTAGTAGAATAATTATTAGAAGCAGTAGTACTAGTAGTAGTAGTTGTGGTGGTAATAGTGGTAGTAGTGGTAGTAGTAGGAGGAGTAGTAGTAGTTGTTGCTGCAGTGGTAGTAGTAGTGATAGTATAAGCAGTAGTAATAATAGTAGTTGTTGTAGAACTAAAAATTGTAGTTGTAGTTGTAGCAGCAGTAGCAACAGTAGCAATAGTAGTAGTAACAATTATTGTTGTTGTCATAGTAGTAGTAGTTGTAGTGGTGGAGGTTGTAGTGGTAGCAGCAATGGGAGTTGTACTAGTAGCAGGAGGAGTCGTAGTAGGTGTAGCCGAAGAAGTAGGAGCGGTAGTAGGCTGTAATTGTAGAATTTGTAGTAGTATTATATGTAGTAGTAGTAGTACTAGGAGAAGCAGTAGTAATAGTTGTAGTAATTGTATTAGTAGTAGAAGTGGCATTGATAGAAGCAGTAGTTGTTGTTGTTGTTGTAGTAGTAGTAATTACTATTATACTTGCAGTAGTAGTAGCTATAGTAATGGTAGCAGTGGTGGTGGTGGTGGTGGTGGTGGTCGTAGTAGCAGTAATAGGAGTAGTAGTTGAAACAGCACAAGTAGTAGTAGTAGGTATAGTTGTTGTAGCAATAGTGGTGGTGGTGGTGGTAGTAGTACTAGCAATAGTAGTAGTAGTAGCAGCAACAATAGTAGCAATAGAAATAGTAATGGTAGTCATAGTAGTGGTAGTAGTAGTAGTAGAAGAAGTAGTAGCGGTACTAGCAGAAGCAATAGCAGTAACAGTAGTAGTAGGAAAAGAAGTAGGTATAGTAGTAGTCGGTGCGATAGCAACAATAGTAGCAGTAGCAGTAGCAGCAGTAGTATTAGCAGCAGTAGTAGTATTAGCAGTAGTAATAATAGTAGTACTAGTAGTCATAGTTATAGTAGTGGTAGCAGTAGTAGTAGTAGTAATAGAAAGTAGTATTAATAGCAAACACCGTAGTGCTAGTAATGGTAGCAATATTAGATGCTATATTAGTAGCAATAGTAATGGTAGTTGTTGAAGCAGTAGAGTAGTAGTACGACGACAGTAGTAGTAGCATCAACTGCAGCAGCAACAGCAGCAGTAGTACTGGTAATAGTAGTAGTAGTTGCAATAGTTATAGTAGTAGTTGTAACAGTAGTAGCAGCAGCAGCAGCAGTAGTAGCAGTAGCACTAGTAGTTGTAGTAGTCATTTAGAAGATGTAGCTAAAGCAATAGTATCGATAGTAGTAGCAGTAGCAGTACTTGGAAAACTTCTAGTTGTAGCTGTTATAGCATTAGTAGCAACAGCAGCAGCAGCAGCAGCAGCAACTATAGGAGTACTACTACTAGTAGTAATAGTAGTAGCAGTGGTTCTTGTAGTTGGCGCAACAATGGCAGTATTAGTAGTTGTAGTGGTGGTGGTATCAGTAGTAGTAGTAGCAGTGGGGGTAGTGGAAGGAAAACGTGTAGAAGGGAAACTACTTGGAGTAGTAGTGCTAGTAGTAGTAGTAGTTGGATCGTAATAGTAGTAGTTGTTGTAGGAGTAGCAGCAGTGGCCTTAGTAGAGGTCATAGTAGTAGTAGTAGCAGTAGCAGGAGGAGGAGTAGTAGTAGTAGTTATTGTAGTAGTAGTAGTTGTTGTAGTGGTAATAGTAGCAGTAGGATTAGTAGTTGTAGTAGTGGTAATAGTTGTAGTTATGGTAGTAGTAGTAGTAGCAATGGTAGTAGTCGTAGTAATAGTTTTAGAAGTAGAAGTTGTAGTCAAAGAAGTTGTAAGAGTATTACCCATAGTAGTAGTAGCAATAGTAGTAACAAAAGTCATAGTAGTAGCAATTATAGGAGTATTAGTTGGAGTAATTGTAGTAGTAGCACTAGAAGTTATAGTAGTAGGAGTGTTAGCAGTAGTAGCACTAGTAGCAATAGTAGTAGCACTAGAAGTTATAGTTGTTGTTGTAGTAGTATAGCTAGTAATATTAGTTGCAGTAATAGTACTATTATGAGTAGTAGTTGTAGTAGCAGTAGTAGAAGAAGTAGTAACAATAGTAGCGGTAGTAGTAATAAGAGTAGTAGTAGTAGCAATAGTAATAGGAGCAGTAGTAGCAGTGGTGGTGGTGGTAGTAGTAGCAGTTGTAATAGTAGTAGTAACCGTAGTAGCAATATTAGAAGTAGTAGTAGTAATAATAGTAGTAATGCTTGTCGTAGTAGTTGAAACAGTAGTAGTAGGAGGACGAGGAGTAGTGGTAGCAATGACTACTCCTATTGCTACCACTACTGCTACTACTATTGCTAATACTGCTCCAACTACTACTGCTGCTATTGCTACTCCTATTGCCATTGCTACTTCTCCTACTTCTACTCCTATTGCTACTGCTACTTCTCCTACTTTTGCTACTCCTACTAATACTACTGCTACCACTACTAATGCAGTAGTGGGTAATACTACTCCTGCTACGTCTGCTACTACTACAACTACTGCTACTACTACTACTATTACTACTACAACTATTACTACTATTGCTACTCGTACTAGAACTTCTACTACTACTCGTACCAATACTTCTACTCCAATCACTCCTACAACTAGTACTACTGCTACTGTTGCTACTGCTGCTGATGCTACTACCACTACTATTACGTCTACTACTACTACTGCTACTACTTCTACTATGATAACAACAACTACTTCTACTACTTTACTACTAGTGCAATTACTACTTCTGCTACTGCTGCTACTCCTCCTACTACTACTGCTATGAATACTACTAGTACTACTGCTACTGCTACTACTGTTGTAGTTTTTGCTACTACTGCTATTGCAAATACTACTACTACTACTACAACAATTGCTGTTGTTGTTGCTGCAATTGTTTCTAATGATACTACTGTTGCTAATACAACAACAACTACTACTCCTGTGACAACTAATAAGACTACTTATACTTCTACTACTTCTATGAATACACTCCTACTACTTCGACTCCTATTACTACTACTACAGCTACTCCTACTACTACTACTATTACACTATGACTACTACTGCCACTATTACTACTAGTCCTTCTACTACTACTTCTACTAGATGACTACTACTACTCGTACCAATACTTCTACTCCAATCACTCCTTCTCCTAATACTATTGTTGTTGTTGCTGGTGCTACTGCTACTAGTACTCCAACCCTACTACTACCACTACTCTTACTACTTCTACTACTCCTTTGACTACTACTAGTCCTACTACTACTCCTACTCCAGCTCCTACTACTATTGTTGCTGCTACTACGACTACTACTACTACTATTATTATTACAACAACTACCAATACCACCACGACCACTACTACGACTACTACTACCCTTACTACTGCTACTACTAGTACTACCACTACTACCACTACGACTACTACTACTACAAGTATTACTACTACTACTAGCAATACCACTACTACCTCTACTACTACAATAACAATAACTCCTACTAGCAGTACTAGAACTAATAATACTACTGCTGCTACAACTAAAACTGCAACTAGTGCAACTATTACCACAACTACTAATAGAACTACTGCTACTACTGCTGCTACAACTAAAATTGCAACTACTACTTCTGCTACTGCTACTGCTACTACTGCTACTATGACTACTACTACTACTACCACCACCACCACCACCACCACCATTATTGTTGTTGCTGCTTCTACTACTACTACTCTTATGCTACTACTACAACTGCTACTATAACTACTACTGCTACTACTACTGTTGCTACTACTCCTGCTACGACTCCAATTCTTACTACTATTGCTACTATACTATTACTACTACTGCTACTACTACTATGACTTCTACTACAACTACTACTACTATTACTGCTGCTGCTGTTGCTACTACTACGACAACTGCTACTCCAACTACTATGACTACTACTACTACTACTACTACTACTACTACTACTACTACTACTACTACTGTTGCTATACTATTACTATTGCTACTCCAACTGTTACTACAACAACAACTACTACTACCACTACTTATACTTCCACATCAACTCGTAGTCCAACTAGTACTGCTAGTAGTCCATCAACTACTACTACATTTGTCTCAACTACTATTACTACTACTAGTATTTCTACTACTATGATTGCAACTTCTGCCGTAACTACTACTACCACTACTTCTACTACTTTTACTTCTACTACTAGTGCTACTACTATTACCGCTACTGCTACTACTAATACTACTATTGCTACTACTACAACTGCTAATATTATTACTACTACTAGTAGTACCATAACTTCTACAACAACTACTACTACTCGTACTACTAATACTGCTACTACTACTGCTGCTACTTTTGCCACTACTGCTTCTACTACTACCACTACTACAACTACCACTATATCTAAAACTGTTGTTGCAGCAACTGCTACAACAACTACTACTATTATGACTACTGCTACTATTTCTGCTATAGCTTCCACCAGCGCTACTATTACAACTCCTACTACTACTACTTCTGCTACTGCAACAACTGTTGTTGTTGCTATAACTACTACTATTACTACAACTACTGCTAGTACTACCACTACTACCACTACTACTACTATTTCTAATACCAATACTAGTACAACCACTAATACCACTACTATTGCTACTACTACTACTACTTTTGCTGGCACTACTACTACTACTACTACTAGTACTTATGCTGCAACTACTGCTATTGCTAATACTACTACTACTACTATTGCTACCACTACTAAGTCTACTATTATTGCAACTACCACTGCGGCTACTACAACTACTCCTACTACTGCTACTTCTACCACAACAACTGCTACTGCTACTAGTACTACCACTACTAGTACTACTGCTGCTACAACTACTACTTACCCTACTACTATTACTACATTAAGTACTTCTGTTATTATAACTACTACTAGTACTAATACTACTGGTGCTGCTACTACTACTGCTACTACTAGTAATATACTCATACCACCCCGACTACTACCACTACTACTCCTAAAACTATTACTTCTACTACTACTACAACTACTTCCACTACTACATCTATGACTGCTACTAGTAGTACTTCTGCTACTACTACTACTACTGCTACTATTGCCACAAAGAGCAAAGGGGGCACTGAAGCGGGTATAAATTTAAAGCACAATATAAAATAAGGAGAAGATATGGAAAACTCACAGATTTATATTGCACTTTAAACTCTGATTTCTAGTCTTATTTACAATGGAGTTCTATGGTTCCTTTTATAGAAGAGGAACACCCCTCCCCCCTCTGTCGTTTGGGAAACTTTACAGCACGAAAGTGGATTCATGCTTAGCAACAAACTTTACAGCACGAAAGTGGATTCATGCTTAGCAACAAACTTTACAGCACGAAAGTAGATTCGTGCTTAGCAACAAACTTTACAGCACGAAAGTAAATTCGTTCTTATCCTACACAGTGTACTGATAGTTCTTACAATACTTGGGTAGTGGTTTGCAGGGTCCACCACTTTCGCATATTTACAATTTAAAGCTATCCATCCTTTGGACAGCATCATCAGTGAGTCTGACAGCTGTCTCCAGCTGTTTATCAATTTCCTCAGTGGAGGGGTACCAGTTACCCCAAAAATTATTCTTGGTGCTTTTCTTTCTGCATTCCTTGGTCTTTATTGCATGGAGTGCCTTGAGCTGGGGAAGGTCCTGGATTGCTTTTGTTGCAAGTTCTTGTTGTATTTGGTGGATGTCCCTTCTAATTTCATCCTGGATGTCAAGGGGCAGAGGAAGACACTCTGAGAGTCGCACGAGTTGCTTGTACTGTTTAATTCTTGTTGTAGTGTCTTCAGAGTCTAGGTTAACTAATTTTGAGCTTCGGTGTTGGGAGCCTCCTTCACCTCTTGTGGCGCCAGAGCTGCTAACACCATCTTGTCCATATTTCCCCTATAGGCCATCCTGCACAAATTAAACAAGAAATTAAGCGTGACAAAGCATCAGGAAGCTGATTGACTTTGCCATCAATGTGCTCAAAGTGGATTGGGATGCCTATCACAGTGATATAACCTGTGAACGCCATCCATCGAACCCTTGATGGCTTGTTGTTTGGGGATTTCTTAAAGAAACTGATAATGGCCTGGCAGTCTATTCTAATAGTTAACTCCTCCCTGTCCAAATAATAAATCTTCAAAGCTTCTAACGAATTCATAACAACATGAATCTCTGCATCAATTGTGGACTTTGGGGGGGTTAAACTTTCCACTGGTGTATGCGCAGACCTTTTCTGATGACCTTAAGTCATATTTCTACCTTTTCCATTTGCAAATTCCTCCCCATCCTTCCATGCAGCCATCTATTTCTAGGAGGATGTAGCTCCTTTCTGGGGGAACTTCTAGATCTGGCAGAGTCCTGAATCAGTCTTTTTATTTGCTTCACAAGTTCCCAGTCTTGTTTGCTCCATCGTCTTTCTTCGGTCGGACTTGTCTTTGCGTATAATGGTGCTAGTAACTTCCCAATGTTAGGAATGTAGTTTTTGGCATAGTTGAGAATTCCCAGCCAAGACTTGAGCCCCTTTAAGGTAGTAAGTTCCTGCTCCTTAAATTCAGAAATCTTTCTGATAATATGAGGCTGCAATTTAATTTTTTGGTTTCCAATAACTGCCCCAAGAAATTCAATTTCAGAAATTGCTATTTTCATTTTTGTGGGACTAAGAACAAGCCCGTTATCCTCACAAATTTGAAGCAAAATCTTGAGCTGCTCTGCATGTTCCTTTTCAGTTTGAGAGAAAACCAAAATATCATCAATATATACAGCTATAAAATCCCCCTACCTTGGAAACACAAGTCCATCTTTCTTTGGAATATAGAGGGTGCATTCTTCAGTCCGAATGGCATAACCAGCCACTCGTATAATCCCTCAGGTACCCAGAAGGCTGTCCACTCAATAGAGTCTGGATGCATGGCTATCTGATGAAATCCACTTTTAAGATCAAATTTGGAATAAATTTTGCTGTTGCTTACCCTCCTTAAATTTGTGTTTATTCCAGGGAGATTGTATTGATCCTTGTTTGTAATATCATTTAGCCTCCTATAGTTGAACACCATCCTTTCCTTTCCTTTTACTTCTTTTCCAGTTACTGGGTCAATGCTGGTTCCTGAATTGACAATAATTGTAGTGGTCCGGTGTCTGCTTTTACTTGGTCTGATAACTCCTAAATTTAGCAAAGCCAGTACACGTCTTTTAAATAAGTCATATAACTAAGGAGTAACATATTTTAAGGGCTTATATGCAATTATGAAGTCCTGGTTTTTGATATCCAACTAGCAGAGAACTTTGTTTCTTGACCAGTGCTTTAGAGGCTCATCTCCAATGTAACCGACCTCCTTTAACCGTTGCATTAAAGGCTTGAACTTCTACAAAAAGGGCTCTCTGCTTCGTTCCTCATTATAGTATACTGACTCTTTGATGTCAATATACTCGTCTTCCTCCAGTCCTACTTCCTCAAGAGAAACATTAACAGAGGCAGTAGGGGTAGTGTTTATAACTGTTAGATTTTTGTAGAATGTAACCAAGTTACCTTCTATTCTTACCCCTCCTTGCATTGCTTTGATAAAGTTGCATCCAATTATCATTTGGATGTCGTCACCCAACTCCATCCTGAAGCTGTAGGTATAGGGGATTTTGAAGATATTTTCCCCTATATACATTCGCCCTCTTTTGAGCTTCATTCTAGCAGCTTTCCTGGAATTAATCCCACTGAAGTGGACCTCAAAGCTATTCTGTTCAAGTGCTTCTGCTAGTACTGAGCCTTCGTCAATACAGCAAGTTGTGGCTCCGGTGTCCAATATCACCCTGACCTTAAATCTTGGAACCCCTGGTATTTCAAGTTCCACAGACATATTATATAGCATATTTTTAACTAACCGTGGGCCCGAGCTCTGCTTTGGATCTTCCACAGAAGTTTTGTTGACGAATTCTTGATAGAGGACATTGGTGATCTCCTCTTCAAGATTCTCCGAGTCTTCTGCAATCCCCTTTCCTTTTTCCATTTTCCTGAAATCTTCCTCAAGGTCTCTTTCAAGCTTAAATTCTTGCAGTCTTTTCTTGTAGTAGTCGACTTCCTTTTTTAATCTTTCAATTTCTCCTTCAAACCATGCGATATAGTATCGCTACTCTTGGATAAGTTTTTGAGGGAAAAATGGAGCTGGTGCTGCAGGTGCGACGGGAACCTCCCTTTTGAAGTAGTAAGGTCCGCATAGGTTACAGGCTGTGACCAGACATTCGGGGCAGTGGATTCTTGCACTTTGCATGGACCTTCTTTTGAAGCATACACAATTTTCATCCTGGGGCTGTACAAAAGAATTATGCTGCCACTTATGAAGGCAATTGTAATTTAACTGGTGTTCAGGAAGCCATACCTGGGGCCTATAACCACCATTTACCTCCCCAAGCATATAAATACGCTCCTCTTGAACAAGCATTTGAATGGATATCTGTAGCTCATCTTCATTATCTTCCCCTTCTGAGACACTGAATATAGCATCACTCTGGTCATCGCCTTCTCAGACTGATAGGACGTCACAATCCTCAGGGATTTCCAACTGTTTAAAAATAGCGACTCTCTTTACATTTCTCCTGTCATTTGGGCATTTCCTTGCAAAATGCCCTTCCTTCCCGCAGAGGTAGCATTTGCAGCACTTGCTCCTGATAAGATGCTTCACTTTTTCTATTCGTATATGGGAATCATGAGGTTTTCCCTTATATGTTCTTGATCTCCTCAGGCCTATCTTCCGCTCCCTTTCTTTGTTGTAGCCTGGTATTGATATTTTGCTGCAGAAGGATAGGTTTTTCAAGGCCCTTTTAAAGGCAGCATCCTTTCATTCCTCCTCCAGGTACCTATAGGCAAATAGAATACGAGGCATTACACCAATAATTATCCCTGGGTATTTTACCTCAAAGGCCCCTTTAATTCTTCTGCCTAAGTCTCCGGGCATTTTTAACCAGAATTTTTCTGATAGTTCGTCGCCAACATAGAGCCTTCCCATCTTTGCCACAAGTCTCATATAATCATTCATGTACTGAATTATGCTTTTAACATTATCATAGGATAACCTTTCCAGGTCCCTGTAAGTAGCTTCCTAGATCATAGTTGATCCTTGCGTTGGATCTTCTAGGGAAAAGAATCTTCTCATTTGCGAGAGAATATTTTGGGTTCCTTCCTGTCCCTCGCCAGAGTTGATAAGGGCCTGATATTCCTCACCATAGTTCATCCTCCACTAGATCCATGTTAATTTCTCAATTTCGCCAAGTAGGTTCTCCATATATTCCAGCTTATCCCGTGGGTCAGTAAACGCCTGACTTGCTACATGGTTCCTGGTGATGGATTCCCACCTGCTGAAAGCATCATTAAACAAGCCAAGTTGTTTAGGAATTATAAACATGGCTTTTCCAGCTTGCTGAGCTGATGGAAGAGTCCACATTTCATTGTTCATTCCTCTCTTGAACCTTGCTTTGCTTGTTTGTTTAGTGAATACTGGTGTTGATATAGATGGTCCTAGATCTGTTGCAGGGGGATAATTTGGAGGTCCCATGGCTGCATCTCTGGGTGGCCTATAAGGAGATGTTGCCGTGGTGATCGCACTTGAATATAATTTTTCAGAGAGTTTCCTCAGTGTGGGATATTCAAGATCAGGATCAGGTTCCTCCCTTTCGTCTTCAAAACCTGTAGCAACAAGATTAGATAGAAATGGTGCTGGGTTTGTCCCACCACCATTCATAGAAAATGGATTAATAAATTCCTCATTTTCATCATTAGAGGTATCCCAAACCATCTCAGGTTATTGGGATGCGTAGCATAAATCACCAGTTGAATTGGTGACTGGTGACAGTAGGTCAAAGTAGCTGAACTCCTCTTCATCCGGCTCGAAGTCAGCATCCTCCACCAGAATTGCTAGGGCATGAGCTAATTCTTCCTCATCACTTTGAACTGCTTCATCTTTAATATTGAAATGAGGTTGGCTCATGGCAGGAGCAGCAGTGTAGTTGGCAAATTGTAAGGCTATTGTCCCATCCATAAGAGTTCTTGTGTGAACCTCCGTAGGTTGTATGGGAGTAAATAATTGCGTTGGCCTGATCATCCACCCCCGACCTTGATGCTCAATCGTGGAGTATCTTCTTCCAGGTAGTGCCCTGACGCCATGACTTGTTAAGTAATCAACAACGCCTTGCACTTCGTAAGCAAAGCCAACATTAGGTGTATTGGAAAGCCTTCCGACCCGTCCCCTCGTGATCAATAAATTTGCATTTCTGTTTCTCCGTTGCTCGTAACCTCTAGTCAATATAGAGATTTGAATGTTTCTGTAAAAATCTTCAATAGTCATCATGAGATCAGGAATAACATAGACCAATTGGCTTCCTTTAGTTAAGTCAACTTCCATTATCGCAAGAATAGCCTGGTCTCCTAGCCATCTATTGTCCCTAAAGACAATTAGGGCTAGAGTACCTTCTTCCTGCCTATGTAAGATTTGAATTCATACCTGCAATACTCCAAGGTGGATGTACTGCATCCTACTCCTCTGCAGCTGATTATAGCTGTCTTCTTGAATAAAGCTCCTATCCACTTGATTATTTTCTGTGCATAGTATAGCTTCTTTTGATCTGTGGACGTACACTCGATGATGGGCATCATCCCTTCGTGAGTGATAAAGGACCTCAGTAGGTACTATGGAAGCACGTTCCTGCATGGAGAGCCGTAGCTGTACTTGAGGGTCAAGTTGTTGTTCCAGAGTGTGGGACGGGCTTGCTTCTCTGGTCAAATGCCTACGTATTCTTTTGATAGCTTGTTGAGCATTGTGAATATGCCTCTGGTTTCTTTTATACCCTCGTATTTGATCCTCAAATAAATGGGTTGGGGTTGAACTTGATGGTTGCTCCTGTATAGCTTGAGAAATACTCCTCCTTGCAGCCATTAGTTCTTGAGCTTCTCCTTTTCTTCCTGTAAAATCTTGATCGGATCTCTGAAAGCCCTTAGCTGGCCTTTTACTTCCTTTGGCCTTTTTGTTACTCCAAGAAGTAGGATTTCTACTTTATCAATTTTTCTTTTCAAATTTTCAGTAATTTTTAGTGCCTCTTCTTCAACTATCCTGGGTTGCTGAGAAATTTCCACAATAAGTTCCCTGACTTGTTGCTTAGTGAGGGGTCTATTGTTCAGATAGACCTCTATTAAGTCTTTCAAAGAAGACTTCAAACTCTTAACTTCCTTCTCATGATTTTGACACTGTTCTTGTAGTTGCTTAAAGTTTCTTAATTGAACTTTGGATGACAGACAAGTTCTGTCGTAGATTACAGCAATATTGTGAGCCAATTGATTTGAAGATTCTTTTGGGGTGGAAGCAAGGTCAAGGTATTCTAGGTTTGAGGTTCGGGAATGATCATACCATTCTTGTATAGATTTTTCCCATGTTTCAGTTATAAACACTATTTTTCATAACTACTAGAATTATCACAGAGGGCAGTTCCAAACTGGATTAGAAGTTAAGCTAGGATCACACAGGTGTGCCCTTGGGCTTACAAACGACCTCCTTGCCTTGGATGCCAAGTTAGGACCTATTCCTTTTCCTTATGCTTAGTTCATTACCCAGTTCGCATAATACCAACGGATCAAAATTTAGCAATTATGATATCAGCTTAATGTCTTAACACGGTATTTAAGGAAATGGTGATCACAGAAGCTTACCTCAAGACCGTTATACCCTGACCAGAAGGGTTTTACTCCTCCATATCTTGAACCAGCTCTGATACCACAATCAATCACGGTGTGCACAAAGAGCAAAGGGGGCACCGAAGCAGGTATAAATTTAAAGCACAATACAAAATAAGGAGAAGATATGGAAAACTCACATATTTATATTGCACTTTAAATTTATACCCGCTTTGGTGCCCCCTTTGCTCTTTGTGTACACAGTGATTGATTTATACTGATGCTGCTCCAACTACTACTACTACCATTATTGCTGCTACTACTACTATACTACTAGTACTACTGGTGATGCTGCTTCTACTACTACTACCACTACTTCGGCTACTACAGTTGGTACTACTATTGCTCCAACTACTACTTCTTCTATTACTACTACTTTTGTTGCCGCTGTTGCTGCAACTATGACTCCAACTAATGCTACCACTACAACTATTGTTGCTACTACTAGTAGTACTACTACAACTACTTCTACTGCTATTATAGATGCTACTGCTACTACTACAACTACTACTACTCCTGCTACTATTACTAGCACTACTATTGTTGTTGCTGTTGCTGATGCTACTACTACAACTATTACATCTACTACTACTACAAATACAACATGTACTACAACTAGTATTACTACAAGTATGACTATTGCTACTAATATTGCTTCTTCTTCTACTACTACTACTACAACAACTATTGTCACCACTACTAATATTACTACGACTGCTATTGTTACAACTGCTACTGTCGCTACTTTGACTACTCCTACTACTATACCTACTTTTTCTCCTACTACTATACCTTCTTCTTCTCCTACTATTGCAATTGCTACTACCACTGCTACAGCTGCTGCTGCTGCTACTATTGCTACTACCACCACCACCACCACTAAAACTACAACAAATACCACTACTACAACTACTACTGGTGCCATTTCCACTACTAATTTGATTACTGCTGCTGCTACTACTACTACTATGACCACTAATGCTACTATTACTATTGCTACTAGTACAACAACTATCACTGTTATTACTATTACCACTACTACTACTACTTCTTCTATTAGTACTTCTACCACAACTACTACTATAACTATTAGTACTCCTACTACAGCTGCTGCTGCTACTACTACAATAGCAACTACTACTGCTACAACTCCTCCTACTAATACTATTTTTACTGTGACAACTGCTACTTCTACTATTACTACTACTACTCCTACTACTACTGCCACTACAACCACAACTACTATTACTCATGCTACTACTCCTACCCCTAAACCAACTCCTACTACAACTACAACTACTACTGTAGCTACTATTATTTTTACTACTACTACTACAATGACTACTACTACTACTGTTGTGCCTATTACTACTGCTACCACAACTACTTTTACTACTACTACTACCACCACTACTGCCACTACTGTTGCTACAATGATAACTGCTGCTACTACTAGCTGCTACACTATAACAAACAGACTACTGACGACTAACTTACTATTTTGGTTCGCTACTCCTACACTACGACTATATATAACTACTATACTACTACTACTACTACGGCTACTGCTGCCTGCTGCTACGACGACTACATAAACTATGGGTAACTATAGCTCTCTAACTGACTGCTTCTAGGCTACATTACAACAACAACTACTAACTCTAACTGCTGTTGTGCTACTACCGCTACTACTACTACACTACAACTACAACAACAACAACTACTACTAGTGCTAGTACTACTACTACGTTTACTACTACTACAACTAATACTTCTATTAGTACTACTCCTCTACTCCTCCTACATGTATTCCTAGTTCTTCTCATTCCTCATCATCCTACTACGATTACTACTACTAGTATAACTACAACTACTCCTGCTACTACTATTGTAACTACTGCAAATGCTATAACTACTAGTATTCTAGCTACTGATGCTACTGCTACTACTACTCCTATTACTACTACTACTACTAATACTACTACTACTACTACAACTACAACTACTGCAACAACTACTACTTGTAAGAGTAGTGGTAGTAGCAGCAACAGAAGTAGTCATAGCACTAACAGCAATAATAGTAAGAGCAATTGTAGTAGCAACAGAAGTAATAGTAATAGTAGTAGTAGTACTCATTATAGTAGTAGAAGTAGTAGTAGTAAATGCAAAATTAATAGTTCTTATCATAGTAGTAGTAGAAGTAGTAGTAGGCGTAGTAGTAGTAGCCGTAATAGTAGTAGTAGCAATAGTTGTGGTAGTAGGAGAAGTAGTTGTAGCATTAATAATTGTAGTATTACTAGTAGTAATAGTAGTCAAAGTAGTAGTAGCAATGGAAGTACTAGTAGTAGTAGTAGTAGTAGTAGTCATAGAACTAGTAATCATAGAAATAGTAATAGGTGTAGTAGTAGTGGTAGTTGCAATAGTAGTGGTGGTAGTAGTAACAATAGTATTAGTTACAGTAGTAGTTATAGTAGTAGTAGTAGTCATAGTAGTAGTAGTGGTTGTTTTAGCAGTAGTTGTGGAAGTAGGGGTTACAGTAGGAGTAATAGTAGGGGTAGAAATTAGTGTGGGAGTAGCGGGTATTGTAGTAGTAGTAGTTGTTATCGTAGTAATTGTAGTAGAAGTAGTTATAGTAATAATAGTAGTAATATTAGTAGTAGTAGTGGTGGTAGTAGTAGTAGTATTAGTAGCAATCGGTATAGTAGTAGTAGAAGAAGAACAAGAAGAAGAAGTAGTAGTAGTAGTGGTAGAGAAGAAATCGTAGTAGAAGTTGTAGTAGTAGTAATGGCAGTAGTAGCACTAGAAGTAGTAGTAGTTGTTGTAGTAGTACAACTAGTAAAATTAGTTGTAGTAATAGAACTAGTACGAGTAGTAGCACCTATAGTAGTAGTAGTTGATGTCATAGTAGTAATAGTATCGGTCGTAGTAGTAGTAGTAGTAGTAGAAGTAGTAGTAGTAGCAACAACAACAGTAATAGGGGTAGTAGTAATTCTAGTAGCAAAAGAAATAGTAGGTGTAGCAGTAGTTAAAGTAGTACTAATAGGAGTTGTATTAGTAGCAACAGTAGTTGTAGCAGTAGTTGGCGGAGTAGGAGGAGTAGTAGTAGTAGTCGTAGTACTTGGAGTTGCCGCTATAGCAGTAGTAGCTCCTAGCAGCTATTGTAGTAATAGCAATAGAAGTAGTAGTAATAGTTGCAATAGTAGTTGTATTTGTAGTGTAAGGAGTAGTAGAAGTCATTGTAATAGTAGTTGCAATAGTAATAGTACGAAGAGAAGTAGCAGTAGTTGTACTATTTGTGGAAGTTGTAGTAGTAATTGGAGTAGGTGTAGGAGTAGGGGTAGTTGTAGAAGCAAGAATATTAGTAATAGTAGTAATCATAGTCAGAGTAGTTGGAGTAGAAATAGAAGTAGTAGTAGTTGTTGTTGTAATAGCAGTTGAAGAAGTAGTCGTAGTGGCAGTAGCTATAGTGTTTGTAGGAGCAATAGTAGTAGCAGTAGTAATCGCAATAATTGAGGTAGTAGATGTAGTAGTATTAGTGGTAGTAGTAATAGTATTTGAAGCGGTGGTAGCAATAGTAGCAGTAATCGAACTAGTACTAATAGTACTAGTTGTAGTAGCAGCAACAATAGCAGTAGTAGTGATAGTAGCAGTAGTACTACTAGTAGCAGTAGTAATAGTGGTAGTAGATATTATAGTAGTAGTACTAGTAGTAGTTGTTGTAGTTATATGAGTAGTAGTAGTACTAGTAGTGGTGGCAATAAGAGTAGTAGTCGTAGTACAAGTAGCAGTAGTAGTAGTTGTTGTAATAGTAGTAAAAGTAGTAGCAGTAGTGGCAGTAGTAGTAGTGGTAGTAGTAGCAGTGGTAGTAGTAAGAGTAATCGCAATGGTTGGATTAGCAGTAGTTGTAGTATTAGTACTGGTAGTAGTAGTATTTGTAGTAATCGGTGTAGTAGTAGTACTAGTAGTAGCACTAGTAGTAGCACTAGTAGTAGTAGTTGTAGATGTGGTACAACTAGTAGTAGTACTAGTAGCAGTTGTAGTAGTAGTAATAGTAGTAGTAGTAGTAAGTGGAGTAGTTGTAGTAGTAGTAGTAGCAGCAGTAGTAGAAGTAGTAGTTGTAGTTGTTGTAGTAGTAGTAGGAGGAGGAGTAGTAGTAGTAGAGCTAGTAGTAGCGGTGGTGGTGGTGGTGGTGGTAGTAGTAGCAGCAACAACAACAATAATATAGGTAGTAGTAGTAGAAGCATCAGTAGTAGTGCAGTATTAGTTGCTGTAGTAGCTATTGTTGTAGTAATAGTAGTAGGTTTAGTAGAAGCCTTAGTAGTAGTTGCAGTAGTGCCAGTAGCTGTAGCAGTAGTAGCCGAAGCATTAGTACTAGTAGCATCATCCGTAGTGCTAGTAGTTGTTAAAGTAGTAGTAGTAGTAGTAAGAGCCGGAATCGTAGTTGTAGCAGTAGTAGTAGCAGTAGTGGTAGTAGTATTAGAAGTGGAGTAGTAGTGGTTATAGTAAGTTATTGTAGTAGTATTAGTAGCCGAAGTAGGAGTAGTAGTGGTGGTGGTAGTAGTTGTAATAGTACTAGTAGTAGTAGTAGTACTAGTAATCATAGTAGTAGTAGAAGTAGTTGGAGTAGTAGTAGTAGTACTAGGAGCAGAAGTTGGAGTAAGAGTATCACTAGGAGTAGTGGAATAGTTGTAGTACTAGTAGTAGTAGCAGCAACAACAGTAGTAGAAGTACTATGGGTATTAGCATTAATAGGCACAGGGGTTGTAGTAGTAACAATAGTAGTGGGAGTAGTTCCAGTACCAGTCATAGTAGCACTAACAGCAACGACAGAAGTAGTAGCAATAGTAGTTATAGAAGTAGTAGTAGCAGCAACAATAGTTGTAGCCATAATAGTAGCATTAGTTGTAGCCGTAATAGTAGCATTAGTTGTAGCTGTGGCAATAGTAGTAGTCGTATTAGAAGTCTTAGTTACAGTAGTAGCAAAGTAGCATTAGCAAAAGTAATAGTAGTAGCCATATTATTATTATTATTATTATTATTATTATTATTATTAGTAATAGTAGTAGTACTAGTAGTAGTAGTAGTAGCAGCAGCGACAGTAGTGGAAGTAGTAGTAGTAGTAGTAGTTGTTGTTGTTGTTGTTGTTGTTGTTGTAGTAGTAGTAGTAGTAGTAGTAGTAGTTGTTGTTGTTGTTGTTGTTGTAGTAGTAGTAGTAGCAGGAGTTGTAGTAGTAGCATTAGTAATAGAAGAAGATGAAGAAGAAGAAGAAGTAGATGTAGAGGTGGTGGTTGTAGTAGTACTACTAGAAGTAGTAGTAGCTGTGGTAGTAGTAGTTGTAGTAATAGTAGGAGGTGTAGTACTAGCAACATCAACAACAGTAGCTGTAGTAGTAGCTATAGTAGTAGTAGTAGTAGCGGTACTGGTAGTAGTAGTAGTAGCAACAATAGCAATTGCAACTGAAGTACTAATACTAGTGTTAGTAGTGTTCGTCTTAGTGATTGTTATTTTATGGTAGTAACAGTAGTAGTAGCAATAGGAGAAGTAATAGTAGTAGTAGTAGCAATATTAGCTGCAGTAGCAACCATTGCAGCAGTGGTAGTATTTGTTGTTGTAGTAGTTGTTATAGGAGCAGCCGTAATAGTAGTGGTTGTTGTAGAAGCAATAGTAGTAGAACGAATAATAGTAGTAGTAGTAACAGTAGTAGTTACAGTGGTAGAAGTAGCAGTAGTAGCAGTAGCAATAGGTGTAGCAGTAGTAGTAGTGGAAGTAGTAGTATTATCAGTGGTAGTTGAAGCAATAGTTGTTGTAGTAGTAGTTGTAGAAGCAGCATTAGTGGAGGTAGTAGTATTACTAGGGGCAATAGTAGTAGCAGCAGTAGCAGTCGTTGTAGTAGTAGCAGCTGTAGTAGCATTAGCAGTAGCAACAGTATGGTAGTAATAGCATTAGCAATAGCAACAATAGTAGTAGTTGTAGTAAAAGCAGTAGCAATAGTAGTGGTGGTTGTAGTAGTAGTAGTTGTAGTAGCTATAATAGTTGTAGTTGTAGTAGAAGCAGTAGTAGTACTAGTAGTAGTATTTGTAGCAATAGTAGTAGTAGTAATAGCAGAAGTTGTAATAGTAGTACGAGTACTAGTTGTGTAAGAAGTAGTAGCAGTACTAGCGGTTGAAAATGTAATAGCATGTGGGTGGTGGTAGTAGTAGTAGCAGTAATTCTAATAGTAGTAATTGTACTAGCAGTTGTAGTTGTAGGAGAAGTAGTACTAGTAGTAGTTGTGGTAGTATTAGTAGTGGTTGTAGTTTTTGTAGTAGTTGCACTCCTAATAGCAATAGTTGTAGTAGTAGAAGTAGTATTAGTAGGAGTAGTTGCAGTAGCAGTAGCCAGAGAAGTAGTAGCAGCAGTAATCATAATAGTAGTAGTTGCTATAGCCATAATGGCGGCAGTAGCAGTAGTTGTGCTAGTAGAAGTAGTAGCAAATGTTGTAGCAGTAGTATTGGAAAGAGTTGCCTTAGTTGTTGTAGTAGCAACAACGATGATAACAGTAGTTGCGGTAATAGTAGTAGCATTAGTATCCATAGTAGCTGTAGTTGAAGTATTGTTAGTAGTAGCAGTAGTGCTATTAGTAGTAGCTGCAGCAGCAATAGAACCAGAAGTAGTTGTTGTAGTACTAGTTGTAGTGCTAGTAGAAGCTGTAGCAGTAGCGGCAGTGGTTGTAGTAGAAGTAGTAGTAGTATGGGAAGTAGTAGTAGTAGTACCAGTTGTTGTTGTTGTTGTTGTAGAGGTACTAGTAGTACTAGTAGTAATATTTGTAGCAGTAATAGTAGAAGTAGTAGAAGTAGCAGAAGTTGTAATAGTAGTACTAGTAGTAGTTATGCTAGAAGTAGTAACAGTATTCGAGGCAAAAGTTGCAATAGCTGTGGTCATAGTAGTAGTAGAAGCAGCAGTAGTTCTAATAGTAGTAATTGTAGTAGCAGCTGTAGTTGTAGGAGTAGTACTAGTAGTTATTGTGGTATTAGTAGTAGTGGTAGTAGTATTTGCAGTAGTTGCACTCCTAATAGCAATAGTAGTAGTAGAAGTAATAGTAGCTGGAGTAGTTGTAGTAGTAGTACTCGGAGAAGAAATAGTAGCAGCAGTAATCGTAATAGTAATAGTTGCTATAGCAGTAATAGCGGTAGTAGCAGTGGTAGTAGCAATAGTTGTACTAGTAGAAGTAGCGATAGATGTTGTTGTTGTAATAGTAGTAGTAGTTATTGCAGTAGCAGTAGTAGTATTAGTAGCCATAGTAGTTGTAGTTGAAGTATTGTTAGTAGTCGTAGTGGTTGTAGTAGTAGTAGTAGTAGTAGCAGTAGTACTAGTAGTAGTTGTAGTACAAGTAGTAGCAGTAGTAGTAGGGGTTGTAGCAGCAGCAGTAGTAGTAGAAAAAGTGCAACAATTGTAGTAGAAGTAGGGGAAGTAGTAGTTGTAGAAGCAGGAGTTGTAGTAAAAGAAGTAGTATTAGCTGTAGTTGAAGTAGTTGGAGTAGTTGTAGTAGTAGAAGTAGTGGTAGAAGTAGTAGGAGTCAGAGTATTAGTATTAGTAGTTGAAATAGTTGCCATAGTAGTAGTAGCTGAAGCTGCAATAGCAATAGTTGTAGCAGTAGTAGTATTAGTAGCCACAGTAGTAGTAGTAGTAACCCCAATAATAGCAGTAGCAGAAGTAGTTGTAGTAGGAGTAGTAGTAGTAACAATAGTAGTTGCAGTGGTGGTGGTGGTAGTAGTAGTAGTAGTATTAGTAATAGAACTAGTAGGATAAGTAGTAGTAGGAGGGGTTGGAGTTGGAGTTGGACTAGTACTAGTAGTAGTAGTATTTGGAGTAGTTGTAGTAATAGCAGTAGTAGCATTAGTAGCAATAGTAGTAGCACAAGTAATAGTTAAAGTTGTAGCCGCATTAGTCATAGTAGCAGCAGCAAAGTAGTGAAAGTAGTAGTAGCAGTATTAATAGATGAAGGAGTAGTAGTAGATGTAGCATTGGGAGTAGTAATAGTAGTAGTAGCAGCAGTAGAGGTAGAAGTAGAAGTAGTATATGTAGCACTAGTAGTAGAAGACGTACCAGTAGTAGAAGTTATAGTAGTAGTGGTAGGAGTAGCCATAATAGTAGTTGTACTCATAGCAGTGTGGTAGCAGTAGATGTAGTAGCAGTAGTCGCAGCAGCAGCAGCAGTAGTAGTTGTAGTAGTAGCAGTAGCAGTAGTTGTTGTAGTAGTAGTAGTCATAGTAGTAGTAGAAGTAGTCGTAGTAGTAGAAGTACTAGTAGTAGTAGCAGTAGTAGTACTAGTAGAAGTAGTAGCAGCACTAAGGAGAGTAGTCGTGGTAGAGGAAGTAGGAACAGTAGTAGTAGTAGTGGTAATTGTAATCGTAGTTGCAGCAGCAACAGCTAAAGTACTAGTAGTGTTGGTTGTGGTAGTATAAGAAATTATTGTAGTAGTAGTGGTAGAAGTAGTAGGGGGATTAGTACTAGGTGCAGCAGTTGGATTAGGTGCAGTAGTCATAGTTGTTGTAGTATTACTAGTAGTGACAATAGTAGTAGTAGTAGGAGAATGAATATTAGTGGTAGTGGTAGTAGTAATTGTTGTTGTTGTAATTATCGTAGTACTAGTAGTAGCAGTAGTAGTAGTAGAAGGAGTAGGTGTAGCAGTAGTAGTATTAGTAGTAGTAGTAGAAGTGGTAGTAGTAGTGGTAGTAGTTGCAGGCATAGAATTAGAACTAGTAGTAGTTGTTGTAGTAGTGGTGTAGCAATCATAGTAGTGTAGGTGTAGTAATAGTAGTGGTTGTTGCAGTAGTAGTAGAATTAGTAGTAGTAGTAGTGGCGGTTGTAGTTGTCATAGTGGTTGTGGTCATAGTCATAGTAGTAGCATGGATACTTGCAGAAGCAGTAGTTGTAGTAGTCGTGGTTATAATAGTAGTAGTAGTATTAGTAGTAGTAGCAACTGCACCAGTGGCCGTAGAAGTAATAATAGTAGTAGCCATTATTGTTGTTGTTGTAGTAGTAGTAGTAATTATTGTCATATTACTAGTTGTAGCAGCTACAGTAGTAGTAGTAGTCATAGTAGTAGGAGTTGTACCAATAGCAATAGTAGTAAGAGTAGCTGTAGTAGTAATAGTTAGAGTAGTATTAGTTGTAATAGTTGTAGTAGTAAGAGTAGTTGTGGTTGTAGTAGCAACAGAAGTAGTTGCAGTAGTAGTAGAGTAGGAGTAGGGTTAGCTGTAGCGGTAGTAATAGTGGTAGTAGTAGTATTTGTAATAGGAGTTGTACTACTAGTTATACGAGTAGTTGCAATAGTAGTAGCAGTAGTGGTAGTAGTAGTAGTTGCAGCAGCAACAGTTGTAGTAGTTATTATTGTTATTGTAGTAGTAGTAGTAGTAGTAGTAGTAGTAGAAGCAGCAACAGTAGCAGTAATAGTAGTAATTATTGTACCAGTAGTAGTAGTAGTATTAATAGTAGTAGTTGTAAGAGTAATCTTTATAGTAATAGTAGTAGCATTTGTAGCTATAGTAGTAGTAATAGTAGTTGTCGGGGCAGCAATAGCAGTTGTAGTTGTAGTAGTAGTAGTAGGAGTAGCAATAGTCATTGTTGGAGAGGGGTAGGAGTAGAAGTAGGAGTAATAGTAGTAGTTGTTATTGTTATAGTAGTAGTAGTGGTAGTAGTAGGAGGAGGAGGTGGAGTAGGAGTAGCAAAAGGAGTAGGGAGTTGTACTACTAGTGATACGAGTAGTTGCAATAGTAGTAGCAGTAGTGGTAGTAGTAGTAGTTGCAGCAGCAACAATTGTAGTAGTTATTGTTGTTATAGTAGTAGTAGTACTGGTAGTAGTAGTACTAGTAGTAGCAGCAATAGCAGTAATAGTAGTAGTAGTTGTACTACTAGTAGTAGTAGTATTAATAGTAGATGTTGTAGGAGTAGTCTTTGTAGTAATAGTAGTAGTATTTGTAGCTATAGTAGTAGTAATAGTAGTTGTGGGGGTAGCAGTAGCAGTAGTAGTTGTAGTAATAATAGTAGGAGTAGCAATAGTCATTGTTGGAGAGGGGTAAGAGTAGGAGTAGGAGTAATAGTAGTAGTAGTTGTTGTTGTTGTAGTAGTAGTAGTGGTAGTAGGAGGAGGAGGTGCTGGAGTAGGAGTAGCAAAAGGAGTAGGAGTAGGTGCACTAGTAGTAGTTGTAGTAGCAGTAGGTGTAGTAGTTGTACTAGAAGTAGTTGTTGTAGTAGTAGCACTAATAGTGGTAGTAGTAGTAGTAGTAATAGTAGTTGGAGTACTAGTTTCTGCTGTAGTAGTATTAGTAGTAATAGTAGCAATAGCAGCAGTAGTAGTTGTAGTAGTAATAGTTGTAGCAGTTGTAGTAGTAGTCGCAATAATGGCAGTAGTAGTAGTAGCAGTAGCAGTAGCAGTAGCAGGAACACTACTATAAGTAGTAGTAGTAATAGTTGTAGTTGTTATAGTTGGAGTAGCAGTAGCGGTAGTTGGAGTAGTAGCAGTAGTAATTATAGTAGTAGCACTAGTAGTAGTAGTAGTAGTAGTAGTAGTAGTAGTAACAGTACCTGTAGTAGTAGTAGACGTTGTAGTATTTGTAGTAATTGGTGTTGGCGTAGGAGTCAGAGTAGCAGTAGGAGCAATTGTAGCTATAGTTGTAGTAGTTGTAGCAGTAGAGTAGTAGTAATAGTAGTAATTGTAGTAGTTGGAGTAGAAGTAGCGGTTGTTGTAGTATTAGAATTAATAGCAGTAAAAGTAGTAGTATCAATAGTAGTTGTAATAGTAGTAGTAGTATTACTAGTAGTCATAGTTGTACTAGTAGAAGTAGTAGCAACGGTTGCAGTAGTAGTAGTCGTATAGCAGTAATAGTAGTGGTATAATTAGTAGCAGTTATAGTAGCATCATTAGTAGTAGTAGTAGTAGTAGTAGTGATAGGAGTAATGGTGGTAGTAGTAGTAGTGATAGGAGGAGGAGGGGTAGTAGTAGTAGTAGTAGTAGTAGTAGTAGTTGCATTGCTAATTGTAATAGCGGTAGTTGTACGAGTAGTAGTAGCAGTAGCCGTAATAGTAGGGGCAGTGGTAGTAGCAGCAATAGTAGTAGCAGCAGCAGCATTAGTAGCAGTAGCTGTAGTAGTAGTTGTTGTAGTAACTGTAGTAGTAGTAGAATGAGTAGTCGTAGTTGTAGCAGTAGAAATAGTACTGGAAGTTGTAGTCTTAGTAGCAGTAGTAGGAGCAACAATAGTAGTATATGTAGTGGTAGTAGTAGTAGGAGCAGTTGTAGTAGTAACAATAGTAGCTGGAGTAGCACTGGTAATAGTAGTAGTGGTAGTTGTTGTTATTGTAGCTATAGAAGTAGTAGGAGGAGGAGTAGTAGTGGTAGCAGTAGTAGCTATAGTTGTAGTACTAATAGTTGTAGTAGTAGTTGTTGTGTTAGTAGCCATAGTAGCTATTGTAGGAGGAGGAGGAGTTGTAGTAGTCATATAAGTAATGGGAGCTGTAGTTGTAGTAGTAGTGTTAGTGGTAGTAGTAGTAGTAGTAGCTGGAGCAGTGGTAGCCACAGGAGCTGTAGTAGTACCAGCATTAGTAGTAGCCCCAGTAGCAATTGTAGAAGTAGTAGTTTTAATGGTAGTAGTAGCAGTTGTACTAATAGTAGTAGTGTTTGTAGTAGTAGTACTAGAAGTAGTTGTAGTAGTAGAAGTTGTGCAAGTTGCTATTGATGTTGTAGTAGTATAATAAGTAGTAGCAGTCATTGCAACTTTAATAGTGGTAGCACTAGCAGTAGTAGCCATTGTAGTAGTGGTAGTAGTAGCCATTGTAGTAGTAGCAGTGGTAGCCATTATAGCCGTAGTTGTTGTAGCAGAAGTAGTGGCAGTTGTCGCTGCAATAGTAGTTGAAGTCGTACTAGATGTTAGGGAAGTAATAGTATTTGTTGCAATAACTTTAGAAGGAGCAGTAGTTGTTGTTGGAGTACTAGCAGTGGTAGTAATAATAGTAGAAGTATTAGTTTTCTAAGTAGTAATAATAGTTTTTATGGTAGTTGTAGTGGCAGTAGCAGAAGTAGTAGTAGCATTAGTAGTAGAAGTAGTAGTATAAGCAATAGTAGTAGTAGGAGCTGTAGCACGAGTAGTAGTAGAAGTAGTACAAGTAGTCGAAGTGGAACCACTAGTAGTTTTTGTTTCTCTATTGTTGTTGTAGTAGTAGTAGAAGTAGTAGTTGTTGTAGTTGTTGAAATTGTGGTAGTAGTAGGTGGGAGTAGCCGCTGTAGTAGTTGTATTCGTAGTAGTAGTAGAAGTAGTAGCTGTGGTAGTAGTCGTAATAGTAGTAGTGGTAGTAGTCAAAGTAGTAGTAGTAAGAGCAGTAGTGGTATTAGTAGCAGCAACAGAAGCAATTGTACCAGTAGTAGTAGCTATTGTGGCATTAGTTGTAGAAGTTGTAGTAGTAGCAGCGGTAGCTATATTACCAATAGTAGTAATAGTAGTAATAGGAATAGTTTCAGTGGTAGTAGTTGTAGCAGTCGTCGTAGTAGCAGTTATAGTAGCAGTAGTAGTTGCAATCGTAGTAGTGGTAATAATTGTAGGAGGAATAGTATTAATAGTAGCAATAGCAACACAAGTGGTAGTCATAGTAGTAGTACAAGTTTTAGTCTTTATAGGAGTAGTAGCAATCGTAGTAGTAGTAGCTATTGCAGTAGTAACAATAATTGCTATAGTAGAAATAGTAGCAGTAGTAGTTGTTGCAGCTGTAGCAATAGTAGTAGTAGTAGTAGTAGTAATAATAATAGTAGCAGTAGTAGTAATAGCTGTAGCAGCAGTTGTAGCATTAGTAGCAGTAGTAGCCCTAGTAGCAGTAGAAGTAGTAGTAGTCATACCAGCATTAGTAGCAATAGCAACAGTAGTAGTACTAAAAGTAATAGTAGTAATGGGAGCAAGAGCAGTGGCAGTAGCAAGACCAGTAGTAGTTCCAGTAGTAGTAACCTTGTAGCAGTTGTAGTAGTAGTACTTCTAGTAGTCGTAGTCGCAATTGTACTAGTAGTAGTACTTGAAGTAGCAGTACTAGAAGTAGTGGTAGAAGTTGAAGTAGGGCAAGTTGCAATAGGAGCAGTAGTACAATAAGTAGTAGTAGTAGGTGAAGTAGTAGTAGTAGAAGTAGCACTAGTTCTAAGACTTGTAGAAGTAATAGTAGTCGCAGTAATAGTTGCAGTAGCAGTAGCGGTGGTAGTAGCTGCAGTAGTAGTAGTAGTCATTGAAGTGTGAAAAGTAATAGTAGTAGTTGTAGTCGCTATAGTTGGAGTAGTAGTTGTTGTTGTAGAAGTAGCAATAGCAGCAATAATAGTAGAAGTAGTAGTTGTGGTAGTAGTAGTAGTAATAGTATTAGAACTTGTTGTTGTTGTTATTATTGTAGTAGTAGTAGTAGTAGCAGCAATAGTAGTATGAGTAGTAGCAGAAGTAGTAGAAGAGGTAGCACTAGTACTAGTAGTAGTTGTTGTAGTCATAGTAGTACTAGTAGTAGAATCAGTAGCTATATTAGCAGCAGTACTAGTAGTAGTAATAGCATTAGTTTCAGTAGTAGTAGCAGCAGTAGTTGTAGTAGCAGTAGTACTAGTAGTAATAGTAATAGTAGTAGTAGTTGTTGTAGTAGAAGTAGTAGCTGTAGTTGGGGAAGTAGAGTAGTAGCTTTAGCTATATTAGTGGCAGTTGTAGTTTTAATGGTAGGAGGGATAGTAGTAGTAGTATCAGCAGCAGTACAAGTAGTAGTCATTGGAGTAGTAGTAGCAGTGGTAGTAATACTAGCAGCCACAGTTGTAACAATAGTAGGTGGGGTAGCGGTACTAATAGTTGTAGCTGGAGTAGAAGTTCTAACAGCTGTAGCAGTAGTAGTACTAGTAGTAGTAGTAGTAATAGAAGTGGTAGTAGTAGTAGCTGTAGTAGCAGTCATAGCATTAGTAGCAATAATAGTCGTAGTAGCAGTAGTAGTAGTAGTAGCAGTAGCAGCAGCAGTAGTAGTAGTAATAGTAGTAGTGATAGTTGGAGCAGTGGCAGTAGCAGGAGCAGTAGTAGTACCAATAGTAGTAGTAGCTATAGTAGCAGTTGTAGTAGAATTAGTTCTAGTAGTAGTAGTAGAAATTGTACTAGTAGTAGTAATACTAGAAGTAGTCGTAGTAGTATAAGTAGGGCAAGTTGTAGTAGGAGCAGTAGTTGTACAATAAGAAGTAGTAGTGGGAGAAGTAGAAGTAGTAAAAGTAGCTGTAGTTCTAAGACTAGTAGAAGTAATAGAAGTTTCAGTAGTAGAAATAGTAGTAGCAGCTGTAGTGGTAGCAGTAGTAGCAGTAGTAGCTATTGTAGTAGTGGTAGTTGCAGTAGCAGTAGCGATAGTAGTAGCTATTGTAGTAGTAGTAGTAGTAGTAGAAGAATAAGTTGGAGAAGTAATAGTAGTAGTCCTTGTAGCTATAGTAGGAATAGTAGTAGTAGTTGTAGTAGTAGGAGTAGCAGCAACAATAATAGAGGTAGTACATGTGGTAGTAGCAGTAGTAGTAATAGTATTAGTTGTAGTCGTAGGAGCAGCAGCAGAAGTAGTAGTAGTAGTAGCAGAAGTAATAGTAGAAGCAGTAGAAGTTACAGTAGTCACAGTGGTAGTAGTAGTAGTAGCAGCAGCGGCAACAATAGTAGCAGCAGTACCAATGGTCATCATAGTAGTGTTAGTAGTAGTAGTAGTAGTAGTAGTAGCAACAGCAGCAATAGCAGTAGTAGCTGTAGTTGTGGTAGTAGTAGTAATAGTAGTCGTTGTAGTAGTAATAATAATAGAAGTAGTAGTATTAGTAGTAGTAGTTGTAGTAGTAGTAGTTGTTGTTGTTGTTGGAGTAGCAACTACAGTAGAAGCAACCGCAACCGTAGTAGTATTAGTAGTAGTAGCTATTGTAGAAAAAATAGTTGTGCTTATAGAAGTAGTAGCAGTAGTGGAAGTTGTAATAGCAGTATTAGTAGAAGTTATATTAGTACTAATAGTAGTGGTAGTAGTACCAATAGTAGTAATAGTTATAGCAGTAGTAGTAGCAGCAGTAGTAGCAGTAGTGGTAGCAGAAGTGGTACAGTCTGAGAAGTAGTAGTAGTCAGTAGTCGAAGTGGTAGTCGTAATAGCAATAGTAGTAGTAGTAGTTGTAGTAGCAGTAGTAGTTGTTGTAGCAGTAGTTCTCATAGTTATAGCAGAAGTAGTCAGAGTAGTTATTGCAGTAGTTGCAGAAATTGTAGTTGCAGCAAAAGTGGTAGCAGTAGTAGTAGTTGTAAGAGTAGTTGTAGTTGTTGTTACAATTGTAGCAGTTGCGGTAGCTGGAGTAGTAGTAGCTGTAGCAGGAATAGCAGTACCAGAAGTAGTAGCAGCAGCAGTAGTAGTAGTCATTGTTGAAGTTGGAGTAGTATTAGTAGCAGTAGTAGCAGCAGTACTAGCAGTAGATGTAGTATCGTAGTAGCAAAGCATAATGTACGAGTGGAAGTTTTAGTCGCAGTGCCGTAGAAAGTAGAAAGAGTAGTAGTAGTAGTAAAAGTATTAGTTAGTAGTTGTTTAGTAAGTAGTGGTACTTTAGAAGTATGGAGTATTACTAATAGCGAAGGTAGTAGTAGTAGTGTGTTAGCAGCACTAGTTATTATAGTTACTTTAAGAGGAGTAAGTAACCGATTTAGTATTAGTCGGTTGTTAGCCTGGGTCGTAGGAGTATAGTACCATTTAGAAGTAGTCGCAAGTAGTATGGTTGGTAGGAGTTACAATGGCCAGCAACAGTTGTTAGTAGTAGTCGTCTCGTAGTTAGAAATAGCAGCAACAACAATAGTTGTTTTTCTATTGGAGTAGTATAGTAGCAGCAAAGCTCAAGCCAGCAGTAATATCGTCCTTAGTAACGCAGAGACGAAGAAGAGTAGTCGTAGTCGTAGAATTAGGGAGAAATAGCCAGCAATAAAAATAGTAGCAATCGTAGCATAGTAGCCGTTGAGGTAGTAGTAGTTGTAGTGTTGTAGTGGTAATATATATAATAGTGTTATTAGTAGTAGCAATAGTTTAGTAGTAATGGAGTAGAAGGTCGTAGTAGTAGTAATAATGCAGTCGTCGTTAGTAGTAGCCAGTAGAGCGTTTGATATGTAAAGCGTATACGGACCAATACTATTAGTGGTAGCAATAGTAGGGTAGTAGTAGCAGCAGTAGTAGTACTACTAGTAGTAGTAGTAACAATTGAAGTAGTTGTCGTAGTAGTAGCACTAGTTGTAGTCATAGTAGTAGTTGTCGACATAGTAGTTGTAGTAGTAGTAGTAGAAGTAGTAAGAGTAGAAGAAGTAGTGGTTGGATTAGTAGTGGTAGTAGCAGTAGTAGTAGTTGTGGTAGTAGTAGTAGTATTAGTAGGAGTAGTAGTAGTAGAAGTAGTGGTAGTAGTCATAGTAGTAATAGTAGCAGGAGGAGGAGGAGGAGTAGTAGTAATAGACGTAGTTACAGTAGTAATGTAGTAGTAGTAGTAGTAGTAGTGGTAGTAGAGGTAGTAGTAGTAGTGGCAGGAGTAGTTGTAGCAGTAGTAGCAGTAGCAGCAATAATAGTAGTATTAGTAGTCATTATAATAGTAGTAGTAGTAGTAGCAATAGTAGCAGTAGTAGTATTAGTAGTCATTGTAGTAGTAGTAGTAGTAGTAGTAGTATTAGTATTAGTTGTAATTGGTAGTAGTAATAGTACTAGTAGTGGCAGAAGTAGCAGTAGTAGTATTAGAAGTAGTAGTATTAGTAGTATTAGTAGTAGTAGTAGTAGTACTAGCAGATGTAGTAGTTGTAGTAAAAGCAGCAGTAGTAGCAATAGTAATTGTAATAGCAGTACTAGTAGTAATAGTTGTATTAGTAGTAATAGTACTTGTAGTAGTCGTCGGTGTAGAAGTAGCTGTAGGAGCTAGTGTAGGAGTAGTAGTAATCGTAGTTTATGTAGTTCTAGCAGCAGTACAAACAAGAGTAAGAGTAGAAGTAATAGTAGCAATAGTAGCAGTACAAGTGGTAGTAGTGGTCGTCGGAGCATGAGTAGTAGTAGTAATAATAGTAGTAGTTGTCATTGTAGTAGATATAGTATTAGTAGTAGTTGTTGTGGTACTAGCAGTATTAGTTGTAGTAGTAGTAGTCGTTGTAGTAAGAGTAGGTGTAGGAGTAACAGTAATTGGAACTGTGATAGTAGTAGTAGTAGGGGGAGTTGGAGTAGGAGTAGTAGTTGTTGTACTAGTAATATTAGTATTAGTAGCCCCTGCAATAGTAGTAGTTGTAGTAGTAGTAGCAGCAGTAGCAGTAGTTGTATTAGAAGTTGTTGAAGCAGTAATAGTAGTAGTAGAAGATGTCATAAAAGCAGTAGTAGATGTAATAGTATTTGGAATATTAGTAGTAGTAGGAGCTGGAGTTGGAGTAGTAGTAGTAGAAGTAAAAGTAATACTGGTAGTACTAGTCGGCCATAGTAGAAGTAGTAGTAGTAGTAGTAGTAGTAGTAGTAGTAGTAGTAGTAGTAGTAGTAGTAGTTGTAGTTTTAGTAGTTGTAGTAGTAGTAGTTGTTGTAGTAGGAGACGTAGGAGTAGTAGTAGCTATCGTAGTTGTAGTCGGAGTAATTGTAGTAGTCATAGTAGTTGTCATAGTAGTAGCAGTACTAGTAGTATTAGTAGTAGAAGTAGTAACAGTAGCAGAAGCAGCAATAGTAGTAGTACTAGAGGTAGTAGTGGTATTAGTAGCAGCAGTAGCAGCAGTCATAGTAGTAGCATCAGTCGTAGTGGTAGTAAAAGCTATAGTAGTAGTAGCATTAGTGGTAGTAGCAGAAGTCATAGTAATAGGAGCGGAAATAGTAATTCTAGTAGTTATGGTGGTAGTAATAATAGTAGTAGATGGAGTAGTTGCAATAGTAGTAGTAATGGCAACAGTCATTGTAGTGGTGGTGGTGGTGGTGGTAGTATCTGTAGTAATAGGTGTAGTAGTAGTAGTGATAATAGTAGCAATAGATATAGTTGTGGTAGTTGCCGTAGTAGTAGTACTAGTAGTATTAGTAGTAGCAGTAGTAACAGTAGAAGTAGTTATTGCAGTAGTAGCTGTAGTAGTACGAGTAGTAGTAGAAGTAGTAGTTGTACCAGTAGTAGTAGTAGTAATTATTGAAGTACTACTAGTAGTAGTTGTACTAGCAGTAGTTGTAGCCGAAAGAGAAGCAGGAGAAGTAGTAGTAGGAGTTGTAGCCGCAGTAGTAGCAATAACAGTTATTATTGTAGTAGTTGTAGCAGTAGAAGTAGTAGCATTACTAGTAGTTGTAGCAGAAGTGGTAGAAGCAGCAGCAGCAGCAGCAGTAGCAGTAGTCGTAGTAGTTGTAGATGTAGGAGTAGAACTAGAAGTAGTTGTAGTAGTAGTTGTAGTAGTAGCAGTACTAGTGTTAGTTGTTGTAATGGGAGTTGGTATAGCATTAGGGGTTGTAGTAGGGGCAATGCTAGTAGATGTAGTAGTAGGAGTCGGAGTAGTAGTAGTAGTAGAAATAGAAGTTATAGCTGTAGTAGGTGTAATAGTAGAACTAGTAGTAGTAGCAGGAGTGGTAGTAGTAGTAGTAGCAATTGTAGAGGCCATAACTGTAGTAACAGCGATAGGAGTAGTAGTTGTCGTGGTGGTAGTAGTGGTAGTAATTGTGGAAGAGCAATAGTATTAGTAATATTAGTAATACTTGTAGTAGTTGTTGCAGTATTAGAGGCAATAGGTGTAGCATTAGCAATATTCTAGTAGCAGCTTTAGTAGTAGTAGTTGTTGTAGCAAGAGTAGAAGTCGCAACAGCAGCAGCAGTAGTAGTAGTAATAGTAGTCATAGTAGTAGTAGTTGCAGTATTTGCAGTGGTAGTTGTAGAAGTTGTAGGAGATGGAGCCGTAGTAGAAGTAGTAGTAGTGGTAGTATTAGTAGTATTACTAGTAGAAGTTGGAGCAATAGTAGTAGTAGTAGCAGCAGCCGCAGTAGTAGTAAGACTAGTAGTAGTAGTAGAAGAAGTACTTGTAGAAGTAGCAATAGTAGTAGTAGTAATGGCAGCAGTAGTAGTAGAAGTAGTAGTAGTGGAAGTTGTGGTAGTTGTAGCAGTAGGAGTAGTAATGGTAGTAGTAGCAGTAGGAGTAGTAACAGTAGTAGTAGGAGTAGTTGTAGTGGTGGTAGTAGTAGTTTTAATAATAGTAATAGTCGTAGTTGTTGTAGTAGCAGCAGTGCTAGTCATAGAAGTGGTTGTTGTAGTGTAGGAGAAGTAACAACAATAGTAATCGTAGAGCTAGTACTAGTAGCAATAGTAGAAGTAGTAGAAGATGTAGTAGTAGCCATAGTAGTTGTAGTCATAATAGTAGTAGTAGCAGTAGTTGTAGTACTAGTTGAAGTAATAGTTTTAGCAATAGGAGCAAAAGTAGAAGCAGTAGTTATAGTAGCAGAGGTGGTAGTAGTAGCAGGAGGAGGAGGAGGTGGAGTATTAGTAGTAGAAGTAGTAGTCGTTGTAGTAGTAAAAGTAGTTATAGTTTTAGTAATAGTAGTAGTAGACATAGTAGCAGTAGCAGTAGTAGTTGTTGTTGCAGTATTAGGTGTAGTAGTAGGAGTTATTGTTGTAATAGTAGTAGTATTAGTAGTAGTAGTTGTTGTTGTAGTACTACTAGTAGTAGTGGTAGTAGTAGTAGTAGTCGAAGTACTAGTAGTTGTTGTAGTAGAAGTACTAGTAGTAGTAGTTGTTGTATTAGTAGTAATAGAAGTAGGAATATTATTGTTAGTAGGAGTTGCAGTACAACTAGTAGTGGTGGTAGTAGTAGTACTAGTAGTAGTAGTTGTATTAGAAGTTGGAGTCGAAGTAGGGGTGGTAGTTGTAGTATTAGTAGTAGTAGTAGTAGGACTCATACGAGTAAAAATAGAAATACCAGCAGTTGTAGCAATAATAGTAGACTAGTAGTAGTAACATGAGTAGTAGTAGCATTAGTGGTAGTAGCAATGGTAGTAGTGGTAGTAACAATAGTAGTAGAAGTAATAGTAGCAGTTGTAGTTATTGTAGTAGTAGAACTAGTAATAGTAGCAGCTGTAGTAGCAGTAGTAGTAGCAACAAATGTTGTAATAGTAGCATTAGTAGCAGCAGTTGTAGTAGAAGCAGTAGCATTAGTAGTGGCAGTTGTAGTAGAAGCAGTAGTAGCAGCAGCAAATGTTGTAATAGTAGCATTTGTAGCAGCAGTTGTAGTAAAAGCAGTAGCATTAGTAGTGGCAGTTGTAGTAGAAGCAGTAGTAGCAGCAGAAGTAGGAGTAGTGGTAGTAGTAAAAACAACAATAACTGCAGCAGTAGTAGCAGGAGTAGTTGTATTATCTACTACAGTTGTAGCAGTAGTAAAAGTAATAGCAAAAGCAATAGCAATAGCCGTTGTAGCAGCAACAGTAGTAGTAGAAGGAGGAGTAGTAGTAGTAGTTGTAGTAGTAGTAGTAGGAAACATAATAGCAGTTGTAGTAGCAATAGAAGCAGTAGAACAGTAGTTGCATAAGCAGTAGAAGTGGTAGTAATAGTGGTAGTAGTAGTAGCATTTGTAGCGGCAACAACCGTAGTAGTAGTAGTTGTTCCAGAGTCATAGCAGCAGTAGAAGTAGTAGTAGCAGTAGTTGTAGCAATAGTAATAGCAGTTGGAGTTGCTGTAGTAGTAGCAGCCTTAGTAGCAATAGTTATAATCGAAGAAGTGGCAATAATAGTAGAAGTAGTTGTTGTGGTTGCAGTAGTAGCAAAACCACCAGTCGCAGTGGCAGTAGTGGTATTTATATTAGTATTAGTAGTAATAATAATAGTAGTAGTAGTAGTAATAGTCGTAGTAGTTATTGTTGTTGTTGCAATAGTTGTAGCAGTAGTAGTTGTTGTTGTTGTTGTTGTTGTTGTTGTTGCAGTTGTAAAAGTAACAATAGTAGTAGTTGTAGTAGTTGTAGTAGTTGTAGCAATAGTAGCAGTAGAAGTAGTATTAGCATAGTAGTATTAGTAGTAATAGTAATATAATTATAGTATTAGTAGTAGTTGTTGTACAAGTCATAGGAGTAGTAATAGTAGTAGTTGAAGTGGTGGTAGTAGTAATAATAATAGTAATAATAGTAATAGTAGTAGTAGGAGGAGTAGTAGCAAAAGTAGTTGGCGTGGTAGTAGTATTAGTAGAAGTAGTTGTTGTTGTAATAGTAGCAGTAGCAGCAGCAACAGTAGTAGTATTCATAATGGTAATATTAGTAGTAGTAATGGCAGTTGTAGTAGTAGCAGTTGTATTAGTAATTGAGGTAGTAGTAGCAATACTAGTAGCCGCAGCAGCAGCAGTAATAATAATAATAATAGTAGTTGGATAAGAGGAAGTAGTAGCAGCAGTAATTGTAGTAGTAATGGTAGTAGTAGCAATTATAGTAGTAGTGGTAGTAGCAGCCCCTTTAATAGCAGTAGTAGTAGTAGCAATAGTGACAGTAGTAGTAGCAGTAGCAATTTTAGTAGTAGTAGCAGCAGTAGCAATAGTAGATGTAGTAGTTGTAGTAGGTAATAGTAGCGATAGTAGTTGTAGTAGTACGAGTAGCAATAGTAGTGGCTGTAGTAGTAGTAGTAGTCATATATTTAGTTGTTGTAGTAATTGTAGCAGTTTTGGAAGTGTTTGTAGTAGTAGCAGAAGTACTAGCAGTAAAAGTAGCAGTAATAGCCGTACGAGTTGTAGTAGTAATAGCAATAGTAGTGATAGTAGTGGTGGTGGTAATAGTAGTAGCAGTAATAGTAGTAACATTGGCAGTAAGGTTGGCAGCAGTTGTACTTATAGCCGGGTAATAGTAGTTGTAGTAGCGGTAGTAGTAGTAGTAGTAGTAGAAGAAGAAGAAGAAATAGTAAGAGTAGTAATAGTGGTAGTAGCAGTAGTAGTTGTAGTAGTAGTATAAGTAGCAACAACACTCATAGCCATAGAAGTAGTTGCAACAGTAGTCGTAGCAGTAGTACTACTACTATTGCTACAACTAAAGATGCTACTTCTACTACTGCTACAAATACTACTTCTACAGTGACTACAACAAGTACTACTGTTACTATTGCTGCTACTTTTGCGGCTACTACTACTCGTAATACACCTACCAAAACTACTACAATCACTAATAGTACTACTAGGAATACTACTACTCCCACAATTAATACAACTAGTATTATTTCAACTAGAGCTACCACTACTCTTGCTAGTACTCCTACTAATATTACTACTATTACTACTACAACAACTACTACTACTTTGACTAGTACTACTGCTACTGCAGCTGCTGCTAATACTACTGCTGCTAATGCTGTTGCTACTACTACTCCTATTACTAATGTTGCTACTACTGTTGCTACTACTGCTTCTATGACTACTGCTGTGACTACTACCATGACTATGAGCGCTGCTGTAACTTCTACAACTACTATTACTACGACAACAACTACTACTACTATTACTACTGCAACTACTACAGGTACTACTACTACTAATGCTAATACTACTACTGTGACTACTACTACTACTACGAGTACTACTGGCTTACTTCTACTAGTACACTGCTACTACTTTCTTGCTATCCTACTACTAATCTACAATACTATGACTAACAATACTTACTACCAACTACTGCTTACTACTGGTACTGTACTACCGCTATTACGATCTAACTACTAATACAACTGTTATACTGCTACGATTGCACCACTTCGGGCTTCCTACTTACCACTAATACTTTGTGTTTCTCGGTATACTAATACCACTCCTATTGCTAGTACTACGCCGTCTTATATGCAGCACTATACCACTACTACTACAATCCTACTACTTACCGTAATACTTCTACTACTACAACAACTACTACTTCTACTACTACTACTGCTACTGCTACAACTAATGCTGATACAACTCCCACTACTGCTACTGTTTCAACTAGTACTACTAAGTTGCCGCTCTGGTTGCAACTTGCAACTACTACTACTACTATCTTGCAATAATTCCTACTACTACTTCTAGTACTTGCTGTGCTGCTGCTGCTACTACTACTAATACTATGACTACTATTACGACTATTGCTACCAATAGTACAACTTGTACAACTACTTGTATTGCAACTACTACTACAATTACTACTACATCTCCAACAACTGCAACAACAACAACAACTACCACTGCTCAAACAACTACTGCTATTGTGACTACCTCAGCTACTACAACAACTACTACTGTTTGTATTACTGCTGCTACTACAGCTGTTGCTGCTGCTGCTACTGCTACTACTACTACTACTACTGCTACTATTGTCACTATCACAACAACTACTGCTGCTACTATTGTTACTACCACTTCTACTACTACTACTCCTACAACTACTTCTATTGCTAATGCTACTTTTATTACTACTGCTACAACTACTATTGATGTCAATGCCTCTATTATTACTGAAACTACAACTACTTCTACTACTACTGCTGCTGCTACTGATACTAAAAGTACTACTACTACTACTACTATTACTTTAATAGCTACTAATAGTAATACTTCCACAATTACTTCTATCGCTACTGCTACTACTACTGCTACTACTACTACTTCTCCTACAACTACAACAACAACAACTACTACTACTACTTCTGCTAGAACTACTACTACTACTGCTACAACTATTGCTACTACTTTAGTACTACAACTACTACCACTACTACTACAACTTCTATTACTCTACTACTACTGCTACTACTACCACTACCACAATAACTACTACTACTATTGCTACTGCTACTCTAACTACTTCTCTTACTACTACAACGACTGCTACTTCTACTACTACTACTACTTCAACGACACTACTTTTATTACTATTGCTACTTCTCCTACTACTACTACTTCTACTACACTACTTTTATTACTACTGATACTACCCCTATAGCTACTCTTGCTTCTACTGCTACCGCTACCACTATTGCTGCTTCTACTATTAATGCTACTATATGTACGACTGCTACTACTACTGCTGTTGCTGCTACTTCTACTCATACTACTACTAATGCTGCTTCTAATGCTCCTACTAATACTATTATTGCTACTACTACTATCGCTACTATCATTTTGACTGCTACTAGCACTACTACAACTACAACTATTACTCCTCCTACTACTACTAATACTATAACTACTTCAACAATTGCTGCTACAACTACTACTAATGTTGCTACTACTTGAAGTTGTAGTAGCAATATTAGTAGCAGGAGTAGTAGTAGGTGTAGTTTTAGGAGTGGGAGTTGGAGTAGTAGGAGTTGTAGTAGTAGTATTTGTAGCAGCAGTAGTTGTTGTTGTTGTTGTAGCAGGACCTACAATTGGAGTAGTAGAAATAAAAGTAGAAGTAGTAGTAGTAGTAGCAACATTAGCAGCTATAGCAGTAGTAGTGGTGGTACTACAAGTAGTAGTAGTTATTGTTGTAGTAGTAGAAGTAGTCATAGCAGTAGTTGTAGTACTAGTAGAAGTAGGAGTAGTAGTTGTAGCAGTGGCATCAATAGTAGTAGTGTAGCAGTAGTAGTAGCAGCAGTAATAATTATACTTGTAATAGTACTAATAGTAGCAGCACTAGTAATAGTAGTAGTTGAAGTAGTAGGAGTAGCAGACGGAGTTGGTGTCGGAGTAGGCGTAGTAGTAGGTGCACTAGTATTAGTGCTAGTTGTTGTAGAAATAGAAGTAGTAGTGTTAGTATTAGTAATATTAGTAGCAGTCATAGTAGTTGTAGTTATTGTTGTAGTAGTAGTTGAACTAGTTGTAGTAGTAGTAGCGATAGTAGTAGTAGTAGCTATAGTAGTAGTAGTAGTAGTAGTAGTAGTTGTTGTTGTTGTTGTTGTAGTAGTAGTAGTAGTAGTAGTTGATGTTGTTGTTGTTGTTGTTGAACTAGTAGGTGCAGAAGTAGTTACAAGGTAGTAGGATGAGTTGGAGTAGGAGTTGTTGTAGGAGGAGTAGTATTTGGAGTATGAGTAGTAGTAGTCAAAGGAGTAGTAGTCTTTGGAGTATGGGTAGTAGTAGTTGAGGAAGAAGCAGAAGCTGTAGGATTTGGAATACGAGTGATAGTAGTGGTAGTTGTACGTTTAATAACGTTGTACTCGAAGCAGTAGTAGGAGTAGGAGTTAGAATAGTAGTCGTTGGAGTAGTAGTAGTAGGAGCTACAGCAACTGCATCTGTATTTGTAGTTATTATTCTTGTTGTATTCATAGTAGTAGTAGTATTCATAGTAGTACTAGTAGTAGCAGTAGTTGATGGACTAGTTGCAGTAGCAGTTGTACTTGAAGTTGATGTTGAAGTCGTAGTAGTAGTAGTAGAAGTAGTTATTGTAGTAGTGTTTGGAGTAATAGGAGTAGGAGCAATAATAGTAGTAATAGTTGTAGTCTCAGGAGTAGTAGAGTACTAGTAGTAGTAGTTGTAGCTATTGTGTGGTAATTGTAGCATTAGTAGTTGTAGTAGAAGTAGAAGTAGTAGCAGTAGTAGTAGTATTAGTAGTACTAGTTGGACTAGCTACAGAAGTAGTAGTAGTAGTAGTATTAGTACCAACAATAGCAATACAAGTAGTAGTAGTAGTTGTAGCAATTGTAAGAGTAGTAGTAGTAGAAGTAGTCATAATAGTAGTAGTAGTAGCATTAGTTTTTGTTGTCATAGTAGCATCGACAGTCGCAATAGTAGTAATTGTCATAGTAGGAGTTGTAGTCGTAGATGTTGTAGGAGTGTTAGGAATAGTTGGCAGTCGCTGAAATTCTAGGAGGGTTAGGAGTAGTATTAGTAGTAGGAGTCGCAGTAATAGTAGGAGTACTAGAAGGAATAGGTGTGTTAGTATTAGTAGTAATAGCAGTAGTGGTGGTGGTGGTAGTAGTAATTGTAGTAGTTGTTGTTGTTGTTATAGTAGTGGAAGTAGTAGTAGCAGTAGCAGTTGTAGGATTTGGGGCAGGAGTAGTACTAGGCTTAGTAGTAGTTGGAGTAAGGGTAGTAGTAGTAGTACAATTAGTAGTAGCAGTAGGAGTTGGATTAGTAGTAGTACCAGAAGTACAAGTCGGAGTAGGAATAGTAGTAGTAGTAGCAGCAGAAGCAACAGCAGCAGTAGTAGTGGTAGTACTTGAAGTACTAGTAATATTTGAAGTAGAAGTACTAGTAGTAGTAGTTGTAGCAGCAGCAGCAGCAGTAGTAATAAAAGTAGGAGGAGAAGTAGTAGGAGGTGGAGTTACAGCCGTAGCAGGAACAATAGCAGCAGTAGTAATTATAGTAGTTATAGTAGTAGAGTAGTAAAATTACTTGTAGTAGTTATAGTAGTTATAGTAGTAGTGGCAGCCGTATTAGTAGTAGTAGTAATAGCACTACTAGTAGTAGTTGTAATAGGAGTTGGTGTTGCAATAGTGGTTGTAGTATGTATAGAGGTAGTAGTAATAGTAATAGTAGGTGTTGTAGTAGTACTATTTGATTTAGTTGGAGTAGAAATAGAAGTAGTAGCTATAGTAGAAGTAATTGTAGAACGAGTAGTTGTAGCAGTAGCAGTAGTGATAATAGCAGCAGTAGTAGTAGCAATGGTAGTAGTAATAACTGTAGCAATAGCAATAGAAGGAGTGGCAGCTATTGTTGTAGTAGTAGTAGTAATTGTAGTAGAAGTACTTATAGCAATAGTCGTAGCAATATTAGATGTACTAATAGTAGTGGTGGTGGTGGTGGTGGTGCTGGTGGTGCTGGTAGTAGTAATAGTAGTTGTAGTAGTAGCAACAGCAATGATAGCAGTTGTAGTTGTAGAAATTGTAAGGAGGAGAAGTCATAGTAGAAGAAGTAGCAGTAGTAGTTGTAGTAGGAGTAGTAGTAGTAGCCGTAGTACTTTTAGTAATAGCAGTAGTAGTAGAAGATGTAGTAGTAGTAGTAGCAGTAGGAGTAGTTATGGTAGTTGTTGTAGTAGTAATATTAATAGTAGTAATAGTAGTAGTTGTAGTAGTATTAACAGTAGTAATAGTAGTAGTTGTGCTAGCTGTAGAAGTAGTAGTTGTTATTGTAGTAGTAGTAGTAGTGTCAGTATTAGTAGTAGTAATGTCAGTATTAGTAGGAGTTGTAGTAGTAGCAATTGTACTAGTAGTCATAATAGTAGTGGAAATACTAGTAGTAGTGGTAGTTGTAGTGGTAGTAGTAGTTCTAGCAGTAGTAGTAGTGGTAGGAGTTGGAGTTGGGGTAGTAGTGGGTGCTATAGTAGTGGTAGTTGTAGTTGCTATAGCAGCAGTAATAAAAACAATAGTAGTGTTAGTAGTAGTAGTCATAGCATGAGTAGGAGTAGTAGTAGTAGTGGTAAAAGTAGTGTAGGTGTAGTAGAAGAAGTAGGAGTAGTAGTAGCAGAAGTAGTTGGAGTAGTAGTAGTAGTAGTGGGAGTAGTAGTTGTAGTAGTGGGAGTAGTAGTAGCAGGAGTAGTAGTAGTAGCAGTAGTAGTGGTAGGAGTTGGAGTAGGGGTAGTAGTAGGTGTTGTAGTAGTTGGAGTTGTAGTAGCAGTAGCAGTTGTAGTATAAGTAGTAGTAGTGTTAGTATTCATAGTAGTAGTCATAGTGGGAGTAGTAGTTGTAGTAGTAGTGGTAATAGTAGTAGGAATAGTAGTAGGAGTAGTAGTAGTAAAAGTAGTGGTAATAGTCATTGTGCTAGTAGTAGTTGTAGTAAGAGGAGGAGGAGGAGGAGTAGTAGTAGTAGTAGTAGTGGTAGTTGTTACTGTTGTTTTTGTTGTTGTAGTCATAGTAGGAGTGTAGTATTAGTAGTCATAGTCGGAGTGTAGTAGTAGTAGCAGCAGTAGGAGTAGTTGTATTAGTAGTAGTTGTAGGAATCGTTGTAGTATAGTAATATCAGTACTAGTAGCTGTTGTTGTGTAGTGGTAGTACTTGTTGTAGTAGCAACAATAGGAGTAGAAGCTGGAGTTGGAGAAATAATAGGATTTTTAGTATTAGTAGTAGTAGTAGTTGGAGCACTAGTAGTAGCATTGGTTGAAGTTGTAGTAGTAGTTGTTGTTTTGGTTGAAGTAGTAGGAGTGTTAGTATTAGAAGTAGTAGTAGTGTTAGTATTAGTGGAAGTTGTACCAGTAGGAGTAGGATTGGTTATAGTAGCGATTGTAATAGTAGTGGAAGTAGTAGTAGTAGCGGTAGTAGTATTAGTTGCGGTGGTAGTAGTAGTGGTAGTAGTACTTGCAGTAATAGTTGTACTAGTAGCATCAATAATAGTAGTAGTGGGTGGAGTAGGAGTGGTAGTTGCGGTAGCAGTAGTGGTAGGGGGTGTAGCAGTAGTAGCAGTAGGTGTAGGAGTCAGAGTAGTAGTAGGACTTGAAGTAGGAGTTGGTGTAGGAGTACGAATAGTAATAGGAGGAGGAGGAGTAGTAGTAGTTGTAGTGCTAGTAATTTTAGTAGTAGTACTAGTAGTTGTAGGAGTAGTAGTTGTTAGAATTATACCAGTAGTAGAAGTAGTTGTAGTAGTAGTCGTAGTATCAATAGTAGAAGTAGTTGTAGTAGTAGTCGTAGTAGCAATAGTAGTAGTAGTGGTGGTGGTGGTGGTGGTAGTAGTAGTTGGAGTAGTCATAGTAGTAGTAGGAGTTGGAGTAGTTGGAGTAAGGGTAGTAGTAGTTATAGGAGCGGTAGAAGCGGTTTAAGTTGGAGTTGGAGTAGTAGCAGTAGTAGTAGAAGTCGTTGTTGTTGTTGTTGTAGTAGTAGGAATAGGAGTAGGAGTAGTAGTAATAATAGTAGTAGTTGTTGTTGTTGTTGTGGTAACAGTATTGGTAATAGTAGTAGCAGCAACAATTGCAATAGAAGTAGTGGTGTTAGTGGTAGAAGTAAAAATCGTAGTAGTCGTAGTAGTTGAAGTTGTAGCAACATCATTAGTAGCAGTTGTAGCAGTATTATTTGCAGTAGTAGGAATAGTAGCTGCAACAGTAGTATTATTACAAGTAGTAGTAGTAGTAGTTGTTGTTGTTGTTATTGTTGTTATAGTTGTAGATGTAGTAGCAAAAGTAGCAGTAGTTGTTGTTGTAGGGGAAGTGGTAGGAGCAGTAGTAGCAGCAACAACAACAACAGTAGTAGTCTTAGTAGTAGTAGTAGTAGTGCGGTAGTAGCCACAGTAGTAGTAGAAGTAATAGTTGTTGTTGTTGTTGTTGTTGTTGTAGTCGTAGCGATTGTAGTAGTTGTAGTAGTAGTTGTACTACTAGTAGCAACTATCGGAGCAGCCGTAGTAGCAGTAGTGGTATAGTAGCAGTAGTAGTCGTAATAGTGGTAGTAGTAGCAATAGTAGCAACAGTGGAAGTAGTAGCAGCAGTAGTAGTCATAGCAGTAGAAGTAGTAGTACCAGTAGTAGTACCAGTAGTAGAAACAGTGGCAGTAGGAGAAGCAGGAGCCATACTAGAAGAAGTAGCAATAGCGGTTGTTGTAGTAGTTGTAGTAGTAGCAGGAGCAAAAGTCCTAATAGCAGTTGTAGTTGTAGGAATTGTTGTAGGAGGGGAAGTAGGATCATGAGTAGTAGTGGCATGAGTAGCAGCAGCAATAGGAGTGGTAGTAGTAGCAGGAGCAATAGTAGTAGCAGTAGCAGTTGTAGTAGTAGAAGCAATAGTGGCAATAGTAGTAGTTATTGTTGCGCTGGTAGCAGTAGCAGTAGCAGGAGTAATAGTTGTAGTAGTAGTAGCAATAGCGAAAGAAGTAGTAATAGTAGCAGTTGTCCTAGTAGTAATAAACTAGTAGTTGTAGTAGAAGTTGTAGTAGTATTAGTAGTAGCAGGTGTAACAGTTGTAGTAGTAGTAGTAGTAGCAGCAGCAGCTGGAGTACTAGTAGAAGTAGTATAAGTAGTAGCAGCAGTAGTGCAATAGTTATAGTAGTAATAATAGTAGTAGCAGTTGGAGTACTAGTAGAAGTAGTAGAAGTAGCAGTAGCAACAGCAGCACAATAGTTGTTGTTGTAGTACTAGTACTTATATTAGTAATTGCAGCATCAGCAGCAATAGTAGTAGTAGTAGTAGTACTGTTTGGAGTAGTAGTATTAGTACAAGTAGTAGCAGTGGTACAAGTAGAAGTAGTAGTAGGAGTAGTTGTAATTGTTGTAGAAGTAGCAGAAGTAGTAGTAGTCGTAGTAGCAGCAGTTGTACTAGTAGTAGTGATAGTAGTAGTTGTTGTAGGAGGAGGAGGAGGAGGAGCTATAGTCGTAGAAGTTGTAGGATTGTTAGGATAAGTAGCTAGTCATAAAAGTTTTAGGAGTGTTTGGAGTAGTAGCAGCCGTAGGTGTAGTAGTAGTGGTTGTTGTTGTTGTGTTAGTATTAGTAGTAATAGTAGTTGTAGTAGTAGTAGCAATTCTACTAATTATAGAAGTAGTAGTAGTAGGAGGAGGAATTGTTATTGTTGTTGTTATTATTGTTGTAGTAGTAGCGGTACTACTTGCACTAGTAGTAGTAGTAGGAGTTCGAGTAGTAGTAGTAATAGGAGGAGTAGTAGTAGAAGCAGTAGTATTAGTAGGAGTAGTAGTACGAGGAGGAGGTGGAGGAGGAGTAGTAGTAGCTGTAGTAGTAGGAGTAGGAACTGTAGTAGTAGTAGTAGTAGTTGTTGTTGTTGTAGCAATAGTCATAGAACTTGTAGGAGTAGTAGTACATGAAGTGTTTGGAGTAGTTTTATTAGTACGAGGAGTAGTTGTATTGGTAGTGGGAGTATAGTAATAGTAGTAGTAGTAGTAGTAGTAGTAGTAGTAGTAGTAGTAGTAGTGATAGTAGTAGTAGTTGTAGTAGTAGTAGTAGTAATCATTACTGGAGTGTAGTAATAGTAGTAGTTGAAGTTGTAGGTGTGTTTGGAGTTGTAGTAGTAGGAGGTGTTGTAGTATTAGTAGTAGTGGTAGTAGTAGTAGTAGTAGGAGTGTTAGGAGTAGTAGTCGTAGAAGTAGTAGTATTAGTAGTAGGAGTAGTAGTATAGTCAAAGTGGTATTAGTAGTTGTTGTAGTAGTAGTAGTACTTATAGTAGTAGTAGTAATAGTAAGGGTAGGACTGTGAGTAGTAGTAGTAAGGTTTGTAGTCCTTGTATAAGTTGTAGTATTAGGGGTAGGAGTTGTAGTAGTAGTAATAGTAGTAGTGATTGTAGTGGAAGTGCTAGTAATTATAGTAGTAGTAGCAGTATTTGTAGTAGTAGAAACATTAGTAGTAGCACTGGTAGTAGTAATAGTAGTTTTAGTAGTGATAGCAGTAGATGTAGTAGTAGTAACGATAGTAGTAGATATAGTAGTTGTAGTAGTAGTTGAAGTCGTAGTAGTAGTAGGAGTAATAGTTTGAAGTAGAAGTACTAGTACTAGTACTAGTAGTTGTTATAGCAACTATAGCAGCAGCAACATTAGTAGTAGCACTGGTAGTAGTAGTAGTAGTTTCCGTAGTGAGAGTAGTAGATGTAGCAATAGTAACGGTCGTAGAAGCACTGGTGTTAATAGCAGTAGCTATAGTAGTAGTTAAGGAAGTAGTCGATGTAGTAGTTGTAGTAGTAGTCGAAGGTATTGTAGTAGTAGGAGTGGCAGTAGGAGTACGAGCAGTAGTTGACGTACTAGTTGTAGTAGTAGTTGTTGTTGTTGTTGTTGTAGTAGCAGTAGTATTAGTAGTAGAAGTAATATTAGTACAAGTAGTTGTAGTAGCAACAGTAGCTGCAGTTGTAAGATTAGTATTAGTGGTAGCAGTAGTAGTAATAGTAGTATTAGTAGTAGTAGTAACAGCAGTAGTAGTAGTCGAAGTTGCGTTAGGAGTACTAGTGAGGGTTGTAGTTGTTGGAGAAATGGCAGTAGTAGTAGTAGGAGTTGGAGTAAGAGTAGAAATTGTGGTAGCCGTAGTAGTTGTCGGAGTAGAAATAGTAGTAGGAGTAGGAGTTGAAATAGTAGTAGATGTAGTTATAGTAGTAGGAGTAGTAGTAGTACTAGTGGTAGTAATATTTGCAGCAGCAGTAGTAGTAGCAACAACTGAAGTAGGGGTAGCAGCAGCAGCAGTAGTACTACTAGTAGTAGTCGTAGTAGCAGCAGCAATAGTAGTAGCAGTAGCTGCAGTAGTTATAATAGTAGTATTATATATAGTAGTAGTAATAGAATTATAAGTTGCAGTAGTAGTAGTAGTAGTATAGTAGTTGTTGTACTAGTAGCAATAGCAGTGGTCGTAATTCTAATAGTAGCAGGAGCAGTAGTAGCAGTAGTAGTTGTAATAGCAGTAGTAGTAGTAGTCGTTGTAGTAGTAGTAGTAGGAATTGGAGTAGTATTAGGAGTAGCAGTTGTAGCGTTAGTGGCAGTAGTAGCAGGAGCAGTAGTCACAGTTGCAGACGGAGTAGTTGTTGCAACATTAGAAGTGGTAGAGTGGACTAGTAGTAGTAGTAGTAGCCGCCATTGTGGTATCTGTAGTAGTAGTAGCCGTAATTATAGTAGTAGTAGTTGTTGTTGTTGTAGTAATTGCAGCAGCAACAATAGTAGCAGTACTAACAAGTGTTAGATGTAGTAGTAGTAATAGTAATAGTAGTAAAAGTAGTAGTAGTAGTAGTAGTTTGAGTATTAGGATTAGGAGTCGTATTAGTAGAGGTAACAGTAATAGTAGTTGTGGGAGTAGTAGTGGCAGTTGTTGTACGAGTAGTTGTCGGAGTAGTAGTAGTTGTAGTTTGGTTAGTGTTAGTGTTATTGCTCCTTCTGCAAATGCTACTACTACTACTGCTACTACTACCAATACGACCGCTACTGCTCCTATGACTAATACTACTACTAGTACAATAATTTCTACTGCTGCTACTACTACAACAATTTATATTGCTGTTGCTACTACTACTACTGCTTTTGCTGTTACTATTGCTACTACTATTACTGCTACCACTACAGCAACTACTACTAGTAGTATTGCAGCTACTACTCCTACTACAACTACTATTATTTTTAGTAATGATACTCCCGCTACTACTGTGACTATTGCTACTTCAGCTATTGTTACTACAACTACTACTCCAACTACTACCACTACTACTCCTACAATAACTCTACTTCTCCTACTACAACTGCTACTGATGCTGCTCGTACTACTACAATTGCTACTGCTACTACATCCGCTAATATCACACCAACTACTACTACTGCTACTACTAGTCTCCGACTGCTACTGTTACTGCTACAACTACTACTCTTACTCCTACTACTGCAACCACTGCTACCACAACTACTGCAGCTCCTACTGTTGCAACAACTACTCCTACTGCTTCTACTACTACAACCTCTCTGGCTACTACTACTCCTACTCCTACTACTACTACAACCACCAATATCACACCAACTACTACTACTACTACTACTACAAGTACTACTGCAGCTCCTACTACTGCAACTACTACTCCTACTCCTACTACTACTACCACTTCTGCTACTACTTCTACTACTACTATGACTACTACAACTACTACTACTACCACTTCTACTACGACTACTACTACTTCTACTACTACTACACCAACTATAGCTACTGCTGCTTCTACTTCTACTTCAACTACAACAACTACTACTACTATGAGTACAACAACTATTACTAATACTACTACAACTATTATTGATGCTGCTACTACGACTATTACTACAACGTATCCAACTCCTAATACTTCTGCGACTACTACTACTACTGATACTACTACTACTACTAATGAAATGACTACTAATAGTACTACCACTACTGCTACAACTGCTGCTACAAGTACTATGACTACAACTACAACTACTTCTACTACTACTACTTCAAGTACTATCAATACAACTACTACTATTACTACTACTAGTGCCGCTACGACGACTACTACTATTTCTACTAATGTTGCTACTGCTTCAGCTACAACTACTGCTACTACTATTGCTGCTGCTACTGTTGCTACAACAACTATTGCGACCACGAATACTACTACTACAACTACTGCTACTGCAGTTACTGCTACTTCTGCTGTCGCTACTGCTGTTGTTACTGCTACTACTACTACTATTATTGCTATTTCTGCTACGACTGCTACTACTGCTACTACTACTACTACTATTGCTACTGCTACTACAACTACCACTACTACCACTACTACTACTATTAGTACTATTGCTACTACTATTACTATGGCAAATATTGCTACTGCTACTAGTACTACCACTAATACCACTATAGCTACTGCTACAACTGCTACTACTACTATAGTTGCTGCTACAACTACAACTACTACAACTACTACTGCAACTACCAATACTACTACCGATGTTGCTATAACTACTGCTACTACTACCACTACTTCTCCTACTATAATTACCAGTGCTGATACTAATGCTACTGCAACAAATACTACTCCCGCTGCAACTACTACTAGTAGTATTACTACTACTGCAACTACTACTACTGCTGCTACTACTACTACTATTAGTACTAATTCTATTACTACTTCTACTACTGTTGCTGCTACTACTACTACTGCTACGATTGCTACTGCTACGACAATTGCTACTATGGTTACTACTGCTACTATTGCTGCCATTTCTTCGACTACCACAACAACTACTAGTGCTACAATAACAACTACTACTACTATTACTTCAACTACTATTAGCACTACTGCTACTATTGTCACAATAACAACAACAACTACTAATAGTACTACCACTACTACTGCTAGTACGGCTACCACTAATTTGACTGCCACTAAAATTACTACTGATACTACTACTACTTCTACTACTATTGCTACTACTGCTACTATTGCTACAACCAGAACAACTATTACTACAACTATGACTACCGCTACTCCTACGGCAACTACTGTTGCTACAACTACTACTATTGCAACTGCAACTAGTGGTACTACAACTACTAATGCCACAACTATTGCTACTACCACCGTTACTACAAATATTACTACTTGAACGTCTACTAGTTCTGCTACTACTAATACTCCTGCTAGTACTATTATTGCTACTACCACCTCTACTACTACTACAACTGCTACTCCCACTAATACTCTATTACTACTACTACCATAGCTACTATTAATATTGCTACTATGATTATTAATACTGTTGCTGCTACAACTACAACTACTAGTTCTTCTATTGCAACTATTACTGCTACTGCTGCTACTACTACTACAGCTACTGCAACGATTGCTACTACTGCTACTTCAGCTACAATGGCTACTATTGCTACTATTGCTACCACTACTATGACTGCAACTTTTGCTACTAATGCTACTACTATTACTACTATAACTACTACTACTGTTCTTGCTCCTACTAATGCTACAACTACTGCTACTACTTCTACTATTGCAATAACTACTACTACTTCTGCCACTAATACTACTAGTACTACTACTTCTACAACTAATGCTACTACTATTACCACTATTACTACTACACTACCACTTCTACAACTGCTACCAATACTACTGCTACTATTGCTACTGCTACTACATCACCTCCTCCTCCTACTACTACAAACACTACTGTTACTGCAACTACGAGCACTGCTAATACTACTAGTACTAGTACTACTATGACTATTGCTGCCACAATTGATGCTACAACTATTATTACTACCACTACTACTATTTCTACTACTACCACTACTACTGCTACAACAATAACTACGACTATTACTACTATTATTGCTGCTACTATTGCTACAATAACTACTACAACAACAACTACTACTACTGCTGCTGCTGCTACTACTGCTACTACTATTGCTTCTTATACTACTGCTCCTACTACTACAACTAATACTATTACTACTACTAATACTACTACTCCTCCTACTTCTGCTACTAATACTACTACTACATAGAATACTGCTATCATTAATACTACTACTAATACTACTAGCACTTATGCTACTATTGCTACTACTACTTCTACCACTAGAACTGCTACTAGGTAAATACTACTGCTACAACTACTTCTGCTACTGTAACTACCGGTGCTACTACTACCACGACTACTACTTCTTCTACGGCTACTACTACTTCTCCTAATGCAACTACTGGTACTACTACTACCACTACTACTCCTACTACTGCTATTATTACTACAACGTCTCCTATAACTACTAATACTGCTACAACTACTAGTGCAACAACTACTGCTGCTTTACTACTAGTACTACTATTACTAATACTATTGCAACTTCAGCTACAACTTCTTCTAGTACTATTAGTACTTCTACTACTACTGCTGTTGCAGCTACTACTGCTACTGCAAATACCACTAGTATACTACTACTACTACTACTATTACTGCTACTACAACTATCATTGCTACTTCTGCTTCTACTGCTTCTACTACTACTACTACTACTATTATTACTACTACTACTACTTGTACTACTACAATTGCTAATACAACAACTACTACTGCTACTTGTGCTTCTTCTACTACTACTACTATGGCTTCTACTGCCAGTACTAGTTTTACTACTACTACTACTAGTACTTCTACGACCACTACTACTACTACTTCAACTACTACATCTGCTACTACTACTACTCCTCCTACTACTACTACTCCTTCACTACTACTACTAATACTATTACTACCACTGCTACTACTATTACAACTTACTACTACTGCTACTACTCCCCCTACAACTACTACCTCTGTTAACACAATAGCTGTGGCTTCTACTACCACAACTACTATTGCTACTACTAGAACGACTCCTACAACTACAACTGCCATTACTACTAATATTACTATTAGTAATACTATAACAACAACTAGAACAATTACTTAAACAACTACTGCTACTTGCATTGCACTACTACTACTCCTCCTCCTCCTCCTTTGAGGACTACTCCATCTACTACTTCCATTCCTATGCCAATTCCTACTACTACTGCTACTCGTCGTCGTCGTCGTCCTCCTACTACTACTAGTACTACTACAACTACCACAACTTCTACTAACACTTCTACTGCTACTCCAACCACTACTACTACCGATATTGCAACTGCTACTCCTCCTCCTCCTCCTCCTCCTCCTCCTCCTCCTCCTCCTACTACTACTACTACTACTACTACTACAATGACTTCTACTCTTGCTACTACTACTGCTACTACTACTACTGCTACAGCTACTACTATTATGGCTCCTACGGCTCCACATCAAGAACTACTAATACTATTACTACTCTGATTGCTATGACTACTATTGCTACTGCTACTACTACTACAACCGCTACTCTTGCTACTTCTACTACTAATAGTACTGCTACTGCTATCACTACTGCTACTACAACAACAACTACCACTGCTACTACTTCCACTACTACAACAACCACTACTACCTCAACAACTACTACTATTGCTACCACTACCACTATTACTACTATAACTCCCCCTACTACTACAACAGGCACTAATATTTCTATTACTTTGCCAACTACCACTACTACTGCTACTATTACAACTACTATTACTTTGCTTACACTAACTACTACTTCTCCTACTTCTACTATGACCACTACTCTAGTACTGCCACTATTACAACTACTATTATTAGTACTACTGTTGCTCACACTAACTACTACTTCTCCTACTACTACAACTACTCCTACCGCTCCTACTACTATTGCTACAACTAATATTGCTACTATTATACCTACTGCTGCTGCTGCTTTTACTCTTCTTCTCCAACTTCAACTGCTACTACTATTATTGCTACTACTACTCTTCTTCTCCAACTACTATGACTACAACTACTACTATGCGAACTACGACTGCTACTACTGCTATTGTTGCTGCTGCTCCTACTACTACCACTACTACCACTACTACTACTTCTTCTTCTACTACTACTACTTCTGTTACTACTACTACTACTACTACTACTAGTACTACTACTTTTACTAATACCACGATTACTATTACTAGTACTACTCCTGCGACTACTACTAATACTACTATTACAACTACTACCCCTACTACTACTATAATCAAAACTACAACTCCTATTGCTTATGCTACTCCTACTAGGACTACCACTACTACTACTATAACTACTACAACTACTACTACTAGAATTCCTACTACTATGGCTGCTACTACTATAATAACAACAATAACAACAACAACTATCACTACTACAACAACAACAACTACTACTAATGCTACTACTTCTACTACTACTACACCTTCGACTACTCCTACTACTACAAATACTACTATTACAACAACAACTACTATAACAACTACTCCTCCTACTCCTACTCCTACCACTATTACTACTGATGCTACTGCTACAACAATTACCACTACAGCTGTGACTACTACCACTACTGCTGCGACTACTTTTGCTACTGCTATAATGGCTACTACCAATACTACTACTATTACTACTACTACTATGATTTGTATTACCACTACTACTGCTACTACTCCTCCTCCTCCTCCTCTTCCTCCGATGCCAACTCCACCTCCTCATACTACTCATACTACTACTTCAACTACTACTAGTAATACTTTAACAATAACTACTACTACTAATACTTTAACAACAACTACTACTACCACTACTAAAACACCAACTGCTACAACTGCTACTAGTACTACTACTACAACAATTGCTACTAATACTACTAATACTTCCACAACTATGACTCCTACTACTACTATAACTATAGCTACAATTCCTATTACTTCTGCTACAAAAATAGTAGTAATAGTAATAATATAAGTAGTAGTATTAGTAGGAGCAGCAGCAATAATAGTCGTAGTAGTAATAGAAGTAGTAGTAGCAGTAGTAGAAACAATAATAGTAGTTGTAGGAGTTGCATTAGTAGTAGAAGTAGTAGTAATTTGAGTAGTAGTAGTAATAGTGGTAATAGTATTAGTAGTACCTATAGTAGTAGTCATAGTAGTGTAGTAGTAGTAGTTGTAGGAGTATTAGTAGTTGTATAGTTGTAGTTGTTGTAGTTGTCGGTGTAGTGTTATGAGTAGGAGTTGGAGTAGGAGTAGTAGTACGAGTTGTATTTGTATTATTATTTCTAGTAGGAGCAGTAGTAATTATAGTAGGAGTAGGAGTAGTTATAGTAGTAGCAGTTGTAGTAAGTAGTAGTAGCAGCAGGAGTTAGAGTAGTTGTTATAGTAGTAGTAGCAATAGCAATGGTAGCAACAGCAGTAGTAGCGATAGTATTCGAAGTAGAAGTAGTAGCATTAGTAGTAGTAATAGTAGTAGTAGTAGGGGTGGTGGTGGTGGTGGTGGTAGCAGCAGCTGCAACAATAGTAGTTGTAATAGTAGTAGTTGTTGATGTAGTAGTAGCACTAGTAGTGGTATTAGCATTTGTGGCAGTAATAGTAGTGGCAGAAGTAGTAGTAGTGGTAGTAGTAGTAGTACTAGTAGTACTAGCAGTAATATGAGTAGTAGTAGTAGAAGTAATACTAGTAGTAGAAGTAGTAGTAGGAGTAGTTTTAGGAGTCAAAGTACAAGTAGTAGAACTAGTTGTTATAGTAGTAGAGTTAACAGTAGGCAGAGGAGAAGTAGTAGTAGTAGTCATCATAGTAGTAGTATTAATAGTACTACTAGAAATAGAACTGAAGGTAGTAGCGACAGTGGTAGTACTTGTGGTAATAGTCATAGTATATGTAATAGTAATAGGAGTAAGAGTAGAAGTTGTAGTAGTAATAGTTGTAGCTAAAGTAGTAGTAGTAGTAGTAGTAATAGAAGTCATAATAGTAGGAGTATGAGGAGTAGTAGTATTAGTAGTGGTGGTGGTAGTAGTAGTAGTGAAAGTACTAGTAGAAGTACTTATCAAAGCAATAGTAGTGGTGGTGGTAGTAGTAGTAGGAGAAGTAGTAGTAGAAGTAGTAGCATGAGCAATAGTGATAGTAGTTGTGCAGATGTAGTTGTAGTAGTTGTGTAGTAGTTGTGGCAGTAGTTGTCATAGTAGAGGTAGTAGTAGAAGTAGCAGTAGTCGTAGTAGTGGTAGTAGTCATTGCAGTAGTAGTAGCAAGAGTAGTAGTTGTAGGAATACTAGTAGTAGCAAGAGTAGTGGTAGTGGCACTAGTAGTAGCGCTAGTAGCTATAGTAGTAGTAGTAGTTGTTGTAGGAGTTATGGTAGTAGTTGTTGTAGCATTATTAATTGTTATTGTAGCAATAGTAGCAATAGCAGTACTTATTCTAGTGCCAGTCAAATTAGTGGTAGCATTAGCGGCAGTTATAGCAGTAGTAGTAGCTGTTATTGTTGTGATTGTTGTTGTAGCAACAATTGCAGTAGTAGCTGAAGTAGTCTAAGTAATAGTAGTTGGGGTAGTTGTTCTAGCATCAGTAGTTGTAGTGGCTGTCAAAGAAGGGTAGCAGTAGTAGTAGCAACTATAGTGGTAATAGTAGAACTAGTAATAGAACTAGAAGTAATAGCAGTAGCAGCAGCAACAACTATAGTAGTAGTTTTAGTAGTAGTTGTAGTAATAGTAGTAGTAATAGTAGTAGTAATTGCTGTTGTTGTAGTAGTAGTAGCTATAGTATTAGTTGCAGTAGTAGTAATAGCAGCGGTAATTACAGTTGGAGAAGTAGTAGTAGCAATAGCAGTGGTAGCGTTAGTAGTTGCTATAGTAGTCATCGTGGTAGCAGTAGCAGCAGCAGCAGTAGTAGCAGAAGTAGCAGCAACTATAGTAGTTGTAGTAGTTATAGCAGTAGCTATTGTTGTAGTTGTTGTAGTAGTAGTAACAGAAGTAGTAGTCGCAGCAGTAGCAATAGGAGTAGCCATATTGATAGTAGCAGTAATAGCAGTAGTAGCAGTAGTGGTAGTAGTACTAGTAGCAGTAGTATTAGCAGTAGTAGCAGTAGTAGTATAAGTAGCAGTTGTAGAAGTTGTAGTGTAGTAGTAGTTATGGCAATAGTTGTAGTAGTACTAGTGCTAGTAGTATTAATGGCAGAAGTAGCAGCAGTTCTAGCAGTAGTTGAAATAGTAGCAGTATTTGTAGCAGCAGTAGCAGCAATAGCTATGGTAGCAGTTATAGAAGTAATAATAGCAGCATTAGTAGTAGAAGTAGAAGCAACTATAGTTGTTTTAGCAAATATAGCAGCAGCTGTCATTTTAGTAGTGGTAGCAGCAGTAGTAGTAGAAGTAGTAGTTGCAATAGTAGTAGCAGCTGAAGTAGTTGTAGTGATAGTAGCAGTAGTAGGAGTAGTATTAGTACTAGTACTAGTACTAGTAAAAGTAGTATTAGCAGTAGTAGTAGCAATTGTATTAGTAGTAGTTGTAGAAGTTGTAGTGTAGTAGGAATAGTTGTAGTAGAAGTTGTGGATGTAGTTGTAGTAGTAGTAGTGCTAGTAGCATTAGTGGTAGAAGTAGCAGTAGTTATAGCAATTGTAGAAGCAGTAGCAATAGTTGTTGCATCAGTAGCACCAATAGCAGTAGTAGCAGTTATAGTAGTAATAGCAGCAGCATTAGTAGCAATCATAGTAGTGGCGGAAGTAGTTGCCACAATAGCCAAAGTAGTAGTAATAGCAGTCATAGCAGTCGTAGCAGTAGTAGTAGTAGTGGTAGTAGCAATAATAGTTGTAGCTGAAGCAGTGATAGTAGTAGTAGTAATAATAGCAGTATTAATAATCATTGTAGCACTACTAGTAGTAGTTGTGGTAGTAGTAGCAACAGTAATAATAGAAGGAGTAGCAGTTGTAGTAGTAGCAGAGGTGGTAGCACTAATAATAGAAGTAGAAGAAGCAGGAGAAGCTCTAGTAGTAATATTAATGGTAGCAGTGGTAGTAGCTATATATTAGCAGTAGTTGTTGTTGTAGTAGCACAAGTAACAGTTGTAGTAGCTGTAGCTGCGGCAATAATAGTAGCCATAGGAGTAGTGGTTGTAGTATTTGTAGTAGTAGTTATTAGTGTTGTAGCGATAGTAGCAGTAGTAGCAGTAGCAGTAGTAATTTTAGTGGCAATCAAATTAGTGGCAGCTATAGTGGCAGTAGTAGTAGTAGTAGTTATTAATGTTATTGTTGTAGCAATAGTAGTAGTAATAGCGGTAGTTTTTGTTGCAATAGTAGTTGTAGTGGCAGTCAAAGAAATGGTAGTATGAGTTGTATAATATGTAGTAGCAATCATTGCAACTTTAGTAGTGGTAGCAGTAGTAGTAGTAGTAGCTGTTGTAGCAGTGGTAGTAGTAGCCGTTGTAGTGGTTGTTGTAGTAGCCATTGTTGTAGTAGCAGTGGTAGCCATTATAGTCGTAGTGGTGGTAGTAGAAGTATTGGCCGTAGTCGCTGCAATAGTAGTTGCAGTCGTAGTAGATGTTGGGGAAGTAATAGTAGTAGTTGTAGTAACTTTAGAAGGAGAAGTAGTTGTTGTTGTAGTACTAGCAGTGGTAGTAATAATAGTAGAAGTATTAGGTGTGGTAGTAGTAGTAATAGTATTTATGGTAGTTGTAGTGGCAGTAGTAGAAGTAGTAGTAGCATTAGTAGTAGTAGCAGTTTAAGCAACAGTAGTAGTAGGAGCTATAGCACAAGTAGAAGTAGTACAAGTAGTAGAAGTGGAACCACTAGTAGAAGTAGTAGTCGTTGTTGTTGTTGTAGTAGTAGAAATAGTAGTTCTAGTTGCTGAAGTTGTTATTGTAGTAGTAGAAATAGTAGTTGTAGTTGCTGAAGTTGTGGTAGTAGTAGTAGGAGTAGCTGCGGTAGTAGTAGTATTAGTAGTAGTAGTAGAAGTAGTAGCAGCAGTAGTTGTTGTAATAGAAGTAGTAGCAGCAGTAGTAGTTGTAATAGTAGTAGTAGTAGTAGTAGTAGTAGTCAAAGTAGTAGTAGTGATAGTAGTAGTGGTATTAGTAGCAGCAACAAAAGCAATTGAACTTGTAGTAGTAGTAGCTGTTGTGGCATTAGTTGTAGAAGTTCTAGTAGTAGTAGCAGTAGCTATATTACCAATAGTAGTAATAGTAGTAATAGGATTAGTTTCAGTGGTAGTAGTTGTAGCAATCATCGTAGTAGCAGTTATAGTAGCAGTAGTAGTTGCAACCGTAGTAGTAGTAACAATTATTATAATAGTAGGAGGAATAATATTAGTAGTAGCAGTAGCAGTACAAGTGGTAGTCATAGTAGTAGTACAAGTTGTAGTCTTTGTAGGAGCAGTAGCAATGGTAGTAGTAGTAGCTATTGCAGTAGTAATAGTAATTGCTAGAGTAGAAATAGAAGCAGTAGTAGTTGTGGCAGCTATAGTAGAAGTGGTACAGTCTGAGAAGTAGTAGTAGTTAGTAGTCAAAGTGGTAGTCATAGTAGGAACAGTAGTAGTAGTAGCTGTAGTAGTAGTAGTTGTTGTTGTAACAGTAGTTCTCGTAGTTATAGTAGAAGTAGTCGGAGTAGTTGTTGCAATAGTCGCAAAAGTTGTAGTTGCAGCAAAAGTGGTAGCAGTAGCAGTTGCCGCAGTAGTAGTAGTAGTTGTTGTTGTAAGAGCAGTTGTAGTTGTTGTTACAATTGTAGCAGTTGCGATAGTTGGAGTAGTAGTAGCTGTAGCAGGAGGAGTAGTACCAGAAGTAGTAGCAGCAGTGTTAGTAGTAGTCATTGTTGAAGTTGGAGTAATATTGGTAGTAGTAGCAGCAACCGTACTAGTAGTAGATGTGGTAATCGTAGTAGCAAAAGCAAATATATGAGTGGAAGTTTTAGTAGAAGAAGCGATAGAAGTAGTAGTAGTAGTAGTAATAGCAAAAGTAGTAGCAGTAGTAGTTGTAGTGGTAGTAGTGGTAATAGAAGAGTAATAGTAGTAGCAGTGGTAGTAGTAGTAGTGGTGTTAGCAGCAATAGTTATTGTAGTAGCAAGAGGAGTAACAATAGTAGTAGTAGTTGCAGCAGTAGTAGGAGTAGTAGTACCATTAGAAGTAGCAGTAGTGGTAGGAGTTACCATGCCAGCAGCAGTTGTAGTAGTAATCATAGTAGTAGTAGTAGAAATAGCAGCAACAGCAATAGTTGTTTTTGTATTTGGAGTAGTATTAGTAGCAACAGTAGCAGCAGTAGATGTAGTAGTAGTAGTAGAAGTAGTAGCAGTAGTAGTAGCTGTACTAGTAGAATTAGGAGAAATAGCAACAATAAAAATAGTAGCAATAGTAGCAATAGTACTAGTTGAAATAGTAGGAGTAGTTGTAGTGTTTATGGTGGTAATAATAGTAGTTGTTATACTAGTAGCAATAGTAGTAGTAATAGTAGTAGTAGTCGTAGTAGTCGTAGTAGTAGTAGTAGTAATAATAGCAGTCGTAGCAGTAGTAGCAGTAGTAGCAGTAGTAGCGTTTGTAGTAATAGCTATAGGACCAATACTTCTAGTGGTAGCAGTTGTAGGGGTAGTAGCAGCAGTAGTAGTAGTACTAGTAGTAGTAGTAACAGTAGAAGTAGTTGTCATAGTAGTAGCTTGAGTAATAGTCATAATAGTAGTTGTAGATGTAGTAGTTGTAGTAGTAGTATTAGAAGTAGTAAGAGTAGAAGTAGTAGTAGTTGGAGTAGTAGTGGTAGTAGTAGTAGTAGCAGTTGTGGTGATGGTGGTGGTAGTAGTAGTTGGAGTAGTAGTAGGAGTCGTAGAAGTACCAGAAGTAGTAGTTGTAGAAGGACTAGTAGTAGAAGTAGTAGTAGTCATAGTAGTAAAAGTAGTAGTAGGAGTAGTAGTAGTAGTTGTTGTAGTTACAGTAGTAGTGTAGTAGTAGTAAGAGTAGTAGTGGTAGCAGAGGTAGTAGTAGTAGCAGGAGTAGTTGTAGCAGTAGTAGCAGTAGCAGCAACAGTAGTAGTATTAGTAGTCATTGTGGTAGTAGTAGTAGTACTATTCGTAGTCATTGTACTAGTAGTAGTAGTAGTAGTATTAGTTGTAATTCGTAGTAGTAGTAGTACTAGTAGTAGTTGCAGAAGTAGCAGCAGCAGTAGTAGTATTAGAAGTAGTAGTATTAGGAGAATTAGTAGTAGTACTAGCAGCTGTAGTAGTTGCAGTAAAAGCAGCAGTAGTAGCAATAGTAGTTATAATAGCAGCGGCAGTAGTAATTGTTGTATTAGTAGTAATAGTACTTGTAGTAGTCATCAGTGTAGAAGTAGCTGTAGGAGCTAGCATAGGAGTAGTAGTAATAGTCATTTATGTAGTAGTAGTTGTAGTACTAGCAGTAGTATGAAATGGAGTAAGAGTAGGAGTAATAGTAGCAATAGTAGCAGTACAAGTGGTAGTAGTGGTCGTATGAGCAGGAGTAGTAGTAGTAATAATAGTAGTAGTTGTCATTGTAGTAGATGTAGTATTAGTAGTGGTTGTTGTGGTAGTAGTAGTAGTCGTAGTAGTAAGAGTAGGAGCAGGAGTAATAGTAATTGGGATTGTGGTAGTAGTAGTAGTAGGGGCAGTTGGAGTAGGAGTAGTAGCTATTGTACTGGTAATATTAGTAGCAGTAGCACCTGCGTAGTAGTTGCAGCAGCAGTGCTAATAGCTGTAGTAATAGCAGCAGCAGCAGCAGTTGTTGTTTTAGAAGTTGTGGAAGCAGTAGTAGTAGCAGCAGCAGATGTCATAAAAGCAGTAGTAGATGTAGTAGTATTTGGAATAGTAGTAGTAGTAGTAGGAGTTGGAGTTGGAGTAGTAGTAGTACTAGTCGCTGTAGTAGTAGTAGTGGTAGTTGTTGTTGTTGTCGTTGTTGTTGTTGTTGTATTTGGAGTCGTAGTAGTAGTAGTAGTTGTTGTTGTAGTAGGAGAAGTAAGAGTAGTAGTAGCTATTGTAGTTGTAGTCGGAGTAATTATAGTAGTCATAGTAGTTGTTATAGTAGTAGCAGTACTAGTAGTATTAGTAGTAGCAGTATTAACAGTAGCAGAAGTAGTAGTAGTAGTACTAGAGGTAGTAGCGATAGTAGTAGCAGCAGCAGTAGTAGTAGCAGTAGCAGCAGGAGTAGTAGTAGTAGTAGCAGTAGATGTAAAAGCTATAGTAGTAGTAGCATTAGTAGTAGTAGCAGAAGTCGTAGTAGTAGGAGCAGTAATAGTAATTCCAGTAGTTATGATAGTAGTAATAATAGTAGTAGATGCAGTAGTAGCAATAGTAGTAGTAATAGCAGCAGTCATTGTAGTAGTGGTGGTGGTGGTGGTGGTGGTAGTAGTATCTGTAGTAATAGGTGTAGTAGTAGTGATAATAGTAGCAATAGATGGAGTAGTGGTACTTGCAGTAGTAGTAGTACTAGTAGTATTAGTAGTAGCAGTAATAACAATAGAAGTAGTTATTGTAGTAGTAGCTATAGTAGTAGTACGAGGAGTAGTAGTAGAAGTAGTAGTTGTACCAGTAATAGTAGTTGTAATAGTTGAAGTATGCGTAGTAGCAGTTGTACTAGCAGTAGTTGTAGCTGAAAGAGAAGTAGGAGTAGTAGTAGGGGTTGTACCCGCTGTGGTAGGAACAGTAGTTGTTATTATAGTAGTTGTAGCAGTAGAAGTGGTTGCATTACTAGTAGTTGTAGCAGAAGTAGTAGAAGCAGCAGCAGTAGCAGTAGTAGTAGTAGTAATAGTCGTAGTAGTTGTAGATGTAGTAGTAGTACTAGAAGTAGTTGTAGTAGTAGCAGTACTAGTATTAGTTGTTGTAATGGGAGTTGGTATAGAAGTAAGGGTTGTAGTAGGGGCAATGCTAGTAGTTGTAGTAGTACGAGTCGGAGTAGTAGTAGTAATAGTAGGAGTAGAAATAGAAGTTGTAGCTGTAGTTGGTGTAATAGTAGAACTAGTAGTAGTAGCTGGAGTGGTAGTAGTATTAGTACTAGTAGTACTAGTAGTAGTAGCAATTATAGTGGCAATAACTATAGTAACCATTGTGGGAGTAGTTTTTGTCATTGTGGTAGCAGTGGTAGTAATTGTGGAAGAGCAATAGTATTAGTAATATTAGTAGTACTTGTCGTAGTTGTTGAAGTATTAGTGGCAATAGGTGTAGTAGTAGCAATATTGTAGTAGCAACTTTAGTAGTAGTAGTTGTTGTAGCGAGAGTAGAAGTTGCAGTAGTAGTAGTAGTGGTAATAGTAGTAATAATAGTAGTCATAGTAGTACTAGTAGCAGTATTTGTAGTGGTAGTTGTAGAAGTTGTAGGAGATGGAGTCGTAGTAGTAGTAGTAGTAGTGGTAGTATTAGTAGTAGTACTAGTAGAAGTTGCAGCAATAGTAGTAGTTGTAGTAGTAGTAGAAGCAGCAGTAGTAAGACTAGTAGTAGTAGCAGAAGGAGTACTTGTAGAAGTAGCAATAGTAGTAGTAGAAGTAGTAATGGCAATAGTAGTAGTAGAAGAAGTAGTAGTAGTAGACGTTGTGGTAGTTGTAGTAGTAGTAGTAGTAGTAATGGCAGTAGTAGCAATAGGAGTAGTAACCATAGCAGTAGGAGTAGTTGTAGTGGTTGTAGTAGACGTAGTAGTAGTAGTTTTAATAATAGTAATAGTCATAGTTGTTGGAGTAGTAGCAGTGCTAGTCATAGAAGTGGTTGTTGTAGTGTAGGAGAAGTAGCAGCAGTAGTAATCGTAGAGGTAGTACTAGTAGCAGTAATAGCAGTAGTAGAAGATGTAGTAGTAGCCACCATAGTTGTAGTCATAACAGTAGTAGTAGCAGCAGTAATAGTACTAGTTGAAGTAGTAGTTTTCGCAGCAGGAGCAAAAGTAGAAGCAGTAGTTATCGTAGCAAACGTGGTAGTAGTCGGAGGAGGAGGAGGAGGTGGAGTATTAGTAGTAGAAGTAGTAGTCATTGTAGTAGTAAAAGTAGTTGTAGTTTTAGTAATAGTAGTAGTAGACGTGGTAGCAGTAGCAGTTGTAGTAGTAGTTGCTGTAGTAGTAGGGGTAGTAGTAGTAGTTGTTGTTGTAATAGTAGTAGTAGTAGTAGTAGCAGTTGCAATAGAGGAGTAGAAGTAGTTATTGTAGTAGTACTGGTAGTAGTAGTAGTGGTAGTAGTAGTAATAGTCGAAGTACTAGTAGTTGGTGTAGTAGAAGTACTAGTAGTAGTAGTAGTAGTGATAGTAGTAGTTGTAGTAGTAGTAATAGAAGTAGGAATATTAGTGTTAGTAGGAGTTGCGGTACAACTAATAGTGGTGGTAGTAGTAGTACTAGTAGTAGTTGTTTTATTAGATGTTGGAGTTGGAGCTAGGGTGGTAGTCGTAGAAGTAGTAGTAGGAGTAGTAGTAGTAGGACTCATACGAGTAAAAATAGAAATACTAGCAGTTGTAGCAATAATAATAGACTAGTAGTAGTAACATGAGTAGTAGTAGCATTTGTGGTAGTGGCAATGATAGTAGTAGTAGTAGCAATAGTAGTAATAGTAATAGTAGTAGTACTAGTTATAGTAGTAGTGGAACTAGGAGTAGTAGCAGCAGCAAATATTGTAACAGTAGCATTAGTAGTGGCAGTTATAGTATAAGCAGTAGCATTAGTATTGGCAGTTGTAGTAGTAGTAGTAGTAGCTGAAGTAGGAGTAGTAGTAGTAGCAAAAACAATAATAACTGCAGCAGTAGCAGTAGGAGTAGTTGTATTAGCTACTGCAATTGCAACAGTAGTAGAAGTAATAGCAAAAGCAAAAGCAATAGCCGTTGTAACAGCAACAACAGTAGTAGAAGGAGGAGGAGTAGTAGTAGTTGTAGTAGTAGTAGTAGGAAACATAGTAGCACTAGTAGTAGCAATCGAAGCAATAGCGATAGTAGTTGTATTAGCAGTAGAAGTGGTAGTAGTAGTAGTAGCAGTAGTAGCATTTGTAGCAGCAGCAACCATAGTAGTAGTAGGAGTAGGAGTAGGAGTAGTAGTCTTAGCAACAACAGCAGTAGTAGTAGCAGTAGTTGTAGCAATAGTAATAGCAGTTGGAGTTGCTGTAGTAGTAGCATCCTTAGTAGCAGTAGTTATAACAGAAGAAGTGGCAGTAATAGTAGAAGTAGTTGTTGTGGTAGTAGTAGTAGCAAAACCACCAGTCGCTGTGGCAGCAGTGGTATTTATATTAGTATTAGTAGTAATAATAATTGTAGGAGTAGTAGTAATAGTAGTAGTAGTAGTTGTTGTTGCAATAGTTTTAGCAGCAGTAGTAGTAGTTGTTGTTGTTGTAGTTGTAGAAGAAGCAACAGTAGTAGTAGTTGTAGTAGCTCTAGCAATAGTAGCAGTAGAAGTAGTATTAGCATAGTACTATTAGTAGTAAGAGTAATTATTATAGTATTAGTAGTAGTAGTTGTACAAGTCATAGGAGTGGTAATAGTAGTAGTTGAAGTGGTAGTAGTAGTAGTAATAATAGTAATAATAGTAATAGTAGTAGGAGGAGGAGTAGTAGCAAAAGAAGGTGTTGGCGTGGCGGTAGTATTAGTAGAAATAGCTATTGTTGTAGTAGTAGCAGCAGCAGCAGTATTAGTAATATTCATAATGGTAATATTAATAGTAGTAATGGCGGTTGTAGTTGTTGTTGTTGTACTAGTAATTGAGGTAGTAGTAGCAATACTAGTAGCCGTAGCAATACTAGTAGCCGTAGCAGCAGCAGCAGTAGTAGTAATAATAATAGTAGTAGTAGTTGAATATGAGAAAGTAGTAGTAGCAGTAATTGTAGTAGTAGTGGTAGTAGTAGTGGTAGTAGTAGCAATTATAGTAGTAGTGGTAGTAGCAACCCTCGTAATAGCAGTAGTAGTAGCAGTAGCAGTAGTCGTAGCAGTAGTGGTAGTAGTAGTAGTAGTAGTAGCAATTTTAGTAGTAGTAGTTATTGTAGTAGTAGATGTAGTAGTTGTAGTAGGTAATAGTAGCGATAGTAGTTGCAGTAGTAGGAGTAGCAATAGCAGTGGCTGTAGTAGTAGCAGTAGTCGTATAATTAGTTATTGTAGTAGGTGTAGCAGTATTAGAAGTGGTTGTAGTAGTAGCTGAAGTGCTAGCAGTCAAAGTAGCAATAGTAGTACTAATAGCAATAGCAGCAATAATAGCAGTACGAGTTGCAGTAGTAATAGCAATAGTAGTAATAATAGTTATTGTGGTAATAGTAGTAGCAGTAGTAGTTGTAACATTGGTAGTAATGTTGGCAGCATTTGTACTTGTAGCTGGGTAATAGTAGTAGTAGTAGCGGTAGTAGTAGTAGTGGTAGTAGAGGAAGAAGTAATAGTAAGAGTAGTAGTAGTGGCAGTAGCAGTATTAGTTGTAGTAGTAGTATAAGTAGCAACAACACTCATAGCCATAGAAGTAATTGTAGCAGTAGTCGTGGCAGTAGTACTACTACTATTGCCACTACTAAAGCTGCTACTTCTGCTGCTACTACAACAAATACTTAGTTCTGCTGTAAGTACAACAAGTACTAATGTTACTACTACTGCTACTTTTGCTGCTACTAATACCCGTAATACACCTACCAAAATTACTACAATCACTAATAGTACTACTTGGAATACCACTACTCCCACAATTAATACAACTACTATTATTTCAACTACAGCTAGTACTACTCTTCCTAGTACTCCTACTAATATTACTACTATTACTACTACTACTACTACTACTACTTTGACTAGTACTACTGCTACTGCAGCTGGTGCTAATGCTACTGCTGCTAATGCTGCTGCTACTACTGCTCCTATTACTAATGTTGCTACTACTGTTGCTACTACTGCTTCTATGACTATTGCTATGACTACTACCATTACTATGAGTGTTGCTGTAACTTCTACAACTACTATTACTACGACTACTACTACTATTACTGCTGCAACTACTATAGCTACTACTACTAATGCTAGTACTACTACTGTTACTACTACTACTACTACGAGTACTACTACTGCAGCTACTTCTACTTTTACTACTGCTGCTGCAGCTACAACTGCTGTCGCTACTGCTGCTACTGCTGCTACCACCACTACTACTACTACTACAACTATTGCTGCTACTACCGTTGCTACTTCTACTAAAACTACTGCTACTACTTCTGCTACTCCTACTACTACTACTAACTACTACTACTGGTGCTGCTACTACCACTATTACGACTAACTCCTACTACAATTGCTACCACTACCACTACTACTGCTATGATTGCAACCACTTCGGCTACTACTACCACTACTACAATTACTAGTATTACTAATACTACTACTGTTGCTAGTACTACTGCTTCTACAGCAGCACCTACTACCACTACTACTACAATTACTACTACTACCGCTACTACTACTACTACTACAGCTACTACTTCTACTACTGCTACTGCAACTACTATTACAACTAATGCTGATACAACTCCCACTACTGCTACTGCTTCAACTACTACTACTACTATAGTTGCAGCTCTTGTTGCAACTACTACTACTACTGCTGTGCTGCAACAATTCCTACTACCTTTTCTAGTACTAATGCTGCTGCTACTACTACTACTACTACTAATACTATGACTACTATTATGACTCTTGCTACCAATAGTACAACTTCTACAACTACTTCTATTGCAATTGCTACTACAACTGCTACTACATCTCCAACAACTGCAAAAACAACTACTACTACTTCTTGAACAACTACTACTACTGTGACTACCTCTACTACTACAACTACTACTACTGCTTGTATTGCAACAACAATTACTATTGCTGCTACTGCTACTACTACTTTTACTATTGCTAATATTGCTACTACAACAACTACTACTGCTGCTACTTCTCCTACTCCAACAATAACTACTACACTGTGATTGCTACCCTAACTACTTCTCATACTACTAAAGCTACTACTAGTACTACTAATACCACTTCTACTACTACTACTCCTACAACTACTTCTATTGCTAATGCTACTTTTCTTCCTACTGCTACTACTACTATTAATGTCGATGCCTCTACTGTTACTACAACTACAACTACTTCTACTACTACTATTACCGCTACTGATACTACTGCTACTACTACTACTACTACTACTACTATTACTTTAATAGCTACTAATAGTAATACTTCCACAATTGCTTCTACTACTACTGCTACTACTAGTACTAGTACTAGTACTAGTACTAGTACTAGTACTACTACTACTTCTCCTACAACTACAACAATAACTACTACTACTACTACTACTACTTCTCCTACAACTACTACTACTGCTGCTACAACTATTGCTACTACTTTCAGAACTACAACTATTACCACTACTACTACAACTGCTACTACTCTACTATTGCTTCTACTGCAACTACCACTACCACAATAACTACTACTATTGTTGCTACTACTACTCTAACTACTTCTCTTTCTACTACAATGACTGCTACTTCTACTGCTACTACTACTACTACTTCAACTACACTACTTTTGTTACTATTGCTACTTCTCCTACTACTACCACTTCTACTACAGTACTTTTGTTACTACTGATATTATCCCTACAGCTACTCTTACTTCTACTGCTACTGCTACCACTATTGTTGCTTCTAATATTACTGCTACTATAGGTACAACTGCTACTACTACTGCTACTTCTACTTATACTACTACTAATGCTGCCTCTACTTCTCCTGCTAATACTATTATTGCCACTACTACTATAGCTACTATCACTATGACTGCTACTAGCACTACTACAACTATAACTATTACTCCTCCTCCTACTGCTAATACTACAACTACTTCAACAATTACTGCTATAACCACTACTGCTATTGCTACTACTAGAAGTTGTAGTAGTAATATTTGTAGCAGTAGTAGTAGTAGGCATAGTTTTAGGAGTGGGAGTTGGAGTAGTAGGAGGAGTAGTAGTAGTAGTATTAGTAGCAGAAGTAGTTGTTGTTGTTGTAGCAGGATCAGCAATTGGAGTAGTAGCAATAGAAGTACAAGTAGTAGTAGTAGGAGCAACAACATCAGCAACTATAGCAGTAGTAGTGGTGGTGGTATTACAAGTAGTAGTTGTTGTTGTTCTAGTAGTAGAAGTAGTTGTAGAAATAGTATCATTAGTAATTATAGTAGTAGTTGTAGTAGTAGTAGAAGTAGTAGGAGCAATAGTTGCAGTAGCAGCATCAATAGTAGTAGTAGTAGCAATAGCAGTAGTAGCAATGCAGCAGTAGGAGAAGCAACAATAGCAGTAGCAGTAGCAGTAGTAATAATTTTAGTTGTAATAGTACTAATAGTAGCAGCATTAGTAATAGTAGTAGTTGAAGTAGTAGGAGCAACAAGCGGAGTTGGTGTAGGAGTAGGCATAGTAGTAGGTATAGTAGTATTAGTGGTAGAGTTGTAGCAACAGAAGCAGTAGTGTTAGTATTAGTAATATTAGTAGCAGTCATAGTAGTTGTAGTTGTTGTTGTACTTGTAGTAGAACTAGTTGTAGTAGTAGTAGCGGTAGTAGTAGTAGTAGCTATAGTAGTAGTTGTCGTTGTTGTAGTAGTAGTAGTAGTTGTTGTTGTTGTTATTGAACTACTAGTTGTAGAAGTAGTTACAAGGAAGTAGTATGAGGTGGAGTAGGAGTTGTTGTAGGAGTACTAGTATTTGGAGTATGAGTAGTAGTAGTCAAAGGAGTAGTAGTATTTACAGTATGGGTAATAGTAGTTGAGGAAGTAGTAGTAGCTGTAGGATTTCGAATATGAGTGATAGTAGTGGTAGTTGTACATTTAATAGATGTTGTACTAGAAGCAGTAGTAGGAGTAGGAGTTGGAATAGTAGTCATTGGAGTAGTAGTAGTAGGAGCTACAGCAGCTGCATCTGTAGTAGTAGTTATTATTCTTATTGTATTCGTAGTAGTAGTAGTATTCATAGTAGTACTAGTAGTAGCAGTAGTAGATGGACTAGTCGCAGTAGCAGTTGTACTTGAAGTTGATGTTGAAGTAGCAGTAGTAGTAGTAGTAGCAGCAGTTATTGTAGTAATGTTTGGAGTAGTAGGAGTAGGAGCAATAGTAGTAGTAATAGTAGTAGTCTCAGGAGTAGTAGAGTACTGGTAGTAGTAGTTGTAGCTATTGTGTGATAACTGTAGAAGTAGTAGTTGCAGTAGAAGTAGTAGTAAAAGTAGTAGTAGTAGTAGTAGCAGTAGTAGTAGTATTAGTAGTACTAGCAGGACTTGCTGTAGAAGAAGAAGTAGTAGTAGCAGTAGTAGTAGTAGTAGTAGTAGTAGTAGTAGTATTTGTACTAGCAATAGCCGTACTAGTAGTAGTTGTTGTTGTAGGAATGGTAAGAGTAGTAGTAGAAGAAGTAGTCATAATAGTAGTAGTAGTAGCATTAGTATTTGTTATCATAGTAGCATCGACAGTCGCAATAGTAGTAGTCCTAGTAGGTAGTTGCAGAAGTTCTAGGAGGGTTAGGAGTAGTATTTGTTGTAGGAGTTGCAGTAGAAGTAGGAGCAGTAGAAGTAGGCGTGGTAGTATTAGTAGTAATAGGAGTAGTGGTGGTGGTGGTAGTAGTAATTATAGTAGTAGTAGTAGTTGTTGTAGTAGTGGAAGTAGTAGTAGCAGTAGCAGTTGTAGAATTTGAAGCAGGAGAAGTACTAGGCTTAGTAGTAGTTGGAGTAAGTGTAGTAGTAGTAGTACGATTAGTAGTAGCAGTAGGAGTTGGATTAGTAGTAGTACCAGAAGTAAAAGTCGGAGTAGGAATAATAGTAGTAGTAGTAGTAGTAGTAGCAGCAGCAGAAGCAACGATTGTAGCAATAGTGGTAGTACTTGAAGTACTAGTAATAGTTGAAGTAGAAGTACTAGTAGTAGCAGTAGTAGTAGTAGTAGCAGCAGCAGCAGTAGTAACAGAAGTAGGAGGAGGAATAGTAGTAGGAGGAGTTATAGCGACAGTAGGAGCAGCAACAGCAGGAGTTATTATAGTAGTTATGGTAGTAGAGTAGTAGAATTACTTGTAGTAGTTATAGTAGTAGTAGCAACTGTATTAGTAGTAGTAGTAATAGCACTACTAGTAGTAGTTGTAATAGTAGTTGGTGTTGCAATAGGGGTTGTAGTAGGTGCAGAGGTAGTAGTAGTAGTAATAGTAGGAGTTGCAGTAGTACTAGTAGATTTAGTTGGAGTAGAAATTGAAGTAGTAGCTATAGTAGAAGTAATTGTAGAATGAGTAGTTGTAGCAAGAGTAGTAGCATGAATAGTAGCTACAGTAGTAGTAGTAGCAGTAGCAGTAGTAGTGATAATAGTAGTAGTACTAGCAATGGTAGTGGTAATAACTGTAGCAATAGGTATAGCAGGAGTGGTAGTTGTTGTTGCTACAGTAGTAGTAATTGTAGTAGAAGTACTTGTAGCAATAGTAGTAGTAATATTAGATGTACTAATAGTAGTAGTGGTGGTGGTGGTGGTGGTGGTGGTGGTGGTAGTAGTAATTGTAGTCATTGTAGTAGCAATAGCAATGATAGTAGTGGTAGTTGTAGAAGTTGTAAGGAGGAGGAGTCATAGTAGAAGTAGTAGTAGTAGTAGTTGTAGTTGTTGTTGTAGTAGGAGTAGTAGTAGTAGCCATAGGAGTACTTGTAGTAATAGCAGTAGTAGTACAAGAAGTAGTAGTAGCAGCAGCAGTAGGAGTAGTTGTGGTAGTTGTAGTAGTAGTAATATTAATAGTAGTAATAGTAGTAGTCGTGCTAGCTGTAGAAGTAGTAGTTGTAGTGTGGTAGTTGTAGCAATAGTAGTAGTAGCTATAGTAGTAGAGTAGAAATAGAAGTAGTAGCTATAGTAGAAGTAATCATAGAATGAGTAGTTGTAGCAGGAGTAGTAGTATCAATAGTAGTAGTAGTAGCAGTAGTAGCAGTAGTGATAATAGCAGTAGTAGTAGCAGCAATGGTAGTAGTAATAACTGTAGCAATAGCTATAGCAGGAGTGGTAGTTGTTGTTGTTGTAGTAGTAGTAAGTGTAGTAGAAGTACTTGCAGCAATAGTAGTAGTAATATTAGATGTGCTAATAGTAGTAGTGGTGGTGGTGGTGGTAGTAGTAGTAATAGTAGTCGTAGTAGTAGCAATAGCAATGATAGCAGTGGTAGTTGTAGAAGGTGTAATGAGGAGGAGTCATAGTAGAAGTAGTAGTTGTTGTTGTTGTAGTAGTAGTAGTAGTTGTAGCCGTAGGAGTACTTGTAGTAATGGAAGTAGTAGTATTAGTAGTAGTAGTAGTAGTAGTAGTAGCAGTAGTAGTAGTAGTAGTAGTAGCAGCAGTAGGAGTAGTTGTGGTAATTGTAGTAGTAATATTAATAGTAGTAATAGTAGTAGTTGTAGTAGTATTAGCAGTAGTAATAGTAGTAGTCGTGCTAGTTGTAGAAGCAGTAGTTGTAGTGTGGTAGTTGTAGCAACAGTAGTAAGTAATTGTAGAGGTAGTAGTAGTAGCAGTAGCAGTAGCTGTAGTAGTAGAAGTAGAAGACATAATAGAAGTAGTGGTAGTAGTTATTGTAGTAGTTGTGGCAGGAGTAGAAGCAGTAGGTTTTGTAGTAGAGGTAGTAGTAATAGTAGTTGGGGGAGTAGGTGGAGTAGTAGTAGTAATAACAGTTGTAGTAATTATAATAATAGTAGTAAAAGTAGTAGCAATAGCACTACTATGAGCACTACCATTAGTAGGAGTAGTATTTATTGTAGTAGTAGTAGTAGGAAGAGGAGGAGGAGAAGGAGTAGTAGTAGTATTAGTAGTATGAGTAGTAGTAGTAGTTGTTGCAGTACTAGTGGTAGTAGTAGAAGCAGCAGCAGCAATAATAGTAGTAATTGTTGTAATAGGAGTTGGTGTAGTAGTATGGGTAGGAATAGGAGAAGTGGTAGTACTAGTAGAAGTCGTAGCTGTAGTAGTTGTAGTAATAGTTGTGTTAGTAGGAGGAGTAGTAGTAGGAGTAGGAGTGCTTGTTGCAGTGGCAAAAGTAGTGGTAGTAGTAGTAGCACTAGTTGTAGCGGTAGGAGTAGGAGTAGTAGTAGCAGTAGCAGTAGGAGTAGTAGTATTAGTAGCAGTCGTAGCAGCAGCAAAAGTACCAGTAGTACTAGTAGTGGAAGTAGTAGAACCAGTAGCATTAGCAATGGCCGTAGTTGTAGAATTTGTAGTAGTAGTAGAAGTAGGAGTAGTAGTTGCATCAATAATAATAATAAGCAGCAATAATAGCAGTAGCAGCAGCAGCAGCAGCAGTAGCAGTAGTACTAGTAGCTGTACAAGTTGTAGTTGACATAGCTGTATTAGCAACAACAACTATAGCAATAGAAGTAGTAATAATAACAGCTGTAGCAGTAGTCACAGCAATAGCAATAGTCGTAGTAGTAGTAGTAGTAGTAGTAGTAGTAGTAGTAGTAGTAGTAGTAGTAGTAGTAGTAGTAGTAGTAGTAGTAGTAGTAGTAGTAGTAGTAGTGGTAGTAGTAGATGTAGTAGAAGAAGAAGAAGGAGTAGTAGTAGTGGTAGCAACAACAGTAGTAGTAGCAGTACGAAAAGTAGTGGGAGGAGTAGTAGTAGTAACAACACTAGCGACAATAGTTGCATTTGTAGTAAAAGTAGTAGTAATAGTAGTTGTAGTCGTAACAGTTGTAGCAGGAGCAACCGTAGTTGTAGTAGTTGTTGCAGTAGTTATATTAGTAATAGTAATAGTGGTAGTAGTAGTGGCAGTAGTAGTTGTAGGAATAGTAATAGTAGGGGAGTTGCAGTAGTAGCAGCAGCCATCGTAGCAATAATTATAGTAGAAGCAATACTAGTAGCAGTAGTTGTTGTAGTAGTAGTAATAGCAAAACCCCCTCCAACAGCAGATCAGTAGTAGTAACAGAAGTAGTAGTAATTGTAGTAGTATCAGTAGTAGTAGTTGTAGTATTTATTGTAGTATTAGTACTAGTGGTAGTATTAGTAGTAATAATAGCACTAGCAATTATAGTAGTAGTTCTCATAGTAGTAGTAGTAGTAGTAGTTGTTGTTGTTATTGTTGTTATTGTTGTAGTAGCAGAAGTAGCAACAGTAGTTGTAGTTGTGGTAGCAGTCGAAATTATAGCGGTAGCAGTAGTATTAGTCATAGTAGTGGTAGTAGCAAGAGTAATAATTATTGTAATAGTAGTAGTTGTTGTAGCAGTCATAAAAGTGGTAGTTGTAGTAGTAGTAGTGGTAGTAGTGGATGTAGTAGTAGTGGTAGTAGTAGTTGTAATTGTGGTATTAGAAGGAATAATAGTAGTAGTAGGAGTAGAAGTAGCTGTAGGAGTTGGAGTAGTAGTTGTAGTATTTGTGGAAGTAGTACCTGTAGTAGTAGTAGTAGTCATAGTAGTAGTAGTAGTAATAGTAGTAGTACGAGTAGTAGTAGTGGTGGTAGTAGTAGTAGTAGGAGTAGTAGTAGTGGGGGTAGTACGAACAGTAGCAACAGCTGCAATCGTAGTAGTAGTAGTATCATGAATGATTGTATTAATCGTAGTAATGGTAGTTGTGGTAGTAGAAATTGTCCTAGTAACAGAAGAAGTAGAAGTAATACAAGTAGTAGCAGCAATGGCAATAGTAGTCGTAGTAGTTGTAATTGTAGTAGTAGCGGTAGTATCAGTTGCTGTAATAGCATTAGTAGTTGCACCAGTAGTAGAAGTAGCAACAGTGGTGGCAGTAGTAGTAGTAGTCAAAGTAGAAGAAGTAATTGATAGTATTAGCGTTAGAAATTGTAGTAGTAACAGCAGTAGTTGCAGTAGTAGTCGTATATTTGGTGGTAGTAGTAGATGTAGCAATAGTAGAAGCAATTGTAGTAGTAGTAGAAGTAGTAGTAGTGGAAGAAGTAGCAATAGTACTAGTAGCAATAGTGGCAGTAATAATAGTAGCTATTGTAGTAGTAGCAGTAGTAGTAGTAGTAGTAGTAGTTGTAGTAATAGCAGGAGCAGTACTTGTAGTAATAGTAGAAGTAGTAGTAGTAGCAGTAATATTAGTAGTAGTACTAGCAGTAGTAGTACTGGTAGCCACGTAGTAGTAGTAGTAGTAGTAGTAGTAGTAGTAGTAGTACTAGAAGCAGTAGTTATAGTTGTGGTGGTGGTAGTAGTAGTAGAACAAATTGTGGTACTATTCGAAGTATTTTAATGAGTCCTTGAAATGGGAGGATGAAGGAAAATTTTTTTGTCCAAATGAGCCAGAACAATTAGAAAATCTTCAAGTACCCAAAAGGGCTAGCCATATAAGAGTGAATATGCTAGAACTGAGTTGTATAGCTTCTTATTTACTATGCCTTGGACTTTTTATGGTGGATATCGGTGCGCGAACTCCCTTTTTCTATATTTTCAAAGCATTAATTTTATGTTTTTTTTCTATTTTAGTCAAGTAGCAAAAGTAGTTATCGTTCATTTGTAGTAGTAGTGGTAGTAGTAGGAGTAGTAGTAGTTGTAGTAGTAGTAGAATTAGCAGAAACAATCATAGCTATAAAAGTAGTAGTACCAGCAGCCCTCGTAGCCATAGTATTAGTTGTAGTAGCAGTCGTAGCAGTAGTACTGCTAGTATTGCTACAACTAACGCTACAGCTTCTACAGCTTCTATTAATGCTACTACATCTATTGCTACTGCTACTGTTACTACTATAGCTACTAATTCTTCTATGACTAGTAGTAGTAGTCGTCATAGTAGGAGTGTAGTGGTAGTTGTAGTAGCTAGAGGAGTAGTAGTTGAAGTTGTCGGACTGTTAGTAGCAGTAGCTGTAGTACTAGTAGTTGTAGTAGTAGTAGTAGTTGCAGCAGCAGCGGCAGCAGTAGCAGTAGCAGCAACATTAGTAGTGTTAGGGTTAGGTATAGTAGTGGGAGTAGTAGTTTTAGCAGTAGTAGTAGTAGTTGTTGTTGTAGTAGTAGTAGTGGTTGGAATAATAGTAGGAGTAGGAGTTGGAGTAGTAGTAGTAGTAGGATTTGTAGTAGTAGTAGTAGTAGTAGTTGGAGTATTAGTAGTAGCAGTAATAGTAGTAGGAGTAGTACTAGTTATCGTAGTAGTAGTTGTTGTGGTGGAAGTATTTGTAATAGTTATAGTAGTAGTAGAAATAGCAGTTGTAGAAGTACTTGCAACGGCAGTAGTAGTAGCACTAGTGGTTGTAGCAGTAGTTGTAGCAGTAGTAAGTGTAGCATTATTAGGAATAGTATTCAGAGTTGGAGTAGGGGTAGTCGAATTAGTAGTAGTTGTAGCAGTGGCAATAGTAGGAGACATAGTAGGAGTTGGAGTTGTAGTAGGTGTTGTAGTAGTTGGAGTACTACTAGTAGGAGCAGCAGTAGCAGCAGTTGTAGAAGTAGGAATAGTAGTAGTAGGAGTAGTAATAGAAATAGTAGTGGTACTACTAGAAGTAATAGTAGTAGTAGCAGTTGCAGTAGTGAAGTAGTAATAGTAGTAGTAGCAATTGTAGTAGCAGCAGCAGTTGCATTTGTAGTAGTAACAATAGTAGCAGCAGCAGGAGCAATAGTAGTTGTAGTAATTGTAGTATTAGTTAGAGTTTTAGTAGGAGTAATTGTTGGAGTTGTAGTTGTTGTAGCAGTAAAGCAGTAGATGTACTAGTAGCAATAGTTGTAGTAGTAGCAGTAGTAGTAGGTGTAGTAGTTATTGTATTAGTAGTAGCATTTGTAGCAAGAATAGCAGTAGCTGCAGGAATAATTGATGTAGTAGTAGTAGTCATAGTAGTGATTGCAATAGTAGCAGTAGTAGTAGTAATAGTACAAGTAGCAGTAGCAGCAACAGTAGTAGTAGTAGGAGTTATAGTATTAGGAGTAGTAGTAGCAGTAATAGTAGAAGAATTAGTAGTAGTAGTTGTACTCGTCGCAATACTAGTACTAGTAATATTAATAGGTGTAGTTGGTGTAGTAGTAGTAGGAGTTGGAGTAGTAGTAGGAGTTGGAATAGTAGTAGTAGTTGTACTAGTAGGAGTAGTAGTAGTATTTGTAGGAGTTGTAGTAGGAGTAGTAGTTGGGGTCGTAGTTGTTGTAGTGGGAGGAGTTGTGATGATAGTAGTTGTAGTAGTAGTGGTGGTAGTAGTAGGAGTAATTGGAGTAGTACTAGCAGTAGGAGGTGTCGTAATAGTAGTCGTAGTATTAATTGAGTAGTAGTAGTTACAGTAGTTGATGTTGTTGTAGGAGGAGGAGTAGTAGTTGTAATAGTAGTAGTAGTTATTGTGGTAGTAGCAGTAGTAGTAGGAGTTGGAGTTGGAGTGGTAGTTGTAGTAGTAGTAGTTTCATTATTAGTAGTTGTTGTGGTAATAGTAGTGGTCGAAGTTGTTATTACGGTTGTAGTGGTAGTTTTAGCAGTAGTAGTAGTCATTGTTGGAGTAGGGGTAGTAGGAGTAGTAGGAGAGATAGAAGTAGTAGGAGTTGGAGTTGGAGTAGTAGTAGCATTAGTAGTAGTGGTGGTGGTAGTAGTAGTAGTCACAGTAGTAGTAGAAGTAGAAGTAGCAACAGTAGTAATAGATATAGCAATAGCAGCAATAGTGGTAGCAGTAGTAGTAATAATAGTACAAAACATAGTAATAGTTGTGGTAGTAGTAATCAGTGTAGTAGGAGTAGTGGTTGTTGTAGTAGCAGTGGTAGTAGTAGTAGTATTGGCAGTAATAGTTGTTATTATTGTAGCAACTATAGGAGTATGGTTGTGTTAGTAGTAGTAGTATACGTAGCAATAGAACTATCAGTAGTAGTACCAGTAGCAACAGCATCAGTTGCAACAGCAGCAGTAGCAGCAGCAGTAGTTATAGTATTACCAGTAGCAGTAGTAGTACTACTACTTGTAATTGTACTAGTAGGAGTAGTAGGAGAAGTAGTAGTAGTAGGAGCAGTAGCTACAACAGTAGTTCTAGTAGTAGTAGTAGTACGAGTAGTAGTAGTACTAGTTATCGTTGTACTACAGTAGTAGTCATAGTAGTAGCAGCAGTAGTTGTCGTAGTAATAGTAGTAGTAGTGGCAGTAGTAGCAGTAGTGGCAGTAGTAGTAGTAGCAACAACAACAACAGTAATAATAGTAGTAGTAGTAATAGTACTAGTAGTAGCAGTAGTAGCAGTAGCAGTAGTTGAACAAGTTGGAGTAGTAGTTGGAGTAGGTGTAGGAGTAGGCGGAGGAGTAGTAGTACTAGTTATCATAGTAGTAGTTGTTGTACTAGTAGTAGCTTTAGTAGTAGTAGTTGTAGTAGTGGTAGTAGTTATAGTAGTAGTAGTAGTTGTTGTTGTTGTTATTATTATACTAGTAGTTGTGGAAGTTATAGTAGTGGTAGTAGTATGAGTTGGAGCAAGAATCATAGTAGGCATAGTAATAGTTGGAGTAGGAGTCGTAGAAGGCGTAGTAGTAGTTGGCGGAGAAGTAATAGTAGTAGACATTGGAGTACGAGGGGTAGTAGTTGTTGTTGTAAGAATAATAGGAGAAGTATTGGTAGTAGTAGTAGGAGTAGGAGTAGGAATAGCAGTAGTTGTAGTTGTAGTAGTAGTAGTAGGAGCTGCAATAATGGCATTTGTTGTTGGAATAGTAGTAGTAGGAACAGAAGTAGTTGTACGAGTTGTATTAGTACTAGTAGTGGTAGATGTAACTGTTGTGTAGTAGGAGTAGCAACAACAATATTAGAAGTAGTAGTAGTATTAGTAGTAGAAGCAGCAATAGTAGTAATAGTAGCAGAAGTAGAAATAGAAGTAGTAGTAGTAGTAGGAGGAGGAGCAACAACAACAATAGTGGTAGTTGTAGTAGTTATTGTTGTTGTTGTTGCAGTATTAGTATTAGTAGCAGCAACAATAACAGCAACAGCAGTAGTAGTAGTCAAAGCATAGTAGTAGTAGTAGGAGGAGGAGGAGTAGGAGTAGCCGTAATTGTAGTAGTCATAATCATAGTAGCAATAGCAGCAGTAGCAATAGTAGTAGGAGTTATAGTCGTAGAATTTGTTGGATTGTTAGGATTAGTAGGTAGTCATAGAAGTTTCAAAAGCGGGAGGAGTAGTAGGAGTAGTAGTACTAGAAGTAGTAGTAGTAAAAGAAGGAGTAGTAGTACTAGAAGTAGTAGTAGTAGTAGTAAAAGAAGTAGCAGCAGCAGTAGTAATAGTTGTATTAGTACTTGTAGTAGTCGTCAGTGTAGAAGTAGCTATAGGAGCCAGCGTTGGAGTAGTAGTAATAGTCGTTTATGTAGTAGTAGTAGTTGTAGTATTAGCGGTAGTACGAATAGGAGTAAGAGTAGGAGTAATAGTAGCAATAGTAGCAGTACAAGTGGTAGTAGTGGTCGTAGGAGCAGGAGTAGTAGTAATAATAATAGTAGTAGTTGTCATTATAGTAGATGTAATATTAGTAGTAGTTGTTGTGGTAGTAGTAGTATTAGTTGTAGTAGTAGTATTCGTAGTAGTAAGAGTAGGAGTAGGAGTAATACTAATTGAAACTGTGGTAGTAGTATTAGTAGGGGGAGTTGGAGTAGGAGTAGTAGCTATTGTACTAGTAATAATAGTAGCAGTAACACCTGCAATAGTAGTAGTTGCAGCAGTAGTTGTTTTAGAAGTTGTGGAAGTAGTAGTAGTAGTAGCAGCAGATGTCATAAAAGCAGTAGTAGATGTAGTAGTATTTGGAATAGTAGTAGTAGTAGGAGTTGGAGTTGGAGTTGGAGTAGTAGTAGTAGAAGTAAAAGTAGTACTAGTAGTACTAGCCGCCGTCGTAGTAGTAGTAGTAGTAGTAGTTGTTGTTGTTGTAATTGTAGTTGTTGTTGTAGTAGTAGTAGTAGTTATAGTAGGAGAAGTAGGAGTAGTAGTAGCTATCATAGTTGTAGTTGGAGTAATTATAGTAGCCATAGTAGTTGTCATAGTAGTAGAAGTACTAGTAGTATTAGTAGTAGCATTAGTAATAGTAGCAGAAGTAGTAGTAGTAGTAGCAGCAGGAGTAGTAGTAGCAGTAGTAGCAGTAGCCGTAGTAGTGGTAGTATTAGTAGTAGTAATAGTTGTTTATCTAGTAGTAGTTGTTGTAGTACTAGAAATAGTACGAATAGGAGTAAGAGTAGGAGTAATAGTAGCAATAGTAGCGGTACAAGTGGTAGTAGTGGTCGTAGGAGAAGGAGTTGTAGTAGTTGTTGTGGTAGTAGTAGTATTAGTTGTAGTAGTAGTAGTTGTTGTAGTAAGAGTAGGAGTAGGAGTAATATTAATTGGAACTGTGGTAGTAGTAATAGTAGGGGGAGTTGGAGTAGGAGTAGTAGCTATTGTACTAGTAATATTAGCAGCAGTAGCACATGCAATAGTAGTAGTTGCAGCAGTAGTTGTTTTAGAAGTTGTGGAAGTAGTAGTAGGAGCAGCAGATGTCATAAAAGCAGTAGTAGATGTAGTAGTATTTGGAATAGTAGTAGTAGGAGTTGGAGTTGGAGTAGTAGTAGTAGAAGTAAAAGTAGTACTAGTAATACTAGCCACCGTAGTACTAGTAGTAGTAGTAGTAGTTGTTGTTGTTGTTGTTGTAGTTGTAGTTGTTGTAGTAGTAGTAGTAGTTGCAGCTATCGTAGTTGTAGTCAGAGTAGTAACAGTACTTGTAGTATTAGTAGTAGCAGTAGTAACAATAGCAGAAGTAGGAGGAGTAGTAGTAGTACTAGAGGTAGTAGCGGTGGTAGTAGCAGCAGCAGCAGTAGTAGTAAAAGCTATAATAGTAGAAGCATTAGTTGTAGTAGTTGAAGTTGTAGTAGTAGGAGCAGTAATAGTAATTCCAGTAGTTATGGTAGTAGTAATAATAGTAGTAGATGCAGTTGTAGCAATAGTAGTAGTAATCGCAGCAGTCATTGTAGTAGTGGTGGTGGTGGTAGTAGTATCTGTAGTAATAGGCGTAGTAGTAGTGATAATACTAGCAACGGATGGAGTAGTGGCACTTGCAGTAGTAGTACGACTAGTAGTATTAGCAGTAGCAGTAATAACAGTAGAAGCAGTCATTGTAGTAGTAGCTGTAGTAGTAGTATGAGTAGTAGTAGAAGTAGTAATAGTAGTAATAGTTGAAGTACTGATAGTAGTAGTTGTACTAGCAGTAGTTGTAGCCGAAAGAAAAGTAGTAGTAGTAGTAGGAGTTGTAGCCGCATTAGTAGCAACAATAGTTGTTATTGTAGTAGTTGTAGCAGTAGAAGTAGTAGCATTACTTGTAGTTGTAGCAAAAGTAGTAGAAGTAGTAGCAGTAGTAGTAGTACTAGAAGTAGGTGTAGTAGTAGTTGTAGTAGTAGCAGTAGTAGTATTAGTTGTTGTAATGGGAGTTGGTATAGTAGTAGGGATTGTAGTAGGGGCAATGCAAGTAGTTGTAGTAGTAGGAGTTGGAGTAGTAGTAGTAGTAGTAGGAGTAGAAATAGAAATTGTAGCTGTAGTAGGTGTAATAGTAGAACTATTAGGAGTAGTAGTAGTGGTAGTAATATTAGTACTAATAGTAGTAGTAGTAGTAGCAATTATAGTGGAAATAACTGTAGTAACAGCTGTGGGAGTAGTTGTTGTCGTGGTGGTAGTAGTGGTAGTAATTGTGGAAGAGCTATAGTATTAGTAATATTAGTAGTACTTGTAGTAGTTGTTGTAGTATTAGTGACAATAGGTGTAGTAGTAGTAGCAGCAATATTGTTGTTGCAACTTTAGTAGTAGTACTTGTTGTAGCAAGAGTAGAAGTCGCAGTAGTAGTAGTAGTGGTAATAGTAGTAGTAATAGTAGTCATAGTAGTAGTAGTAGCAGTATTTGTAGTGGTAAGTGTAGAAGTTGTAGGAGATGGAGTCGTAGTAGAAGTATTAGTAGTGGTAGTATTAGTAGTAGTACTAGTAGAAGTTGCAGCAATAGCAGTAGTAGTAGTAGTAGCAGCAGCAGCAGCAGTAAGACTAGTAGTAGTAGCAGAAGGAGTACTTTTAGAAGTTGCAATAGTAGTAGTAGAAGTAGTAATGGCAGTAGTAGTAGAAGAAGTAGTAGTAATAGAAGTTGTGGTAGTTGTAGCAGTAGGAGTAGTAATAGTAGCAGCAGTAGTTGTAGTGGTTGTAGTAGTAGTAGTAGTAGTAGTTTTAATAATAGTAATAGCCATAGTTGTTGGAGTAGTAGCAGTGCTAGTCATAGAAGTGGTTGTTGTAGTGTAGGAGAAGTAGCTGTAAAAGTAATCGTAGAGGTAGTACTAGTAGCAGTAGTAGCAGTAGTAGAAGATGTAGTAGTAGCCACAATAGTTGTAGTCATAATAGTAGTAGTAGCGGCAGTCATAGTACTAGTTGAAGTAGTAGTTTTAGCAGTAGGATCAAATGTAGAGGCAGTAGTTATAGTAGCAGACATGGTAGTAGTAGTAGGAGGAGGAGGAGGTGGAGTATTAGCAGTAGATGTAGTAGTCATTGTAGTAGTAAAAGTAGTTGTAGTTTTAGTAATGGTAGTAGTAAACGTAGTAGCAGTAGCAGCAGTAGTTGTTATTGTTGTAGAAGTAGGGGTAGTAGTAGTAGTTGTTGTAATAGTAGTAGTAGTAGTAGCAGCAACCACAGGAGTAGAAGTAGTTGTTGTAGTAGTACTAGTAGTAATAGTAGTGGTAGTAGTAGTAGTAGTCAAAGTAGTAGTAGTTGTTGTAGTAGAAGTACAAGTAGTAGTAGTAGTAGTAGTAGTAGTAGTAGTAATATTAATAGAAGTAGGAATATTAGTGTTAGTAGGAGTTGCAGTACAACTAGTAGTGGTGGTTGTAGTAGTACTAGTAGTTGTTGTTGTATTAGAAGTTGGCGTCGGAGTTGGGGTGGTAGTTATAGAAGTAGTAGTAGGAGTAGTAGTAGTAGGGCTCATACGAATAAAAATAGAAATACTTGCTGTTGTAGCAATAATAGTAGACTAGTAGTAGTAACATGAGTAGTAGTAGCATTAGTGGTAGTGCCAATGATAGTAGTACTAGTAGCAATAGTAGTAGTAGTAATAGTAGCAGTAGTAGCTATAGTAGTAGTAGAACTACTAGTAGTAGCAGCTGTAGTAGCAACAACAAATGTTGTAACAGTGGCATTAGTAGTGGCGATTGTAGTAGAAGCAATAGCATTAGTAGTGGCAGTTGTAGTAGAAGCAGTAGTAGTAGCAAAAGTAGGAGTAGTAGTAGTAGCAAAAAAAATAATAACTGCAGCAGTCGCAGCAGAAGTAGTTGTATTAACTACTGCAATTGCAACAGTAGTAGAAGTAATAGCAAAAGCAATAGCAATAGCCACTATAGCAGCAACAGTAGTAGTAGGAGGAAGAGTAGTAATAGTTGTAGTAGTAGCAGTAGGAAACGTAGTAGCAGTAGTAGTGGCAATAAAAGCAGTAGCAACAATAGTTGTATTAGCAGTAGAAGTGGTAGTAATAGTAGTAGTAGTAGCATTTGTAGCAACAGCAACCGCAGTAGTAGTTGTTGCAGTAGTAATAGTAGTAATAGGAGTAGGAGTAGTAGTCATAGCAACAACAATAGTAGTAGTAGCAGTAGTTATAGCAATAGTAATAGCAGTTGGAGTTGCTGTGGTAGTAGTAGCCTTAGTAGCAGTAGTTATAATAGAAGAAGTTGCAGTAATAGTAGAAGTAGTTGTTGTGGTAGTAGTAGTAGCAGAACCACCAGTCGCAGTAGCAGTAGTGGTATTTATATTAGTATTAGTATTAATAATAATTATAGGAGTAGTAGTAATAGTAGTAGTTGTTGTTGTTGTTATTGTTGGAATAGTTGTAGCAGTAGTAGTAGCAATTGTTGTTGTTGTTCCAGTCAAAGAAGAAGCAACAGTAGTAGTAGTTGTAGTAGCTGTAGCAATAGTAGCAGCAGAAGTAGTATTAGCATAGTAGTATTAGTAGTAATAGCAATAATTATAGTATTAGTAGTAGTTGTTGTATAAGTCATAGGAGTAGTAATAGTTGTAGTTGAAGTGGTAGTAGTAGTAGTAGTAATAGTAATAATAGTAAAAGTAGTAGTAGGAGGAGGAGTAGTAGCAAAAGTAGGAGTTGGCGTCGTAGTAGTATTAGTAGAAGTAGTTATTGTTGTAGTAGTAGCAGCAGCAGCAATATTAGTAGTATTCATAATGGTAATATTAATAGTAGTAATGGCAGTTGTAGTAGTAGTAGTTCTACTAGTAATTGAGGTAGTAGTAGCAATACTAGTAGCCGCAGCAGCAGCAACAGCAGTAGTAATAATAATAATAGTAGTTGTAGAATAAGAGGAAGTAGTAGTAGCAGTAATTGTAGTAGTAGTGGTAGTAGTACCAATTATAGTAGTAGTGGTAGTAGCAGCCCCTGTAATAGCAGTAGTAGTAGCAGTAGTGGTAGTAGTAATAGCAGTAGCAATTTTAGTTGTAGTAGTAGCAGCAGTAGCAGTAGTAGATGTAGTAGTTGTTGTAGGTGATAGTAGCGATAGTAGTTGTAGTAGTAAGAGTAGCAATAGCAGTGGCTGTAGTAGTAGTAGTTGTATATTTAGTTGTTGTAGTTGCTGTAGCAACTTTGGAAGTGGTTGTGGTAGTAGCAGAAGTACTAGCAGTAAAAGTAGCAGTAGCAGTAGTAGTAGCAGTAGTGGTAGTAGTAGTAGTAGTAGCAATTTTAGTAGTAGTAGTAGCAGCAGCAGCAGTAGTAGTAGATGTAGTAATTATAGTAGGTAATAGTAGCGATAGTAGTAATAGTAGTAGGAGTTGCAATAGCAGTGGCTATAGTAGTAGTAGTAGTAGTCGTATATTTAGTTGTTGTAGTGGTTGTAGCAGTTTTGGAAGTGGTTGTAGTAGTAGCAGAAGTACTAGCGGTAAAAGTAGCAGTAATAGTACCAATAGCAGTAGTAGCAGTAATAGCAGTACGAGTTGCTGTAGTAATAGCAATAGTAGTAATAGTAGTCATTGTAGTAATAGTAGTAGCAGTAGTAGTCGTAACATTGGTAGTAATGTTGGCAGCAGTTGTACTTGTAGTCGGGTAATAGTAGTAGTAGTAGCGGTAGCAGTAGTAGTATAGGAAGAAGAAGTAATAGTAAGAGTAGTAGCAGTGGTAGTAGCAGTAGTAGTTGTAGTAGTAGTAGAAGTAGCAATAGCACTCGTAGCCATAGAAGTAGTTGCAGCAGTAGTCGTAGCAGTAGTACTACTATTATTGCTACTACTAAAGTTGCTACTTCTGCTACTACTACTACAAATACTACTTCTGCTATAACTACAACAAGTATGACTATTACTGCTGCTGCTACTACTCGTAATACACCAACCAAAATTACTACAATTACTAATAGTACTACTAGGAAAATTATTACTCGCACAATTGATACAACTGCTATTATTTCAACTACAGCTACTACTACTCTTCCTAGTACTCCTACTAATATTACTACTATTACTACTACTACTACTACTTTGACTAGTACTACTGCTACTGCAACTGCTGCTAATGCTACAGCTCCTATTACTAATGTTGCTACTATTCTTGCTACTACTGCTTCTATGACCATTGCTGCGACTATTACCATGACTATGAGTGCTGCTGTAACTTCTACAACAATTATTACCATGACTACTACTACTACTATTACTACGGCAACTACTACAGTTACTACTACTAATGCTAATACTACTGCTGTTACTACTACTACTACTACAAGTACTACTACTGCATCTACTTCTACTACTACTACTGCTAGTGCTACTGCTGCTACTACTGATGCTGCTGCAGCTACTGCTGTGGCTGCTACTACCACTATTACTACTACTACAACTATTGCTGCTACTACTGCTGCGACTTCTACTAGTTCTACTGCTACTACTTCTGCTACTCCTACTACTACTACCACGACTACTACGGCTAACTACTACTACTACTAACTACTACTATTGGTGCTGCTACTACCACTATTACGACTAACTACTACTACAACTGCTACTACTACCACTACTACTACTACGATTGCAACCACTTTGGCTACTATTACCACTACTACTATTCCTAGTATTACTAATACTACTATTGTTGCTAGTACTGCTGCTTCTACAGCAGCACCTACTACCACTACTACTACAATTACTACTAGTACCGCTACTACTACTACTACTACAGCTACTACTTCTACTACTACTACTGCTACTACTACTACAACTAATGCTGATACAACTCCCACTACTATTACTGCATCAACTACTACTACTACCACAGTTGTAGCTCTTGTTGCGACTATGACTACTACTACTACTGCAACAATTCCTACTACTTCTTCTAGTACTACTACTACTGCTACTACAACTACTAATACTATGACTAATATTATGATTATTGCTACCAATAGTATAACTTCTACAACTACTTCTATTGCAACTACTACTATAATAACTACTACATCTCCAATAACTGCAACAACAACTACTACTACTTCTTGAACAACTACTGCTACTGTGACTACCTCTACTACTACTACAACTACTAGTACTGCTTGTATTACAACAACAACTACTACTGCTGCTGCTACTGCTACTACTACTGCTACTACTTCTACTCTTGCTACTACCACAACTACTACTGCTGCTACTTCGCCTACTCCAAGAACAACTACTACACTGTAATTGCTACCCTAACTACTTCTTATACTACTAAAGCTACTACTAGTACTACTACTACCACTTCTACTACTACAACTCCTACAACTACTTCTATTGCTAATGCTATTTTTATTACCACTACTACTACTATTGATGTCGATGCCTCTACTATTACCGCAACTACAACAACAACAACAACTACCGCTACTTCTACTGATACTACTACTACTACTACTACTATTACTTTAATAGCTTCTAATAGTAATACTTCCACAATTACTTCTACCACTATTGCTACGACTACTACTACTACTACTACTAGTACTAGTATTACTACTTCTCCTACAACTACAATAATAACTACTACTACTACTTCTCCTACAACAACAACTACTACTGCTACAACTATTGCTACTACTTTTAGTACTACAACTACTACTACCACTACAACTGCTACTACTCTACTACTACTACTACTACTACTACCACTACCACAATAACTACTACTACTGTTGCTACTGCTACTCTAACTACTTCTCTTACGACTACAATGATTGCTACTTCTACTGCTACTACTACTACTTCAACTACACTACTTTTGTTACTGTTGCTACTTCTCCTCCTCCAACGACTTCTACTATGCTACTTTTGTTACTACTGATACTACCCCTACAGCTACTCCTGCTTCTACTGCTATTGCTACCACTATTGCTGCTTCTAATATTACTGCTATTACTACTACTACTGCTGCTACTTCTACTCATACTACTACTAATGCTGCTTCTACTTCTCCTGCTAATACTATTATTGCTACTACTACTATTGCTACTATCGCAGTGACTGCTACTAGCACTACTACAACTACAACTATTACTCCTCCTACTACTACTAATACTACAACTACTTCGACAGTTACTGCTACAACAACTACTACTATTGCCACTATTAGAAGTTGTAGTGGTAATACTGGTAGCAAGAGTAGTAGTAGCATAGTTTTAGGAGTTGGAGTTGGAGTAGTAGGAGGAGTAGTAGGAGTAGTATTAGTAGCAGTAGTAGTATTAGTTGGAGGAGTAGGAGTAGTAGCAATAGAAGTAGAAGAAGTAACAGTAGTAGCAACAACATCAGCAACTATAGTAGTAGTAGTTGTTGTTATTGTAGTAGTAGCAGCAGTTGTAGAAATAGTATCATTAGTAATTGTAGCAGTAGTTGTAGTAGTAGTAGAAGTAGTCGGAGTAGTAGTTGTAGCAGCGGCATCAATAGTAATAGTAGCAGCAACAGTAGTAGCAGTGCAGTAGTAGGGCAGCAACAGTAGTAGTAGCAGTAGCAGTAGTAATAATTGTAGTTGTAATTGTATTAATAGTAGCAACAGTAGTAATAGTAGTAGTTGAAGTAGTAGGAGTAGCCGGCAGAGTTGGTGTAGGAGTAGGTGTAGTAGTAGGTGCAGTAGTATTATTGGTAGTAGTTGTAGCAACAGAAGTAGTAGTGTTAGTATTAGTAATATTAGTAGCAGTCATAGTAATTGTAGTTGTTGTTGTAGTTGTAGTAGTAGTAGCGGTAGTAGTTGTAGTAGCTGTAGTAGTAGTAGTTGTTGTTGTTGTTGAACTAGTAGTTGTAGAAGTAGTTACAAGGTAGTAGTATGAGTTGGAGTAGGAGTTGTTGTAGGAGTAGTAGTATTTGGAGTATGAATAGTAGTAGTCAAAGGAGTAGTAGTATTTGGAGTATGGGTAGTAGTTGAGGAAGTATTGTAGCTGTAGGATTTGGAATATGAGTGATAGTAGTGGTAGTTTTACATTTAATAGATGTTGTACTTGAAGCAGTAGTAGGAGTAGGAGTTGGAATAGTAGTCATTGGAGTAGTAGTAGTAGTAGGAGCCACAGCAGCTGCATCTCTAATAGTAGTTATTGTTCTTATTGTATTCATAGTAGTACTAGTAGTAGCAGTAGTTGATGGACTAGTTCCAGTAGCAGTTGTACTTGAAGTTTATGTTGAAGTAGTAGTAGTAGAAGTAGTAGCAGTTATTGTAGTAGTGTTTGGAGTAGTAGGAGTAGGAGCAATAATAGTAGTAATAGTAGTAGTCTCAAGAGTAGAGAGTACTAGTAGTAGTAGTTGTAGTTGTTGTGTGATAATTATAGCAGTAGTAGTTGTAGTAGAAGTAGTAGTAGTATTAGTAGTACTAGCAAGACTAGCTGTAGAAGTAGTAGTAGAAGTAGTAGTAGTAGCATTAGTACCAGCAATAGTAGTACTAGTAGTAGTAGTTATTGTTGTAGGAATGGTAAGAGTAGTAGTAATAGAAGAAGTAGTCATAATAGTAGTATTAGTGGCATTAGGATTTGTTGTCATAGCAGCATCGACAGCCGCAATAGTAGTAGTAGTCATACTAGGAGTTGTAGTCATAGTAGGAGTTGTAGTCATAGATGTTGTCGGAGTGTTAGGAATAGTAGGTAGTCGCAGAAGTTCTAAGAGGGTTAGGAGTAGTATTTGTAGTAGGAGTCACAGTTGTAGTAGTAGTAGAAGGAGTAGGAGTGTTAGTGTTAGTAGTAATAGTAGTAGTAGTGGTGGTGGTAGTAGTAATTGTAGTAGTAGTAGTAGTTGTTGTAGTAGTGGAAGTAGTAGTAGCAGTAGCAGCTATAAGATTTGGAGCAGGAGAAGTACTAGGCTTAGTAGTAGCTGGAGTAAGGGTAGTAGTAGTACGATTAGTAATAGTAGTAGGAGTTGGATTAGTAGTAGTACCAAAAGTAAAAGTCGAAGTAGCAATAGTAGTAGTAGTAGTAGCAGCAAGAAAAGCAGTAGTAGTAGCAATAGTGGTAGTACTTGAAGTACTAGTAATAATTGAAGTAGAAGTACTAGTAGTAGTTGTTGTAGTAGCAGCAGCAGTAGTAGTAATAGAAGTAGGAGGAGGAGTAGGAGGAGGAGGAGTTATAGCCACAGCAGGAGTAGCAGCAGCAGTAGTTATTATGGTAGTTATAATAGTAGAGAAGTAGAATTACTTATAGTAGTTATAGTAGTAGTAGCAACCGTATTAGTAGTAGTAGTAATAGCATTACTAGTAGTAGTTGTAATAGGAGTTGGAGTTGCAATAGGGGTTGTAGTAGGTGCAGAGGTAGTAGCAGTAGTAATAATAGTTGTAGTAGTACTAGTAGATTTAGTTGGAGTAGAAATTGAAGTAGTAGCTACAGTAGAAGTAATCATAGAACGTGTAGTTGTAGTAGGAGTAGTAGTATCAATAGTGGCTACAGTAGTAGTAGCAGTAGTAGTAGTAGTGATAATAGCAGTAGTAGTAGTAGTAGTAGCAATGGTAGTAGTAATAACTGTAGCAATAGCTATAGCAGGAGTGGTAGTAGTTGTTGTTGTAGTAGTAGTAATTATACTAGAAGTACTTGTAGCAATAGTAGTAGTAATATTAGATGTACTAATAGTAGTAGTAGTAGTGGTGGTGGTGGTGGTAGTAGTAGTAATAGTAGTCGTAGTAGTAGCAATAGCAATGATAGCAGTGGTAGTTGTAGAAGTTGTAAGGAGGAGGAGTCATAGTAGAAGTAGTAGTAGTTGTTATTGTTTAGTAGGAGTAGTAGTAGTAGTAGCCGTAGGAGTACTTGTAGTAATAGCAGTAGTAGTAGAAGAAGTAGTAGTATTAGTAGCAGTAGGAGTAGTTGTGGTAGTTATAGTAGTAGTAATATTGATAGTAGTAATAGTAGTAGTTGTAGTAGTATTAACAGTATTAATAGTAGTAGTCGTGCTAGCTGTAGAGGCAGTAGTTGTAGTGTGGTAGTTGTAGCAATAGTAGTAGTTGTAGAGATAGTAGAAGCAACAGTAGCTGCAGTAGTTGAAGTAGAAGACATAATAGCAGCAGTAGTAGTAGTTATTGTAGTAGTTGTAGCAGAAGTAGAAGCAATTGGTTTTGTAATAGAGGTAGTAGTAGTAGTAGTTAGGGGAGGAGGTGGAGTAGTAGTAGCAGAAGTAGTCATTGTAGTAGTAGTAATAGCAGTTGTAGTAGTTCTAATAATAGTAGTAGAAGTAGTAGCTATAGTAGTTGTAGTTGTTATTGAAATAGAAGTAGGGGTAGTAGTTGTAGCATTAAGAGGTGAAGTAGCTGTACTATGAGTACTACTATGAGTACTACCATTAGTAGGAGTAGTAGTATTTGTTGTAGTAGTAGTAGTAGGAAGAGGAGGAGGAAGAGGAGGAGGAGGAGGAGTAGTAGTAGTATCAGTGGTAGTTGTTGTGGTTGTAGTACTAGTGGTAGTAGTATTAGTAGTAGCAGCAGCAGTAGTAGTAACTGTTGCAATAGGAGTTGGTGTAGTAGTATGAGTAGGAATAGGAGAAGCGGTAGTAGTAGTAGAAGTCGTAGCTATAGTAGTTTTGGTAATAGTTGTGTTAGTAGGAGGAGTAGTAGTAGGAGTAGGAGTGCTTGTTGCAGTGGCAAAAGTAGTGGTAGAAGCAGTATCACTAGTTGTAGTAGTAGGAGTAGGAGTAGTAGTAGCAGTAGCAGTAGCAGTATGAGTAATAGTATTAGTAGCAGTAGTAGTAGCAGTCGTAGCAGCAGCAAAAGTACCAGTAGTACTAGTAGTGGAAGTAGTAGAAGTAGTAGCATTAGCAGTGGAAGTAGATATAGAAGTTGTTGTAGTAGTAGAAGTAGGAGTATTAGTTGCATAAACAACAACAATAAGCAGCAAAAATAGCAGCAGCAGCACCGACAGTAGTACTAGTAGTGTAGTAGTTGTAGTCGGCGTAGCTGTATTAGCAATAACAATAATAGCAATAGAAGGAGTAATAACAATAGTTGTAGCAGCAGCCACAGCAACAACAATAGTCGTAGTAGTAGTAGTAGTAGTAGTAGTAGTAGTAGTAGTAGTAGTAGTAGTAGTAGTAGTAGTAGTAGTAGTAGTAGTAGTAGTAGTATTAGTAGTAGTAGTAGTAGTAGTCGTAGTAGTAGTAGTAGTAGTAGTCGTAGTAGTAGTAGTAGTAGTCGTCGTCGTCGTAGTGGTAGCAGTAGTAGTAGAAGAAGAAGAAGAAGAAGAAGAGGTAGTAGTAGCAGTGGTAGCAGCAGCAGTAGTAGTAGTAGTAGTAACAACACTAGTGACAATAGTTGCATTTGCAGTAAAAGTAGTAGTAATAGTAGTAGTAGTCGTAATAGTTATAGCCGGAGAAGCCGTAGTAGTAGTAGTTGCTGTAGTAGTTATAGTAGTAATAGTAGTAGTGGTAGTAGTAGTTGCAGTAGTAGTTGTAGGAGTAGTAATAGTAGGGGAGTTGTAGTAATAACAGCAGCCATCGTAGCAATAGTTATAATAGAAGCAGTACTAGTAGCAGCAGTTGTTGTAGTAGTAGTAGTAATAGCAAAACCCCCTCAAGCAGCAGAGCAGTAGTAGTAACAGAAGTAGTTGTAGTTGTAGTAGTATCAGTAGTAGTAGCTGTAGTATTTATTGTAGTATTAGTACTAGTGGTAGTAATAGTAGTAATAATAGCACTAGCAATTGTAGTAGTAGTTCTCATAGTAGTAGTCATAGTAGTTGTTGTTGTTATTATTGTTGTAGTAGCAGAAGCGCAACAGTAGTTGTAGTTGTAATAGCAGTCAAAATTGTAGTGGTAGTAGTAGTAATAGTCATAGTAGTAGTAGTAGCAAGAGTAACAATTATTGTAATAGTTGTAGTTGTTGTAGCAGTCATAAGAGTGGTAGTTGTAGTAGTAGCAGTGGTAGTAGCGGAACTAGTAGTAGTGGTAGTAGTAGTTGTAATTGTGGTATAAGTAGTAATAATAGTAGTAGTAGTAGTAGGAGTAGAAGTAGCAGTAGGAGTTGAAGTAGTAGTTGTAGTATTTGTGGTAGTAGTACTTATAGTAGTAGTAGTAGTAGTAATAGTAGTAGTACTAGTAGTAGTAGTAGTGGTAGTGGTAGTAGCAGTAGGAGGAGTAGTAGTGGTGGTGGTAGTACGAACAGTAGCATCAGTTGCAATCGTAGTAGTAGTAGTATCATGAATGGTAGTATTAATTGTAGTAATGGCAGTTGTGGTAGTAGCAATTGTCATAGTAATAGAAGAAGTAGAAGTAATACTAGTAGTAGCAGCAATAGCAATAGCAATAATAGTAAGTGGAAGAAGAAGAAGAGGAAGTAGTAGTAGTAGTAACTGTAGTAGTAGTCATAGTTGTTGTAATTGTAATAGTAGCGGTAGTAGCAGCTGCTGTAATAGCATTAATAGTTGCAGCAGCAGTAGAAGTAGCAACAGTGGTGTAGTAGTAGAAGCAGTAGTAGCAGTAGTAGTAGTAGTCGAAGTAGAAGTAGTAATTGATAGTATTACCATTACTAATTGTTGTAGTAGCGGTTGTAGTAGTATTATTCAGTTCTAGCATATTCACTCTTATATGCCTTGGACACTTTATGGTGTATATCGGTGCGCAGACTCCCTTTTTCTATATTTTCAAACCATTATTTTTTTATTTTTTATTTTCTATTTTAGTCAAGTAGCAAAAGTAGTTATCATTCATTTGTAGTAGTAGTAGTGGTAGTAGTAGGAGGAGTAGTAGTTGTAGTAGTAGTAGAATTAGCAGCAACACTCATAGCTGTAAAAGTAGTAGAAGTAGCAGCAGCACTCGTAGCCGTAGTATTAGTTGTAGCAGCAGTCGTAGCAGTAGTACTATTAGTATTGCTACTACTAACGGTACTGCTTTTATAGCTACTACTATTGCTACTACTTTTATTGCTACTACTACTATTACTACTATAGCTACTACTTCTTCTATGACTAGTAGTAGTAGTCATCATAGAAGGAGTGTAGTGGTAGTTATAGTAGCTACAGTAGTAGTAGTTGAAGTTGTCCGACTGTTAGTAGCAGTAGTAGCAGTAGTAGTAGTTGAAGTAGTACTGGTAGTTGCAGCAGCAGCGGCAGCAGTAGCAGTAGCAGTAGTATTAGGAGTATTAGAGTTAGTTATAGTAGTGGCAGTAGTAGTTTTTGCAGTAGGAGTAGCAGTATAGTAATAGTAGCAGCAACAATAGTTGTTGTTGTTGTAGTAGTAGTATTGGTTGGAATAATAGTAGGAGTAGTAGTAGTAGTACTTGTAGTTGGGGTACTAGTAGTTGTAGTAGTAGTAGTAGGAGTAGTACTAGTTATATTAGTAGTAGTAGTTGTTGTTGTTTTGGAAGTATTTGTAATAGTTATAGTAGTAGTAGTTATAGTAGTAGTAGAAGTAGCAGTTGTAGAAGTACCTGCAACGGTAGTAGTAGTAGCACTAGTTGTTGTAGCAGTAGTTGTAGCAGTAGTAGGTGTAGCATTATTAGGAGTAGTATTCCGAGTTGGAGTAGGGGTAGTCGAATTAGTAGTAGTTGTAGTAGTGGCAATAGTAGGAGACATAGTAGGAGTTGGAGTTAGAGTAGGTGTTGTAGTAGTTGGAGTACTACTAGTAGGAGAAGTAGTAGTAGCAGTTGTAGAAGTTGGAATAGTAGCAGTAGGAGTAGTAATGGAAATAGTAGTAGTAGTACTAGTAGTAATCATAGTAGTAGCAGTTGCAGTAGTGGAAGTAGTAATACTAGTAGTAGCAATTATAGTAGCAGCAGCAGTTGCATTTGTAGTAGTAACAATAGTAGCAGCAACAGCAGTAACAGTAGTTGTAGTAATTGTAGTATTAGGTAGAGTTTTAGTAGGAGTAATTGTTGGTGTTGTAGTTGTTGTAGCGGTAATAGCAATAGATGTACTAGTAGCAATAGTTGTAGTAGTAGCAGGAGTAGTAGGTGTAGTAGTTATTGTATTAGTAGTAGCATTTGTAGCAAGAGTAGCAATAGCTGTATGAATAATTGTTGTAGTAGTAGTAGTCATAGTAGTGATAGCAATAGTAGCATTAGTTGTAGTAGTAGTAGTAATAGTAGAAGTAGCAACAGTAGCAGTAGCAGTAGTAGTAGGAGTTGTAGTATTAGGAGGAGTAGTAGCAGTAATAGTAGAAGAAGAAGAAGTAGTAGTAATTGTACTTGTCGCAATACTAGTACTAGTAGTATTAGTAGGTGTAGTAGGTGTAGTAGTAGTAGTAGTAGGAGTTGGAGTAGTAGTAGTAGTTGTACTAGTAGGAGTAGTAATAGTATTTGTAGGAGTTGTAGTAGGAGTCATAGTTGGGGTCGTAGTTGTTGTTGTGGTAGGAGTTTTAGTGATAGTAGTTGTAGTAGTAGTGGTGGTAGTAGTATGAGCAATAGGAGTAGTACTAGCAGTAGGAGGTGTCGTAATAGTAGTCGTAGTAGCAATTGCAGTAGTAGTAGTTATAGTAGTTGATGTTGTTGTAGGAAGAGGAGTAGTAGTTGTAATAATAGTAGTAGTTATCGTGGTAGTAGCAGTAGTAGTAGGAGTTGGAGTAGGAGTGGTAGTTGTAGTAGTAGTAGGAGTAGTAGGAGTAGTAGTAGTAGTTTTATTATTAGTAGTTGTTGTGGTAATAGCAGTGGATGTAGTTGTTATTGAGGTTGTAATGGTAGTTTTAGCAGCAGTAGTAGTCGTTGTTGGAATAAGGATAGAGGAGTAGTAGGAGAGATAAAAGTAGTAGTAGTTGGAGTTGTAGTAGTAGCATTAGTAGCAGTAGTGGTAGTAGTAGTAGTCATAGTGGTAGTTGAAGTAGAAGCAGTAGTAGTAGTAATACATATAGCAACAACAGCAATAGTAGTAGCATTAGTAGTAATAATAGTATAAAACATAGTAATAGTTGTGGTAGTAGTAATCGGTGTAGTAGGAGTAGTTGTTGTTGTAGTAGCAGTGGTAGTAGTAGTAGTATTGGCAGTAGTAGTTGTTATTATTGTAGCAGCTATAGGAGTATAGTTGTGGTTGTAGTATTAGTATAAGTAGCAATAGAACTAGTAGTAGTAGTACCAGTAGCAGCAGCATCAGTTGCAACAGCAGCAGTAGTAGTAGAAGCAGTAGTTATAGTATTACAAGTAGCAGTAGTAGTAATACTACTTGTAGTTGTACTAGTAGGAGCAGTAGTAACAATAGTTGGAATAGTAAATGTAGCAATAGTTGTAGTAGTAGGAGAAGTAGTTGTAGAGGAGTAGTAGTAACAGTAGCTACAACAGTAGTTTTAGTAGTAGTAGTAGTAGGAGGAGTAGTAGTACTAGTTATCATTGTACTACAGTAGTAGTCGTAGTAGTAGTAGCAGTAGTTGTCGCAACAATAGTAGTAATAGTGGAAGTAGTAGCAGTAGTGGCAGTAGTAGTAGTAGCAACAACAACAACTGTAGTAGTAGAAGTAATAGTACTAGTAGTAGCAGTAGTAGCAGTAGCAGTAGTTGAACTAGTTGGAGTAGTAGTCAAAGTAGGTGTAGGAGTAGGAGGAGGAGGAGTAGTTATCATAGTTGTAGCTGTTGTACTAGTAATAGCGTTAGTAGTAGTAGTTGTAGTAGTGGTAGTAGTGGTAATTATTGTTGTTGTTATTATTGTACTAGTATTTGTGGAAGTTATAGCAGTGGTAGTAGTATGAGTTGGAGCAGGAATCATAGTAGGCATAGTAATAGTTGGAGTAGGAGTCGTAGAAGGCGTAGTAGTAGTTGGAGGAGCAATAATAGCAGTAGACATTGGAGTATGAGGGGTAGTAGTTATTGTTGTAGGAGTAATAGGAGAAGTAGTGGTAGCAGTAGTAGGAGTAGGAGTAGGAAAAGCAGTAGTTGTAGTTGTAGTAGTAGTAGTAGGAGCTGCAACAATAGCATTTGTAGTTGGAATAGTAGTAGTAGGAGCAGAAGTAGTAGTAATAGAAGTAGTTGTAGGAGTTGTATTAGTACTAGTAGTGGTAGATGTAACTGTTGTGTAGTAGGAGCAGCAACAACAATAGTACAAGTAGTAGCAGTATTAGTAGTAGAGGTAGCAATAGTAGTAATAGTAGCAGTAGAGCAATAGAAGTAGTAGTAGTAGTAGTAGTAGTAGTAGTAGTAGTAGTAGTAGTAGTAGTAGTAGTAGTAGTAGTAGTAGTAGTAGGAGCAGCAGCAAAAATAGTGGTAGTTGTTGTAGTTATTGTTGTTGTTGTTGCAGTATTAGTATTAGTAGCAGCAACAATAGCTATAGCAACAACAATAGTAGTTAGAGCATAGTAGTAGTAGTAGGAGGAGGAGGAGGAGGAGTAGCCGTAATTGTAGTAGTCATAATCATAGTAGCAATAACAGCAGCAGCAGCAGTAGTAGGAGTTATAGTCGTAGAATTTTTGGAGTGTCAAGATTAGTAGGTAGTCATAGATGTTTCAAAAGAGGGAGGAGTAGTAAGAGTAGTAGTACTAGAAGTAGTAGTAGTAGTAGAAGGAGGAGGAATGTTGGAGTTAGTAGTTATTGCCGTTGTAGAGTAGTAGTATTGTTAGTATTAGTAGTAGGAGTTGTAGTAGCAATTGTACTAGTAGTAGAAGTAGTAGTAGTAGTAGTAGAAGTAGTACTTTTTGTTGTTGTCATTGTCGTTGTAGTACTAGTGGTAGTAGTAGTAGCAGTAATAGTAGAAGAAGTTCGAGTAGGAGAAGTAGTAGGCGTAGTTATGGTTGGAGTAGGTGTAGTAGAAGTAGCAGTAGCTGTAGCAGAAGTAGTTGGAGTAGTAGTAGTAGTAGTAGTGGGAGTGGGTGTAGTAGTAGTCGAACTAGTAGTAGTGTCAGTATTAGTAGTAGTAATGTCAGCATTAGTAAGAGTTGTAGTAGTAGTAATTGTACTAGTAGTCATAATAGTAGTGGAAATACTACTAGTAATAGTAGTGGTAGTTTTAGTGGTAGTAATAGTACTAGTAGTAGTAGTAGCAGCAGCAGCAGTAGTTGTGGTAGGAGTTGGAGTAGGGGTAATAGTAGGTGTTGCAGTAGTTGTAGTTGTAGTTGCTATAGCAGCGGTAGTAGAAGTAGTAGTAGTGTTTGTAGTAGTAGTTATAGCAGGAGTAGGAGTAGCAGTAGTGGTGATAATAGTAGTAGCAGTGGTAATAGTAGTGTAGGTGTAGTAGAAGAAGTAGGAGTAGTTGTAGCAGAAGTAGTTGGAGTAGTAGTAGTAGTAGGTGTAGTGGGAGTAGTAGTAGTAGTAGCAGTAGTAGTAGCAGTCGAACTAGTAGTATTGTCAGTATTAGTAGTAGTAATGTCAGTATTAGTAGGAGTTGTAGTAGTAGCAATTATACTAGTAGTCACAGTAGTGGTGGAAATACTAGTAGTAGTTGTAGTTTTAGTAGTAGTACTACTACTACTAGTAGTAGTAGTAGCAGTAGTAGTAGCGGTAGGAGTTGGAGTAGGGGTAGTAGTAGGTGTTGTAGTAGTTGGAGTTGTAGTTGATATAGCAGTAGTAGTAGAAGCATTAGTAGTGTTAGTATTTGTAGTAGTTGTCATAGCTGAAGTAGGAGTAGTAGTAGTAGTGACTATTAGTAGTAGTGGTAATAGTAGTGGTAGTAGCAGTAAATAGTCATAGTGCTAGTAGTAGTAGTAGTAGTAGTAGTAGTCATAGTATGAGTGTAGTAGTAGTAGTCGTAGTCAGAATGTATTAGTAGAAGTAGCTGGAGGAGTAATAGCATTAGTAGTAGTTGTAGGAGTTGTAGTATGGTAATATCAGTAGTAGTAGTTGTTATTGTAGTAGTAGTAGTAGTTGTTGTTGTTGTAGTAACAGTAGGAGTAGGATTTGGAGTTGGAGTAGTAGTAGGATTTGTAGTATTAGTAATAGTAGTAGTAGGAGCACTAGTAGTAGCATTGGTAGGTGGTGGAGTAGTAGTAGCAGTTGTTGTTGTAGTTTTAGTAGTATGAGTGTTATTATTAGAAGTAGTAGTAGTATTGGTGGTGATTGTATTGGTGGAGGTTGTAACAGTAGGAGTAGGAGTGGTAATACTAGCAATTGTAATAGTAGAAGTAGTAGTACTAGTAGTAGTAGTTGTTGTAGTAGTAGTATTAGTTGTGGTAGTAGTAGTAATAACAGTAGTAGTGTTAGTAGTAGGTGTGGTAATAGCTATAGTAGTAGCAGCAATAATAATAGTAGTAGGTGGAGTAGGAGTTGTAGTTACGGTAGACATAGTGGTAGGGGCTGTAGCAATAGTAGCAGTAGGTGTAGGAGTAGGAGTAGTAGTAGGAGTTGAAGTAGGAGTTAGTGTAGGAGAACGAGTAGTAATAGGATTAGTAGTTGTTGTTGTTGTAGCATTAGTATTTTTAGTAGTAGTACTAGTAGTTCTAGGAGCAGTAGTTGTAAGAATTGTACCAGTAGTAGAAGTAGAAGTAGTAGAAGTATTAGTAGTAGTTGGAGTAGTAGTAGTAGTGGTGGTTGTAGTAGTAGTAGCAACAGCAGTAGGATTTGGAGTAGTTGGAGTAGGGGTAGTATTAGTTATAGGAGTGGTAGAAGCGGTTGGAGTTGTAGTAGTAGTAGCAGGAGTGGTAGTAGTAGTAGTGGGAGGAGTTGGAGTAGGTGTTGTAGTAGTTGGAGTTGTAGTAGCAATAGCAGTAGTAGTAGAAGCAGTAGTAATGTTAGTATTCATAGTAGTAGTCATAGCGGGAGTAGTAGTTGTAGTGTTGTAGTAGTAGTGGTAATAGTAGTAGGAATAGTAGTAGGAGTAGTAGAAGTAGTAATAGTAGTGGTAATGGTCGTAGTGCTAGTACTAGTTGTAGTAGGAGTAGTAGTAGAAGTATTAGTAGTAGTAGAAGGAGGAGGAGGAGGAGGAGTAGGAGGAGGAGGAGGAGGAGGAGGAGGAGTAGTAGTCATAGTAGGAGTGTAGTAGTAGTAGTCGTAGTCGTAGTGTAGTAATATTAGTAGCAATAGGAGTAGTTGTATTAGTAGTAGTTGTAAGAGTCGTTGTAGTACAGTAATATCAGTACTAGTAGTTGTTGTTGTGTAGTGGTAGTACTTGTTGTAGTAGCAACAATAGGAGTAGAAGTTGGAGTTGGAGTAGTAGTAGGATTTGTGGTATTAGTAGTAGTAGGAGGAGCACTAGTAGTAGCATTAGTTGAAGTTATAGCAGTAGTTGTTGTAGTTGTAGTTGAAGTAGTAGGAGCGTTAGTATTAGAAGTAGTAGTAATGTTAGTATTAGTGGAAGTTGTACCAGTAGGAGTAGGATTGGTAATACTAGCGATTGTAATAGTAGTAGAAGCAGCAGTAGTAGCAGCAGTAGTATTAGTTCTGGTGGTAGTAGTAGTTGTAGTAGTGGTAGTAGTAGTTGCAGTAGTAGCTATACTAGTAGCTGCAATATTAGTAGTAGTGGGTGGAGTAGGAGTGGTAGTTGAGGTAGCAGTAGTGGTAGGGGGTGTAGCAGTAGTAGCAGTAGGTGTAGGAGTCAGAGTAGTAGTAGGACTTGATGTAGGAGTTGGTGTAGGAGTACGAATAGTAATAGGAGGAGGAGTAGTAGTAGTTGTAGTGCTAGTTTGTTTAGTAGTAGTACTATCAGTTGTAGGTGTAGTATTGTTAGAATTGTACCAGTAGTAGAAGTAGTTGTAGTAGTAGTCGTAGTACTAGTAGTAGATGTAGTTGTAGTAGTAGTCGTAGAAGCAGTAGTGGTGGTGGTGGTGGTGGTAGTGGTGGTGGTCGTAGTATTTGGAGGAGGAGGAGTAGTAGTAGGGGTTGGAGTAGTTGGAGTAGGGGTAGTAGTAGTTATACGAGTGGTAGAAGTGGTTGAAGTTGGAGTAGGAGTAGCAGCAGTAGTAGTAGTACTAATAGTTGTTGTTTTTGTTGTAGTAGGAGTAGTAGTAGTAGTAGTAGTAGTTGTTGTTGTTGTTGTTGTTGTTGTAGTAGGAGTAGGAGTAGGAGTAGGAGTAGTTGTATTATTGGTGGTAGTAGTAGTAGTTGTTGTTGTTGTTGTTGTGGTAGCAATATTAGTAATAGTAGTAGCAACAACAGTTGCAACAGAAGTAGTATTGTTAGTGGTAGAAGTATAAATCATAGTAGTCGTAGAAGTAGTAAGAAGAGCAGTAGTCGTAGTAGTCGAAGTTGTAGCAACATCATTAGTAGTAGCTGTAGCAGTATTAGTAGCGGCAGCAGGAATAGTAGTTGCAGCAGTAGTATTATTACAAGTAGTAGTACTAGTAATAGTAGTTGCTGTTGTTCTTGTTGTAGTTGTAGAAGCAGTAGCAGAAGTAGGAGTAGTTGTTGCTATAGGAGAAGTGGTGGGAGTAGTAGTAGTAGCAGCAACAGCAACAGTAATAGTCTTGGTTGTTGTTGTAGTAGTAGTAGTAATAGTAGTAGTAGTGCAATAGCAGCCACAGCAGTAGTAGAAGTAATAGTTCTTGTTGTTGTTGTTGTTGTTGGAGTAGTAGTAGTCATAGCGATAGTAGTAGTTGTAATAGTAGTCGTACGATTAGTAGCAACTATCGAAGCAGTCATAGTAGCAGTAGTGGTATAGTAGCAGTAGTAGCCGTAGTAGTGGTAATAGTAGCAATAGTAGCAGCAATGGCAGTAGTAGCAATAGTAGTATTCGTAGCAGCAGAAGCAGTAGTACCAGTAGTAGTACGAGTAGTAGCAACAATGGTAGTAGGAGCAGCTGGAGCCATACTTGAAGAAGTAGCAGTAGCGGTTGTTGTAGTAGTTGTAGTAGTAGCAGGAGCAGAAGTCTTAATTGCAGTTGCAGCTGTAGGAATAGCTATAGCAGGAGAAGCAGGAGCATGAGTAGTAGCTGCATGAGTAGCAGCAGTAGTAGTAGTAGTAGCAAGGGCAATAGTAGTAGAGATAGCAATTGTAGTAGTAGAAGTAGTTGTGGCAATAGTAGTAGTTGTTGCTGCAGTGGTAGTAGCAGCAGCAGCAGGAGTAATAGTTGTAGTAGTAGTAGCATTAGCGAAATAAGTTGTAATAGTAGTAGTTGTACTAGTATTAATGTACTAGTAGTTGTAGTAGTATTAGTAGTAGTAGGTGTAGCAGTTGTAGTAGTAGTAGTTATACTAGTATTAATGTACTAGTAGTTGTAGTAGTATTAGTAGTAGTAGGTGTAGCAGTTGTAGTAGTAGTAGTGGTAGTAGTAGTTGAAGTAGTTGTAGCTGGAGTACTAGTAGAAGTATTAGAAGTAGTAGTAGTAGCAGCAACTCAATAGTTGTAGTAGTAATAGCAGTAGTAGCAGTTGGAGTACTAGTTGAAGTAGTAGAAGCAGTAGTAGTAGCAGCAGCGCAATAGTTGTTGTTGTAGTAGTAGTAGTTATATTAGTATTTGCAGTAGTTGCAGCAACAGCAGCAGTAATAGTAGTACTGTTTGGAGTAGTAGTATTAGTAAGAGTAGTAGTAGTGGTACAAGTAGAAATAGTAGTAGGAGTAGTTGTAATTGTTATAGAAGTAGCAGTAGTAGTAATCGTAGTAGCTGCAACTTTACTAGTAGTAGTGATAGTAGTAGTAGGGAGTGTAGTAGTCGAAGTAGTAGTAGTAGTAGGAGTTATAGTCATAGAATTTGTAGGATTGTTAGGATAAGTAGCTAGTCATAGAAGTTTTAGGAGTGTTTGGAGTAGTAGTAGCCGTAGGTGTAGTAGTAGTAGTTGTTGTTGTTGTGTTAGTATTAGTAGTAATAGTAGTTATAGTAGTAGTGGAAATTCTACTAATTGTAGAAGTAGTAGTAGTAGGAGGAGTTGTTATTATTGTTGTTTTTATTGTAGTAGTAGTAGTGGTACTACTAGCACCAGCAGTAGTAGGAGTCGGACTAGGAGTAGTAGTAGTAGGAGTTGTAGTAGTAGGAATAGTAGTAGTAGAAGCAGGAGTTATAATAGGAGGAATAGTTGTACTAGGAGGTGGAGGAGGAGTAGTAGTAGTAGCTGTTGTAGTAGTAGGAACAGTAGTAGTAGTAGTAGTAGTAGCAGTAGCAGTAGTAATAGAACTACAACTATTAGTAGTATATGGAGTGTTTGGAGTAGTTTTATTAGTACGAGTAGTTGTATTAGTAGTTGGAGTAGTAGTAATAATAGTAGTAGTAGTAGTAGTACTAGTAGTAGTAGTAGTGATAGTAGTAGTTGTAGTTGTAGTAGTAGTAGTTATTACTGGAGTGTAGTAATAGTAGTAGTTGAAGTTGTAGGTGTGTTAGGAGTTGTAGTAGTAGTAGGTGAAGTAGTATCAGTAGTAGTAGTGGTAGTAGTGGTAGGTGTGTTAGGAGTAGTAGTCGTAGAAGTAGTAGTATTAGTAGTAGGAGTAGTAGTATAGTCAAAGTAGTATTAGTAGTTGTTGTAGTAGTAGTAGTACTCGTAGTAGTAGTAGTAATAGTAGGGGTAGGAGTGTGAGTAGGAGTAGTAGTAAGGTTTGTAGTCCATGTAGAGGTTGTAGTAGTTGGGGTAGGAGTTATAGTAGTAGTAGTGGTGGTGATTGTAGTGGAAGTGCTAGTAATAGTAGTAATAGTAGTAGTAGTAGTATTTGTAGTAGTAGAAGTAGAAACATTACAGAAGTAGAAACATTAGTAGTACCACTGGTAGTAGTAGCAGTAGTTTCAGTAGTGATAGCGGTAGATGTAGTAGTAGTAACGGTAGCAGTAGACATAGTAGTTGTAGTAGTAGTTGAAGTCATTGTAGTAGTAACAGTGACAGTAGTAGTAGGAGCAATAGTTGAAGTAGAAATAGTAGTACTAGTACTAGTAGTTGGTATAGCAACTATAGCAGTAACAACATTAGTAGTAGCACTGGTAGTAGTAGTAGTAGTTTCAGTAGTGAGAGTAGTAGATGTAGTAGTAGTAACGGTTGTAGCAGCACTGGTGTTAATAGCAGTAGCTACAGTAGTAGTAAAGGTAGTAGTAGATGTAGTAGTTGTAGTAGTAGTCGAAGGTGTAGTAGTAGGAGTGGCAGTAGGAGTACGAGTAGTTGTTGACGTAATAGTAGTAGTAGTTATTGTTGTTGTTGCTGCTGTTGTAGTAGCTGTAGTATTAGTAGTAGAAGTAATAGTATTACAAGTAGTTGTAGTAGCAACAGTAGCAGCAGTTGTAATATTAGTATTAGTGGTAGTAGTAGTAGTAATAGTAGTATTAGTAGTAGTAGTAGTAGTAGTCGGAATTGCGGTAGGAGTACTAGTGAGGGTTGTAGTTGTTGGAGAAGTGGTAGCAGTAGCAGTTGGAGTTGGAGTAAGAGTAGGAATTGTGGTAGTCGTAGTAGTTGTAGTAGTAGAAGTAGTAGTAGTAGTAGTAGCCGTAATAGGAGCAGGAGGTTGAATAGTAGTAGACATAGTAGTAGTAGTAGTAGCAGTTGTTGTTGGAATAGTAGTAATTGTAGTGGAAGTTTTTCTTGTAGTACTAGCAGTAGGAGTAGTAGTGCTAGTAGTAGTAATATTAGTAGTAGTAGTAGTAGTGTTGTTGTAGTATTAGTAGTAATAGTAGTAGTAGTTCCAATAGTAGTAGTAGTAGGAGTTGTTGTAGTTGTGGTAGCAGCAGTACTAGTTGTTATAGTAGCAGTAGTAGTTGGAGTAGGACTTGCAACGAAAGTTGTAGTTGTTGGAGTATTAGTAGCAGTAGTACTAGTAGTTGTAGTAGCAGTAGTAGTTGGAGTAGGCGTATGAATAGTAGTAGTCTTAGTAGTACTACTAGGAGTAGTAGGAGTAGGAGTAGCAGTAGCTATAGTAGTAGGGGATGGAATAGTAGTAGAGGTAGTAGTAGTAATAGTAGAGTAGTAGTAGTAGTAGTATGAATAGTAGTAGTCATAGTAGCAGTTATTCTTGTAGCAGTAGAAGTAGTAGTAGCAGCAGTAGTAGTAATATTAGTAGTGGTCGTTGTAGTAGTAGTTGTTGTTGTTATTCTTGTTGTTGTAGTAGTTGTGATAGTTGTATTAGTAGGAGTTTTGGTAGGAATATAGGAGTTGTAGTTGTTGGAGTAGTGATACCAACAATACTAGTAGTAGTAGTAGAAGTACGAGTTGGGGTAGGAGTAGGAATAGTTGTTGTCGTAGTAGTAGAAGTAGGAGTAGTGGTAGCTGTCGTAGGAATAGGAGTAGGAATAGTTGTTGTCGTAGTAGTAGAAGTAGGAGTAGTGATAGCTGTCGTAGGAGTAGGAGTAGGAATAGTTGTTGTCGTAGTAGTTGAAGTAGTAGTAGTAGCAATAGTAGTAGGAGTTGAAATAGTAGTAGACGTAGTTGTAGTAGTTGGAGTAGTAGTAGTACTAGTGGTAGTAATATTTGCAGCAACAGTAGTAGTAACAGCTGTTGTAGTAGGGGTAGTAGCAGTAGTAGTAGTATTACTTGTAGTATTCATAGCAGCAGCAGCAGCAGTAGTAGCAGTAGTAGCAGTAGTAGTAGTCGCAACAGCAATAGCAGCAGTAGTTATAATAGTAGCATTATATGTAGTAGTAGTATTAGAATTATAAGTTGCAGTAGTAGTAGTAGTAGTAGTAGTAGTAGTAGTAGTAGTATAGTAGTAGTAGTAGTAGTAGAAATAGCAGTAGTTGTAGTTCTAATAGTAGTAGGAGCAGCAATAGTAGTAGTAGTAGCAGCAGCAGTAGTAGTAGTAGTAGGAATTGGAATAGTATTAGGAGTAGCAGTTGTAGTGTTAGTGGCAGTAGTAGTAGGAGTAGTAGTCACAGTTACAGTTGGAGTAGTTGTAGTAGTGTTAGAAGTGGTAGTAGTAGACTAGTATTAGTAGGAGTAGCAGCAGCCATTGTGGTATCAGTAGTAGTAGTAGCCGTAATTGCAGTAGTAGTAGTAGTTGTTGTAGTAGTAATTGCAATAGCAACAGTAGTATCAGTAGTAGTAAGAGTGTTAGAAGTAGTAGTAGTAATAATAATAGTAGTAGAAGTAGTAATTGTAGGAATAGTAGTTTGAGTATTAGGATTAGGAGTCGTATTAGTAGAAGTAATAGTAATAGTAGTTGTGGGAGTAGTAGTGGCAGTCGTTGTACTAATGCTACTGCTACTACAACAATTTCTACTACTGCTACTACTACAAAATTTCTACTGCTGCGGCTACTACTATTACTGCTTCTGCTATTACTATTGCTGCTACTATTACTACTACCACTACAGCAACTACTACTAGTAGGACTGCAGCTACTACTCCTACTACAACTACTATTATTTTTAATAATGATACACCCGCTACTACTATGACTATTGCTACTTCAGCTATTGTTACTACAACTACTACTCCAACTATTACCACTTCTACTCCTACAACAACTCCTACTTCTCCTACTACAACTGCTACTGATGTTGCTCCTACTACTACGATTGCTACTGCTACTACATCCACTAATATCACACCGACTAATACTACTGCTACTACTAGTACTCCGACTGCTACTGTTACTACTACAACCACTACACCTGCTCCTACTACTTCTAGCACAGCTACCATAACTACTCCAGCTCCTGCTGTTGCAACTACTACTCCTACTGCTTCTACTACTACAACCTCTCCTGCTACTACTACATCCACCAATATCACAACGATTACTACCACTACTACTACAACTACTACTATAGCTCCTACTACTTCTACTACTGCTACCACTACCACTGCAGTTTCTACTACTATAACTACTACTCCTACTCCTACTACTATTACCACTTCTGCTACTACTTCTACTACTACTTCTACTATTTTTGTGACTACTACAACTACTACTACTACCACTTCTACTACAACTACAACTACTGCTACTTCTACTACTACTACACCCACTATAGCTACTACTAATTCTACTTCTACTTCAACTACTACAACTACTACTACTATTGAGTACAACAACTATTACTAATACAACTACAACTATTATTGATGCTACTACTATGACTACTACTACAACGTCTCCAACTCCTAATACTTCTATTACTACTACTACTGATACTAATACTACTAATGAAATGACTACTAATGGTATTACCACTACTGCGACAACTACTGCTACTAGTACTACGACTACAACTACAACTACTTCTACTACTATCACTTCAAGTACTACTACTACAACTACTACTATTACTACTACTAGTGTCGCTACGACGACTACTACTATTTCTACTAATGCTGCTACTGCTTCAGCTACAACAACAACTACTACTATTGCTGCTGCTACTGTTGCTACAACAACTATTGCGACTACTAATACTACTACTACAACTACTTCTACTGTAGTTACTGCTACTACTACTGCTACTGCAGTTACTACTACTACTACTATTATTGCTATTTCTGCTACGCCTGCTACTACTACTACTACTACTACTATACTACCATTGCTATTGCTGTAGTTACTGCTACTACTACTGCTATTAGTACTACTGCTACTATACTACTATGGCAAATACTTCTACTGCTACTAGTACTACCACTAATACCACTACAGCTACTGCTGCAACTGCTACTACTACTATTGTTGCTGCTACAACTACTACTACTACTGTTGCTGCTACTACTACTACAACTACTACTGCAACTACTAATACTACTACCGCAGCTATAACTATTGCTACTACAACTACTTCTCCAACTATAATTACCACTGCTAATACTAATGCTACTGCAACTAATACTTTTCCCACTACAACAACAACTACTACAACTAGTATTACTACTAGCAGTAGTATTACTACTACTGCGACTACTACTGCTACTACTACTACTAACTCTATTACTACTTCTACTATTGCTGCTGCTACTACTATTATTGCTACGACTGCTACGACTACTACAATTGCTACTATGGTTACTACTGCTACTAGTGCTACCACTTCTTCGACTGCCACAACTACTACTATTGCTACAACCACTACTGCTACTACTATTACTTCTACTACTACTGTTGCAACAATAACAATAACAACTACTACTAAAAGTGCTACCACTACTACTGCCAGTACGACTACCACTAACTTGACTACCACTAAAATTACTATTGTTACTACTACTACTTCTACTACTATTGCTACTACTGCTACTATTGCTACAACTACAAAAACTATTACTACAACTATGGCTACCGCTACTCCTACGGCAACTACTGCTGCTACAACTACTGCTACTGCAACTGCTAGTAGTGGTACTACAACTACTAATGCTACAACTATTGCTACTACCACTATTACTACAAATATTAGTACTTGAACTTCTACTAGTTCTATTACTACTACTACTACTACTCCTGCTACTACTATTATTGCTGCTACCACCTCTGCTACTACTATAACTGCTACTCCCACTAATACTACCATTGCTACTACTGCCATCGATACTACTAATATTGCTACTATGACTATTAATACTGCTGCTGCTACTACTACAACTACTAGTTCCTCTATTGCAATTGTTACTGCTGCTACTACTACTACTATAACTATTGCAACGATCGCTCCTACTGCTACTTCAGTCACTATGGCTACTATTGCTACTATTGCTACCACTACTATGACTGCAACTTTTGCTACTAATGCTACTACTATTACTACTATAACTACTGCTACTGTTCTTGCTCCTACTAATGCTACAACTACTGCTACTACTTCAACTATTGCAATAACTACTACTACTTTTACCACTAATACTACTAGCACTACTACTTCTACAACTAATGCCACTACTACTACTATTACTACTACACTACCACTTCTACAACTGCTACCAATACTACTACTACTATTGATACTGCTACTACAACTCCTCCTCCTCCTCCTACTACTACTAACACTACTGTTACTACAACTACTAGCACTGCTAATACTACTAGTACTACTGTGACTATTGCTGCTACTATCGATGCTACAACTGTTATTACTACCACTACTACTATTTCTACTACCACTACTACTACTGCTACAACAACAACTACTACTACTATTAATGCTGCTACTATTGCTACAATAACTACTACTACAACAGCAACTACTACTGCTGCTGCTGCTACTACTGCTACTTGTACTACTACTCGTACTACCACAACTAGTACTATTACTACTACTAATACTACTACTCTTCCTACTTCTGCTACTAATACTACTACTACATAGAATACTACTATCATTAATACTACTACTAATACTACTAGCACTTGTACTACTATTGCTACTACTACTTCTACCACTACAATTGCTACTAGCTAACTACTACTGCTACAACTACTTCTGCTACTGTAACTACCGGTACTACTACTACCACGACTGCTACTTCTGCTACTGCTACTACTACTTCTCCTAATGTAGCTACAGGTACTACTACCACCACTACTACTCCTACTACTACTGCTAGTATTACTACAACTTCTCCTATAACGATTAATACTGCTACAACTACTAGTGCAACAACTACTGCTGCTTTACTACTAGTACTACTACTACTACTATTGCAACTTCAGCTACAACTTCTTCTAGTACTATTAGTGCTTCTACTGCTGCTGCTACTATAGCTGCTAATGCTACTGCAAATACCACTAGTCTACTGCTACTACTACTACTACAAATACTATTACAACTACTACTACTTGTACTGCTACAATTGCTAATACAACAACTACTACTGCTACTTGTGCTTCTACTACTACTACTACTACAGCTTCTACTGCCAGTACTGCTTTTACTATTACTACTAGTACTTCTACGACCACTACTACTACTACTTCTGCTACTACATCTGCTACTACTACTACTCCTCATTCACTACTACTACTAATACTACTACTACCACTGCTACTACTATTACAACATAAACCTACTACTTCTCTTACTACTGCTACTACTCCCCCTACAACTACTCCATTTGTTAACACAATAGCTGTGGCTTCTACTACTGCAACTACTATTGCTACTACTACAATGACTCCTACAACTACAACTGCCATTACTAGTAATATTACTATTAGCACTACTACAACAACAACTAGAACAATTACTTCAACAACAACTACTACTAGCACTGCACTACTACTACTACTACTATGACTACTACTCTTTTGAGGATTACTCAGTCTACTACTTCCATTCATACGCCAATTCCTACTGCTACTGCTACTCGTCGTCGTCGTCGTCGTCCTCCTACTACTACTACAACTTCTACTAACACTTCTATTGCTACTCCAACCACTACTACTACCAATATTGTGACTGCCACTCCACCTCCTCCTCCTCCTACTACTACTACTACAATGACTTCTACTGCTGCTGCTACTACTGCTACTACAACTGCTACAGCTACTACTATTATGGCTCCTACTGCTCCACATCAAGAACTATTAATACTATTACTACTCCTATTGCTACTGCTGCTACTACTACAACCGCTGCTCTTGCTACTACTACTACTAATAGTACTGCTACTGCTATCACTACTGCTACTACAACAGCAACTACCACTGCTACTACTTCCACTACTACAACAACCACTACTACAACTACTACTACTACTGCTACCACTACTACTATTTCTACTATAACTCCCCCTACTACTACAACTAGCACTAATACTTCTATTACTTTGCCTACTACCACTACTACTGCTACTACTTCTACTATGACCACTACTCTAGTACTGCCACTATTACAACTACTATTATTAGTACTACTGTTACTTCCACTAATTACTACATCTCCTACTACTACAACTACTCTTACTGCTCCTACTACTATGGCTACAACTAATATTGCTACTACTATACCTACTACCACTGCTGCTTCTACTCTTCTTCTCCAACTTCAACTGCTACTATTACTACTGCTACTACTACTCTTCTTCTCCAACTACTATGACTACAGCAACTATTACAACAACTACGACTGCTACTACTGCTATTGTTGCTGTTGCTGCTAGTCCTCCTACTCCTCCTCCTCCTCCTCCTCCTCCTCCTACTTCTTCTTCTACTACTAGTAGTTATATTACTACTAGTACTAGTACTACTTCTACTACTACCACTGCTAGTACTACTACTTTTACTAATACCACTATTACTATTACTATTACTATTACTCCTCCTACAACCACTACTAATACTAGTATTACAACTACTACCCCTACTGCTACTGCAACCAAAACTACAACTCCTATTGCTTATGCTACTCCTACTAGGACTACCACTACTACTACTATAACTATTGCAATTACTACTACTACTACTAGAATTCCTACTGCCATGGCTGCTACTACTACTACAACAACAATAACAACAATAATTATCACTACTACAACAACAACTACTACTAATGCTACTACTTCTACTACTACTACACCTCCGACTACTCCTCCTACTACTACTACAAATACTACTATTACAACAACTACTACAACAACTACTCCTCCTACTCCTACTCCTACCACTACTATTACTGATGCCACAGCTACAACAACTACCACTACAACTGTGACTACTACTACTACTGTGACTACTTTTGCTACTACTATAATGGCTACTACCAATACTACTACTATTACTATTACTAGTATGATTTGTACTACCACTACTACTCCTCCTCCTCCTCCTCCTCCGATGCCAACTCCACCTCCGAATACTACTTCTACTGCTACTTCAACTACTACTATTAATACTTTAACAACTACTACTACTACCGCTGGTAGAACACCAACTACTACAACTACTACTAGTACTACTACTACAACAACTGCTACTAATACTACTACTACTTCCATAACTATGACTCCTACTACTACTACTATAACTATAGCTACAATTCCTATTACTTTTGCTACAGCAATAGTAGTAATAGTAATAATAGAAGTAGTAGTATTAGTAGGAGCGACAGCAATAATAGTCATAGTAGTAATAGAAGTAGCAGTAGCAGCAGCAAAAACAATAGTAGAAGCTGTAGGAGTTGTATTAGTAGTAGAAGTAGTAGTAATTTGAGTAGTGGTAGTAATAGTAGTAATAGTAGTAATAGTATTAGCAGTACCTATAGTAGTAGTTACAATAGTGTAGTAGCAATAGTTGTTGGAGTATTAGTAGTTGTATAGTTGTAGTTGTTGTAGTTTTCGGTGTAGTGGTATCAGTAGGAGTTGGAGCAGGAGTAATAGTACGAGTTGCATTTGTATTATTATTTCTAGCAGGAGTAGTAGTAATTATAGTAGGAGTAGGAGTAATTATAGTAGTAGCGGCAGTAGTAGCAGTTGTAGTAAGTAGTAGTAGCAGCAGGAGTTAGAATAGTTGTAGTAGTAGTAGTAGCAGTAGTAGTAGCAATAGCAACGGTAGCAACAACAGTAGTAGCGGTAGTAGTCAAAGTAGAAGTAGTAGCATTAGTAGTAGTAATAGTAGTAGTAGGGGTGGTGGTGGTGGTAGTAGTAATAGTAGTAGTAGCAGCAGTAGCAGCAGTAGTTGTTGTAATAGTAGTAGTTGTTGATGCAGTAGTAGCACTAGTAGTGGTATTAGCATTAGTGGCATTGGTAGTAGTGGCAGAAGTAGTAGTAGTGGTAGTAGTAGTAGTACTAGTAGTACTAGCAGTAATATGAGTAGTAGTAGTAGAAGTAATAGTAGTAGTAGTTGTTGTAGGAGTAGTTTTAGGAGTCAAAGTACAAGTAGTAGAACTAGTTGTTGTAGTAGTAGAGTTAATAGTAGGCAGAGGAGAAGTAGTAGTAGTAGTCATCATAGTAGTAGTAGTAGTAATAGTAGTACTAGAAATAGAACTGAAAGTAGTAGCAGTAGTTGTAGTACTTGTGGTCGTAGAGCAGAAGTAGTAGTAATAGCAAGAGTAGGAATAAGTGTAGAAGCAGTAAGAATAGTAGCAGTAGCAGTAGACGTCGTAGTCGTAGTAGTAGGTGTAGAGGAAGTGGTAGTAGTAGTTAGTGTTGGAGTAGTATTAGTGGTAGCACAAGTAGAAGTAGGAGTAGTAGTAGTAATTCTATTGCTCTTGCTGCTACTACTACTAATACTCCAACTATTGCTACAACCGCTACTACAAATGCTACTAATGCTACTATCAATGCTACTACTAATACTCCTACTAATGTTACAACTACTACTACAACTGCTACTACAACTACTACTGCTTATACTGCTACAACTACGACAACTACTACTACTGCTGCTGCTACTGCTACTACTAATCCAATTATGACAACTACTACTAATACTACAACTACTATAGCTTGTAGTACTACTACTGGTACTCCTACTGCTATTACTACTTTTCCTACAACTATTACTTTTGCTACTAGTACAGCTACTATGACTACTACGATTACTACTACTGCTGCTGGTGGTACAACGAATACAATTATTGCTACTACTGTGGCTGCTACCAGCGCTACTGCTACCACTACTATGACTGCTGCTACTACTACTACTACCATTACAATCGTTACTACTAGTACCATAACCACAACTACTACTACTACCGCCACTGTTGGTTCTGCTGCTACAACAACTACTATTATCACAACTACTACTACTAATACTACTATTGTAACTACTACTTTTGCTACTATGACTACTACTACTACTATTATTACTTCTACTATTACTACCACGACAGTTACAACCACTACTGCTACTGTTACTATTACTACTAGTACTACCATTACTACAGTGACTAGTTCTACTACTACAACACAAATAATTCTATTGCAATTGCCGCTGCTACTATAGGGCTACTACAACTACAGTTGCTGCGACTACTACTACTACTATTGCTACTACTGTTATTGTTGCACTTGAAACTAATACTACTACTACTACTACAATGACACCGCCACTACTACTACGAGTATTACTACTACAACTACTATGATAACAACAACTTCTTCTGCAACTACTACTCGCACTACTACTACTGCTCCTGCTACTACTATAACAACTACTACTACAACCACTACTACAATTAATAATACTACTACTACTACTAATACTCCAACTACCACTATTACCACTACAACTATTACTACTACTGCTTTTACTACTACTACTACTACAACTACTACCCCTCCTACTACAACTAATACGACTACAATGACTACTATTACTAGTACAACTTCTGCTACTACTACTATTACAACAACTACTACTGCTGCTGCTGCTACTACTACTACTACTACTACTACTACTATTACTACTACTACTACTACTACTACTACTACTATTCCTACTACTATTACAACTACTACCGCTACTATTACAACAACAACTACTACTATTGCTACTACTAGTACTACGAGTATTACTACTGCTACTACTATGATAACAACAACTTCTTCTGCTACTACTACTCGTGCTACTGCTATAACAACTTCTACTACAACAACTACTACAAGTAATGCTGCTGCTGCTACTACTACTACTACTATTACTACGACTACTGCTACTACTACTAATACTACAAACACATATACTACTGCTACTACTACTATTATTGCTACTACTACCACTACTCCTACTCGTACCACTACTGCTACTACTACTACTACTACAACTAGTACTACTATTACGACTATTACAACAATTACTACTACTGCTGCAATTACTTCTACTGAAACTGCTATGGTTGTTGCTATTATAACAACAACAACTGCTACGACTAGTACTGCTGCTGCTTATACTACTGCGATTACTTATTCTAACGCTGCTGCTACTATTACAACTTCTACTACTACTACTACTTCTGCTACAACTTCTACTACTGCTACTACCACTACTACTTCAACTACTACTCTTACTACTACTACAACAACAACTATTACAAGTACTACTGCAAGTACTACTGTTACTACTATTTCTACTACTACTATTATTAATACTACTATTACTACTACTACAACTATGATTATTACTAATACTACTATTATTACTACTATTACTGCTACTACTATTATTACTGCTACTACTCCGACTATTACATTTAATACTCCTACTTCTGCTGCTACTTCTCCAACTAATCCTAATACTACTACCATGACGTACAAATACTACTGTCATTGCTGCTACTACTGCCACTACTACTGCAAATTCTATTACTGCTTCTACTACTACTACTTCTACGGCTACCACTACTCCTCCTCCTACTACTTCTACTACTACCACTACTAATTCTACTACTACTACTACTACTACTACTACTTCTAATACTACTAATACAACAACAACTACTACTACAATTACTGCTAGTACTACTACTTCTAGTACAACAACAACTATGACTACAACTACTTCTAGGACTCCTACAACTGCTATTTTTGTACAACTACAACAACTACTACAACTATAAATATTGCAACTGCTAATATGACTACTAATACTACTACTACTTCAACTATTGCTACTATTTCTACTACTACAACTATTATTTCTTCTGTTGCTGCTACTGTTGCTACTCAAACAACTTCTAATACTACAATTGCTACTACTTCTACTACAACTACTGCAACTACGACCAATTTTGCTTCTACTACAACTATGACAACTACTACTACAACAACGACTACTAGTACCAGAATGGCTAATGCTCCTACAACTACCACTACTATTCCTACTACTACTAGTACTACTACTACAACTCCTACTACAACTACAATTAATATAAATTCTCCTACTACAACTGCTAATACAGCTAGTACAACTACTCGTACTTCGACTCTCCTACTTCTACTACCACTACTATTAATACTATTGTTACTACTACTACTGTTGCTACTGCTACTACTACTACTACAACTACTACGATTTCTACTACTACTGCTGCTGCTACTACTACTGCAACTACTGCTACAGCTACCACTACTATCACTACTGCTACTCCTGTTGCTGCTATTGCTACTACTGCTGCTGCTACCTCTACTAATACTACTACTACAACTTCAACTACTACTACTTCTACTACTAATACTAATACTACCACTATTACAACTACTACAACTGCTGCTGTTACTGCTATTGTTGCTACTACTTTTGCTACTATTACTACAACAGCTTCTACTATGAATACTACTACTTTAACTGCTACAACTTCTACACATATTGCAACTGCTACTACTATTGCAACTACTACTGCTTCTACTGCTACAACTACCACAACTACTGCTACTACTACTACTACTAATCCAATTATGACTACTAATACTACTATTACAACAACTGCTACTACTACTGCTACTGCCACTGCTATTACTACTTTTGCTACTAGTACAGCTACTACGACTACTACTATTACTACTACTATTACTGCTACAACAAATAAAATTACCGCTACTACTGTTGCTGCTACCACTGCTACTAGAACCGCTACTATGACTGCTGCTATTAGTAGAACTACCATTACAATTGTTACTACGACTACCACAATGACAACTTCTACTACTACTGCCACTATTGATTCTGCTGCTACAACAATTACTACTACTAATACTACTATTGCAACTACAACTTCTACTGCTATGACAACAACTACTGCTACTACTACTACGATAACAACAACTACAACAACAACAACTACTACTACTGTTACTGCTAGTACTACCACTACTACAGTGACGAGTTCTACTCCTACAACACTAAAACTTCTATTGTTGTTGCCGCTACTACTAGAGCTACTACAACTATAGTTGCAGCGACTACTACTACAACTACAACAACTACTATTGCTGCTGCACTCGCAACTAATACTACTACTACAAGTATTGCTACTAAAACTATTATGATAACAATAACAACTTGTTCTACAACTACAACTCGCATTACTGCTATTGCTACTTCTACTACTAAAGCAGCTACTACTACAACCACTACTACAACTAATACTACTAGTACTACTACTTGTACTACTACTACTACTACAACAACAACTACTGCTATTACTACTACAACTATTATTACTACTGCTGCTATTACTACCACTACTACAACTACTATAGCTCCTACTACAACTAATACGGCTATAACTACTACTATTACTAGTACAACTACTGCGACTACTACTACTACTACTATTACAACTACTACTGCTACTATTACAACAACTACTACTACTATTGCTACTACAACTACTACTACTACTACAATAACAACAACTTCTTCTACTACAACTACTCGTACTACTGCTACGACAGCTACTACTACAACCACTACTTCAACTAATGCTGCTGCTATTTCTTGTACTACTACTACTACAATAACAACAACAACAACAACAACAACAACAACAACAACTACTACTACTACTACTATTACTACGACTATTGCTACTACAATAACTATTACCACTATTCCTAATATTACTACTCCTACTACTATACAGCTACTACTGCCACTAATATTTGTAATACTACTGCTACTACAACTACTACTACTGCTACTACTACTGCTGCTATTGCTACTACCACTCCTACTCCTACTACTACTACTAGTATTACTACTATAACTAGTACTACTATTATAACTTCTACTGTGACTATTACAACAACAACTACAACTTTTTCTAGTACTTCTACTCTAATTGCTTTTGTTGCTACTACTACAACAACAACAACTACGACTACTAGTACTACTGCTACTACTACTGCTTCTACTTCTGCTGCTGCTATTGCTACTATTACAACAACAATAACTACTACTGCTGCTGCTGCTGCTGCTACTACAACTAGTACCACTATTACAACTTCTATTGCGACTATTACAACATCAACTACAACTTCTGCTACTACTTATGCTCCAACTACTGTTGCTGCTGCTATTACAACAACAACAACTACTACGACTACTACTGCTACTGCTGCTACTACTGCTACTACTTCAATTGCTCCTGCTGCTGCTATTATTACAACAATATCTACTACTGCTACTACTACCACAACTGCTGCTACTACTACTATTACTACTACTACTTCTACTACCACTCCTACTACTACTGCTACAACTATTACGACTACTACTGCAAGTACTACTACTACTACTACTACTATTAGTAATACTATTACTACTAATACAACTACGATTATTACTACCATGACTATTACCAATATTTCTATCGTTGCCTCTACTACTTCCACTACTACTGCAAACTCTATTACTGCTTTGACTACTACTACTACAAGTAATTCTACCGCTACTACTGCTAATTCTACTACTACTACTACTAGTACTACTACTAATACAACTAATCGAACAACACCTATTACTACTATTACTGTTACTACTACTTCTACGACTACTGCTGCTGCTGCTTTTAGTACAATTATAACAACTACTACTGCTGCTGCTTTTAGTATAACTACAACAACTACTACTACAACTACTGCGACTGCTAATATGACTTCTAATACTACTACTACTTTAACTACTACTACTATTACTTCAACTGCTGGTACTGTCGTTGCTACTCGCACAACTACTAATACTTCGACTGCTACTACTTCTACTACTACTGCGATTACGACTACTCTTGCTATTACTACAACAATAGCTACAACTAGTACAAGAATAACTACTGCTTCTACAACTACCACATCTACTCATACTACTCCTACAACTATAATTACTACTACTAAAACTACTACTACTCCTACAACTACTACTACTATTCCTACAGCTAGTACTGCTCCTATTACTGCAACAACTACTACAACTACAAATACTACTAGTAAAACTACTCAAACTTCTACTCTACAACTCCTACTACCACTACTACTAATACTAGTGTTACCACTACTACTGCTACTGCAACTACTGCTATAGCTACTACTACAACTGCTACTCCTACTGCTGCTACTGCTGCTACTACTACTTCTACGACTACTACTACTGCTGCTTTTAGTACAACAACAACAACTACTACTATTACTTCTACGACTACTATTGCTGCTTTTCGTACAACTACAACAACTACTACTACAACTATTGCGACTGCTAATTTGACTTCTAATACTACTACTACTTCAACTACTGCTACTATTACTTATACTACTGCTGCTGTTGTTGCTACTCGCACAACTACTAATACTTCGACTGCTACTACTTCTACTACTACTACTGCGATTACGACTACTCATGCTATTACTACAACAATGGCTACTACTACTACTAGTACAAGAATAACTACTGCTTCTACAACTACCATATCTACTCATACTACTCCTACTACTATAATTACTACTACTAAAACTACTACAGCTCTTACAACTACTACTACTATTGCTACTGCTAGTACTGCTCCTATTACTACAACAACTACTACAACTAGAAATACTACTAGTATAACTACTCCAACTTCTACTCTATGACTTCTACTACCACTACTAGTAAAACTAGTGTTACCACTACTACTCCTACTGCAACTACTGCCATAGCGACTACTACTACTGCTACTGTTGCTACTACTACTACAATTGCAACTACTATGACTTCTACTACTAAGACTAACACTACTACTACTACAACTACTACAACTACTACTGCTACTTCTTCTGCTTCTACCACTATTACAACAAATAATACTACTAATAATCCTGCAACTACTACTACTACTATTACTACAACTACTAGTATTGCTGCTACTGCCACTATGGCAACTAATAGTACTACTACCACAACCACAACTATGTCTAATATTATACCTACTACACCTACTACTATGACCGCTCCTACTATTGCAACCAATACTACTAGTCCTGCTAATACTGCTGCTTCTACTACTACTACTACAATTACTACTGCTATAGCGACAACTACTAATATGACTACTGCTAAAACTACTATGATTACTACTACCACTACTACGGCTACTACGACTACTGGTGCAACTACGGCTACTACGACTACTGGTGCAACTACGACTACTACAACTACTACTACTACTGTGATTGCTACTATAACTATTACTATTACCAGTACCACTAATACTTCTACTACTACAACAACTACTCCTACTACTACAACTATGACTACTACTACTACAACTACGACTACTACTATTACTGCTGCTACTACCACAACTACCCAAACTTCTACTACTATTGCTGCTACTACTACTTCTACTAAAGCAACTTTAGCTACTACTTTGACCGCTGCTACTACTACTACTATTGCTGCTGCTACTGCTATTAGTACTACTGCAACAACTACTACTACTATTATAAGTTCAACTACTATTGCAACTACTATAACCTCTACTACTACTACTGCTGCTGCTGCTCCAACTACTAGACTACTACTACAACTACAACTACTAGTACTACTATAACTACTGCTGCAAGTAGTACAACTACTACTAGAACTACTACTACTACAACAGCAACTACTACTACTTCCTCTTCTACTACAACAACTACTACTCCTACTACTTCTACTAAGACTACTATTGTAACTACAGCTTCTACTAGGGCTACTACTACTATTATTACGGCTACTAAGACTACCACTACTTCTACTACAACTACTACTACTAGAACAACAACTGCTAGTACTATTGCTATAACTACTGCTACTATTACTACAATGACTACTACTACTACTAATATTATTGCTACTGCTACTACTACTACTACTACTAATACTACTACTACTACTACTTCTACAAACTACCACTATGACTATTGCTACTACTACTTTTGCTACTACAACTGCCACTACTACTACTTTTCCTACAGCTGCTACTACTACTTCTACTACTGCTACTACTAATACTGCTGCTGCTACTACTTGTGCTACCGCTGTTGTTACTACTACTGCTACTACAGATACTGCTACAACTAGTACTACTACTACTATTACTATTACTACAGCTACAACTACCACTAATTCTACTACTGCTAGGACTACTATTGCTACAACTACTACTGTCGTTCCTACTACTCCAACTCCTACTAGTACTTCTACTACTACTACTTCTATGACCACTCCTAGTACTACTATTGTTGCTGCTACTACTGCTACAACAACTGTTACTACTGCTACTACTACTACAACTCCTCTTGCTACTACTATTATAGTCGTTACTATTGATACTACTTTTGCGGCTACTACTGCTACTACTACTACTGGTACTACTATTACTATTGCTGCTGCTGCTGCTATGATTGCTAATGCAACAAGTACTACTACAAATGCTACTGCTACTACCATTACTACTACTACTACTACTGCAACTACAACTACAATGACTACTACTCCTCCTCCCCTACTACTCTTACTACTACAACTACAACTACAATGACTACTACTCCTACAACTATGGCCACCCTTACTACTACTACTTTTAATACGACGACAACTACTACGCCTAGTACTACTATTACAATAACTACTGCTAGTAATACTACTACAACAATGACTACTTCTACTTGTACTACTACTACTACTACTACTACTCCTACTCCTACTAACACTACTCCTACTCTTACTTCTTCTACTTCTACTACTACAACTACTACCCTTATTACTACTAATAGTATGCTACCACTACTTCAACTGCTTAGACTATTGCTACTGCAGCTGCTACTAATACTACTACAGCTGCTGCTACAACAACTACAACTACGGTTACTACTTCTGCTACTACAACTCTTACTACTCTAAGTACGACAACTACTACTGCAACTACGGCCACCACTGCTACTATTGCTACTACTACTACAACTACCACTGCTTCTTCTACTACTACTACTACCACTACTTCTACTACTACTCCTACCATACTATTATTGTTATTGCTACTACTACTACTATTCCTACTACTAACACTACTACTACTACTAATGCAACAACCATAATTACTACTATTACTACTATTACTACTATTACTACTACTACTAGTACCACAACTACCACTTATGCTACTTCTATTACATTGCCTACTACTTCTACAACAACTACTACTACTATGACTCCCACTACTAATGCTACTACTACTGCTACTGCTCCTACTACTTCTACATGAGTACAACAACTACTACTGCTAGTACTACTAGTAATACAATAGCTACTACTATTACTACTATGCATACTACTACTACTCTTCCTATTGCTACGGCAACAACTAGTTGTACTACTACTAGTACCACTACTATTGCTACTACTACTACTTCTACTACTACCACTACGACTACTACAACTACTACCACTTGTACTACAACTATGGCTTCCACTACTACTACGCCGCCTACTACTATTGCTGCTACTATTACAACTATAACTGCTACAAGTACTACTACTACAACTACCACTAGTACTTCTTTTACTACTTCGACTATGATTACCACTACTACTGTTGTTGCTGCTACGGATACTACTACTTTTACTACTACTACTACTACAACAACAACAACAACAACAATAATAATTACTACTACTATTTCTGCTACTGCTACTACTACTACAACTACTACAACTGTTACTACTATTACTAGTAATACTACTACGACTAGTACTACTACTACTACTACTACTACTACTACTATTGCCACTACTACTACTTCTACTACTTCTACTACTACTACTTTTACGGCTACTACACCTACTACATCTTCTACTACTACCATTATGACAACTACTGCACCTACTATTACTACTTCTACTAGTACTCCTAATACTCCTAATACAAGAATAACAACAACTACTACCACTACTACTTTTGCAACTACTAGTGCGACTAATACCACTATTTCCACTACTATTATGACTACTACTATTACAATGACTACGACTACTACAATTATAACTACTACTACCACTACTCCAACTGCTGCTACCACTGTTACTATTGCTACCGCTGCTACTCCTCCTCCTCCTCCTCATACTGCTACTACCACCACCACCACCACCACTACTACTCCTGCTGCTACTACTGCTATTACTACTACGGCTACTACTATTACTATTGCTACTACTATTATTATTATTACTACTACTACTTCTGCTACTATTGCTACTAATACTAACATTGCTACTACCATAATTATGACTACAACAACTACTACTACTTCTCCTACTCCTAGAGCTACCGCTACTACTACTAATACTACTACTACTACTTCCACTACTGCCACTATGAATATTCCTACCACTACTACTACCACTATGAATATTCCTATTACTACTTTTACTACTACTACAGCTACCACTTGTGCTACTACTATTACTGCTACTGCTGCTGCCGCTATAGATACTACTGCTACTAATGCTACTACTATTACTACTAGTAGTATACTACTACTGCAACTACCACTAATTCTACTACTGCTATGACTACTATTGCTAGAACTACTACTACTATTGCTACTACTCCAACTCCTACTAGTACTTCTACTAATGCAACTTCTACGACCACTACTAGTACACTGCTGTTGCTGTCACTACTACTGCAATAACTATTACTATCGCTACTACTACTACTCCTATTCCAACTACTACTATAGTCCTTACTATTGATACTACTTTTGTAGCAACTACAACATTTGTTGCTACTGGTACTACTATTACTACTAGTACTTTCGCTACTATTATTACTACTATTACTATTGCTGCTACTGCTACTACGACTGCTAATGCAACAACTACTACAGCTACAAATGCTACTGCTACTACCACCACTACTACTGTTGCTGCAGCTGTTGCAACTACAACTACAATGACTACTACTACTCCTCCTACTACTCCTACTACTGCAACTACAACTACAACGACTACTACTACTATTGCCACCCTTACTACTACTACTCTTAATACTACGATAGCTACTACACCTAGTACTACTACTACAACTATAGCTGCTATAAATACTACTACAACAATGACTACGTCTACTTATACTACTACTACAACAACTACTCCTACTCCTACTACAACTACTCCTACTCCTGCTTCTACTAGTGTTACTACTACAACTACTACCCCTATTACTTTTGATACTATGCTACCACTACTTCAACTACTTAGACTACTATTGCTGCTACTGCTACTATTACTACAAGAAGTACAACAACTACTACTACTACTGCTGTTATTGCTACAATAACTACAACTAATATTACTGCTACTGCTACTACAACTCTTACTACTCCAGGTATGACTACTACTACTGAAACTACGGCCACCACTACTACTAATATTGCTATTGCTACTACTACTACAACTACCACGGCTTCTACTACTACTGCTGCTGCTTCCACCACCATTACTACTTCTAGTTTACTACTATAATTTTTACTACTACTACAATTATTCCTATTACTACTATTACTGCTAAAATTACTACTACAACAACTATAATTACTACTAATACTATTATCACTACTACTACTACCACTCCTGCTACTTCTACAACTATTACTACAACCATGACTCCCACTACTAATGCTACTACTACTGCTACTGCTCCTACTACAACTACTCCTACTACTATTACTACTATGACTACAACTACTATTGCTAGCTCTGCTACTAAAACTACTGCTGCTACTTCTACATGAGTACAACAGCTACTACTACTAGTACTACTAGTAATACAATAGCTACTGCTATTACTACTACACATAATACTACTTCTACTACTACTCCTATTGCTACAACAACAACTCCTTGTACTACTTAGGCTACTACATCTACTACTACTAGTACAAATACTACTAGTACTAGTACAAACAATACTACCGCTACTACTACAACAACAACAACTGCTACTGCTGCTACTACTACTACCACCACCACCACCACCACCACCACCACCACCATTATACTACTCCTCCTACCACTGCTACTACTACTCCTATTGCAGCAACTACTGCTATTGCTACTCCTACAATTGCTACTACTATAACTACTGCTACTACAACTACTCCTACTACAACTACTACTATGACAACAACAACAACCACTACTACAGCTATTACTACAACTACTGCTAGCACTACTACCGCTGATGCTACAACTACCACAACTAGTGCTACTTCTACTAGTCCAACTACACCTCTTATAACTCATGCTAAGACTACAACTCCTACTAATGCCATTACTATTGCTATTCCTACTATAGCTACTATTCCTACTGCTACTTCAAAAACTACTACTACTCCTCCTACTATAACTACTATGACAACTATAACAATAACTACTACTCTGACTATAAATACTGCCACTACTACTAATACAACTACTGTTATGACTACTACTACTAATATTACTGCTACTACTAGTAGCAGTAGTAATAGTAGTAGTGGTAATATTAATAGCAGCAACAGTAGTAGTAGAAGTAATAGTAGTAATATTTGTAGTAGAAGTCATAGTAGTAATAGTAGTAGTAATAATAGAAATAATAGTAGAAGCAATAGTAGTAGAAATAGTAGCAATAAAAATAGTAGTAGCAGTAATAGTACTAATAATAATAGTAGTTATTGTTGTAGTAGTAGTAGCAATAGTAGTAATAGTAGTAGTACTAGTAGTAGCAGTTGTTCTAATAGTAGTAGTAATAGTAGCAATAGTAGCAATTGTAGTAGTAGTAACAGTAGTAGCAGCAGTAGTAGTAATAGTAGTAGCAGTACTAATAGTAGTTACAGCAGCCATAGTAGTAGTTGTGGTGGTGGTGGTGGTAGTAGTTGTAGCAATAGTAGTAGAAGCTATAGTAAAAGTAGTAGTAGTAGCAGTAGTAGTAATATTAGTAGCAGATCTAGAAGTTGTATTAGTAGTTGTAGTACAATCATCAGTAGTAGTAGTTGTAGTAGTAGTAGTAGAAGTAGTAGGAGTCATAACTGTAGGAATGGTAGAAGTAGTAGCAATAATAGTAATAGTTGTTATAGCAAGAGTAATAGTAGTAAGGGGAGGAGGAGGAGGAGCTGTAGTAGTTGTAGTGCTAGTAGTTGTAGTAGTATGACCAGTAGAAGTAGTCGTACTAGTAGTAGTGTTAGTAGTAGTAGTAGTAGTTGTAGTAGTACGATCATTTGAAGTAGTCGTACTAGTAGTAGTGTTAGTAGTAGTAATAGTAGTAGCAGTACTAGTAGTAGTAGTAGTTTTTGTTGTTGTTGTTGTTGTTCTTGTTCTTATAGTAGTAGTAGAAGAAGTAGTGGCAGTAGTTGTAGTCATGGTAACAGTAGTAGTTGTTGTTGTTGTTGTAGTCGTGGTAGTAGTTGTAGTAGTAGTAGCCGTGGTAGCAGTGGTAGTAGTTGCAGAAGTAGTAGAACTAGGGGAAGAAGTAGTAATAGCTGTAGTAGCAGTAGCAGCAGCAACAATGGTAGTAGTAGTAAAAGAAGCAGTCATATTAGTAGTAACAAAAGTAGTAGTTGTATGTGCAGTGCTAGTAGTAGTATTAGTAGTAGTAGTAATTATTGTAGTAGTACTAGTAGTAACAGTTGTAATTGCAATAGTAGTAGCGGTAGTAATAGTTGTAGTAGCTGTAGTTGTAGCAAAAGCAGCTATGGTAGAAGTAGTAGTTGGAACTGGAGTAGCAGTAGTAGTAGTAGAATTACTAGTGGTACTACTAGTAGTAGTAATACTAGTAGCAATAGCAGTAGCAATAGTAGTTGTATTACTAGTAGTGGTAGAAATTGTAGTAGTAGCAGTAGTTGTAGGAGCAGCAACAACATTATTAGTAGTAGTAGTAAAGTTGAAGTAGTAGTAGTAGTCAAAGCAATAATTGTTGTAGTTGTGCCAACAGCAGTAGTAGTAGTAACTTTAGTAGCTGTGGTAGTGGCGATAGCAGTAGTAGCAGAAGTTGTAGCAGTAGTAATAGAAGTAGCAGCAATAGTAGCAGCAGCAGCAGTAGTACTAGTAGTAACAATAGTAGCAGTTGTAGTAGTAGCAGTCGTAGTAGTAGCCGCTTTAGTAGTAGTAGCAGAAGTAGTAGAATCAGCAGTCGCAGCAGCAGCAGTAGTAGTAGTGTTAGCAGAAGTAGTTATAGTTGTAGTAGTGGTAGTAGTAGAAGTAATAGTAGTATTATTATTAGTAGTAGTCGGAGTAGAAGTTGCAATTGTAGTAGCAGAGATTGTAGTAGCAGCAGCAATAGTAGTAGGAGCAATAATAGTTATAGTAGTAATAGCAACAGTAGTAGTCATAGTAGTGGCACTAGTAGCAGCGACAGCAACCATAGTAGCAATAGTAGTAGTAGTAGCAGTCATTGTCGTAGTAGCAGTAGTAGTAGCAGTAATAGTGGAAGCAATAGTAGTAGTATTAGTAGTAGTATAAGAAGCATTACCAGCAATATTAGTAATTAGTAGTAGTAGCAGTAGCTGTAGTAGTATGAGAACGAGTTGCAGTAGCAATAGTAATAGTAGTAGTAGTTATAGTAGCAGTAGTAGTAGTTGAAGTAGTTAGTATGGTAGTTGTAGCAGTAATAGTAGTAGCAGTAGTAGTAATAGTAGTAGTAGTAGTAGTAGTCATAGTCATAGTAGTAGTAGTAGTTGTTGTTGTTGTAGCAATGGTAGCGGTAGCTGTAGTAGTGGTAGTAGGTGTAGGAGTTGTTGTATTAGTAGTAGTAGGAGTGGTAGAAGGAGTAGTACTCATAGTAGTATTAGTATTAGTAGTAGTAGTCATGGTAGCAGTAGTTGTTGTTGTCGTAGAAGTTGGAGCAATAGTAGTCATGGTGGCAGCAATAGTAGTAGCTATTGTTGTAGAAGCAGTAGTAGCCATCGCAGTAGTACTTGCAGAAGTAGTAGAAGTAGGGAAAGTAGTAGTAATAGTTGTTGCAGCAATTGTTGCATTAGTAATGATAGTAGTAGCTGAAGGGGTAATAGTATTAGTAGTAGTACCAGTATTAGTGGTAACAGAAATAGTAGTTGTAGTAGCAATAGTAGTAGCAATTGTAGTAGCTATAGTAGTAGTAGCAGCAGCGATAGTGGTAGTAGTAGGAGTAGTAGTAGTAGTAGTAGCAGTAGAATTAGTAATAGTAGTAGCAGTAGTAGTTGCAGTGGTACTAGTGGGACTAGTAGTAGTATTGCTAGTAGTAGCATCCGTTGTAGGAGAACTAGTAGTATTGTTAGTAGTAGTAGTAGTAGCAGCAGAAGTCATAGCAACAAAAGCAGATGTAATTGTGCTGGTAGTAGTAGTAGTATTATTATTAATTGTAATAGTAGTAGTCGTAGTAGTAGCAGCAGCAGCAGCAGTAGTATTAGTAATACCAGTAGTAGTAGTAGCAGTAGAAATAGTAAGAGCAGTAGTAGCAGCAATAGTAGTATTAGTAGCTGTAGATGCAGGTGTAGTAGTTGTAGTAGTAGTACTAATTGTTTAGGAGTAGTAGTTGTAGTAGTAGTAGTAGTTGCAATGGAAGCAATGGTAATAGCAGTAGTAGGAGTAATAGTAGTACTAGTAGTAATAGTAGTAGTGAATGCAGTAGTAGTTGTACCAGTGGAAGTGGTAAGAGAAATAGTAGTAGTAGTCGTAGTAGTAGTAGTAGTAGTACTACTAGCTGTAGAAGTAGTGGTAGGAGAAGTTATAGGTGTAGTACTTATAGCAGCGATAATAGCAATAGTAGTAGTCGTAGTTGTTGTTGTTATAGAAGCAACAGTAGTAGTAGTAGTAGCTGAAGTAGTAGCAGCAACCACAGCAGCAATAGTGGCAGTAGTAGTTGTAGTAGTAGTAGGAGTCAAGGCGATGGTATTAGAAGTAGCTGTAGCGGCTGTAGTTTTAGTAGTAGTAGTAACAGCAGCAGTAGTAGTAGTAGCAGTTGGAGTAGTCATAGTAGTAGGTGTAGTAGGAATAGGAGTAGTAACAGCAGTTGGAGTAGCAAAAGTTATAGTAGGAGTAACAGTAGTATTAGTAGTAGTAGTAGTCATTGTTGTTGTTGTCATAGTAGTAGTAGGAGTAGTAGTAGTAGTTGTTGTTGTAGCAGTAGTAGTAGCAGCAGTAGGAGTAGTAGGAGTAGCAAAAGGAGGAGTAGTAGTAGTAGTAGGGGTTGTAGCAGGAGTAGTAGTAGTGGTGGTGGTTGGGGTAGGAATTGTAGTTGTAGTAGTAGTTATAGTAGTTGCTGTAGTAGTAGTAGTATTAGTAGTAGGAGTAGTAGCAGTAGTGGTAGTAGTAGTAGGAAAATTTATAATAGCAATAATAGTAGTACTAGTAGAAGAAGTAGTAGTAGTAGTAGCAGACGTAGTAGCAGTAGTATTAGTAGTGTCGAAGCAATACTAGTAGTAGTAATAGTAGTAGTTGGAGTAGTAGTAGTGGTGGCAATGGTAGTAGCAATAGTAGTAGTATTAGCAAAAGTAGTAGTTGTACTACTAGAAGCAAGAGCAACAGCAATAGTAGTAGAAGTAGTTGTTATTGTTGTAGTCGCTGTATTGCTAGTAGTGGCAGTAGTTGTAGTATAAGTAGCAGTAGCAGCAGTAGATGTAATAGTAGTAGCTATAGTAGTAGTAGTTATAGTAGCAATAGTAGCAGCAGCAATAGTGTTAGTAGCAATAGTAGTAGTCGCAGTAGCAATAGTAGTAGTTGTAGTGTTAGGAGTAATAGCTGTAATAGAAGTAGTAGCAGTAGTAGCAATAGTAGCATTAGAAACAATAAGGGCTGTAGTATCAGCAATAGCTGTATTAGTAGCAGTAGATGCAACTGTAGTAGTTATAGTAGTACTACTAATAGATTTAGGGGTAGTAAGAGTAGTAGCAGTAGTAGTTGTAGTTGTAGCGGTAGTAATAGTAGCAATAGTAGTAATAGTAGTAGTAGTACTGGTGGTAGTAGTAGTACTAACAGTAGTAGTTGCAATAGTAGTTGTACCAACGAAAGTGGTAGAAGTCGTAGTAGTAGTAGTAGTTGTTGTTGTTGTAATAGTAGTACTAGTAGCAGTAGTAGTAGAAGTAGTTGTAGTAGCAATAGTAGATGTAGTAGCAGTTGTACCCGTAGAAGTGGTAGGAGTAGGGGTAGTAGTAGGAGCTGTATCAGTAAAAATAGTAGTAGTTGTTGTTGTAGTGGTAGCAGTACGAGAAGTAATAATAGTAGCAGCAGCCGTAGTAGTAGTGGTAGTAGTAGTTGAAGTTGCAGTAGTAATAGTAGGGGTTGCAGTAGTAATAGTAGCAACTGCAATCACTTCTATTGCTACTACTACTAATACTGCTGCTATTACTACTACTACAACTTCCACTCCTACTACTACTCCTATTACTATGGTTACTTTTGCAACTACAACTAGTACACCTACAACTACTGCAACTACTACTATTGCTACTACTGCAAAAACTACTATTAGTACCACTACAACAACAACAACTACTACTACTGCTGCTACTGCTACTATAACAACAACTGCTACTACTACTACTCTCATTACAAGTGCTACTCCAACTACTACTACCCCTACTACTACTACAACTACTACACCTACTATGACTACTACTACTACTATTGTTGTTGCTAAAATTACTACTACTCCCACTACTGCTAATAGTAATATGATGAGTAATATTACTACTACTACTACAACAATTACAACTACCATAATAACAAGAACTACTACTAAGATTATTAATACCTCAACTACTACTTATAATACTATGACTACTAAAACAACTACTACTAATCATGCTACAAGAACAACTGCTACTACTACTTCTTCTACTATTGTTGCTGCTACTACTACTGCTACTTCTACTGCTGCTACTACTACTACTACTTCTACTGCTGCTGCTACTACTACTAATACTACTTCTACTCCAACGGCTATTGCTACTCCTACTCTACTCCTACTCTAACTACTACTACACCTACTGGTACTATGACTACTAATACCAATACTACTACTACTACTACTACAACAACTACTACCACAACTACAACTCTTACTACTATTGCTGCTACTACTACTAATCTTGCTGCAACTACTGCTACCACTTTGCCAACTATTACTACTCCTACTACTACTCCTACTCAAACTACTACTAATATATCTCCTCCTCCTACTGCTACTATTAGTACTACTACTGCAACTGCTACTATGGCGACATCACATCTTAATCCTACTACTATTACTGTTACACTTCAACAACTGTTACTCCTACTTCTGCTACTAGTCCTACTCCGACTACTACTAATACTACTCCTTCTACTGCTAAAACTACTCCTACTACTAATCCTACTCTGACTACTACTACTACTCCTTCTACTGCTAAAACTACTCCTACTCCTACTCCTACTCCTACTCCTACTACTACTACTACTACACCGACTCATACTACTACTGCTCCTACTACCACTCCTACTCCAGCTACTACTACTACTCCTGCTCTTACTACTACCTATACTATTACCACTACTCCTCCTCGTCCTCCTACTTCTACTACTACTATAACAACTACTACAACTACTATTACCACTACGGCTACTACTACTCCTACTGCTACAACAACTCCAACTACTCCTACTACTACTGCTGCTACTACTGCTAATCAATATCTACTACTTCTAGAACTACTACTACTACTACTACTACTACTACTACTGTCGCTGCCACTACTACTGCTATTACTACTACTACTACTACAATTACTGCCACTACTATTGCTGCTACTACTACTACTATAATTACTACTGCTAATACTATTACCGCTACTACTACTTCTACTACTACTATTGCTACTACTACTGCTACTACTACTACTACCACTACTACCACTACTACTCTACTACTACTTCTACGACTGCTTCTACGACTTCTAATACTACTACTATACTACAACTACTACTGCTACTACTACTTCAGTACTACTAGTAGTACTACTACTGCTGTTGCTGCTGTTACTTATGCTACAATATCGACTACTACTAGTAGTGCTAAAACTACTTGTACTAACAGTTGTACTAACACAAACACTACTACTACTATTTCTACAATAAAAACAACTACTCCTACTAATTCTCCTCCTCCTACTACTACTACTACAACAACAACAACAACAACAACAACTACTACTACTACTACTACTACCACCACCACCATTACTACTAACTCCTAAAACTCCTACTTCTACTACTACTACTACAACAACTATTACTACTACTACTCCTTTTTCTAATACTACAACAACAACAACTGCTACAACTACTTCTACTCTTGCAGCTACTACTACTCCAACTATTACTACTACTATAATTACTACTACTAATACTACTACCGCTACTAGTACTTCTACTACTACTATTGCTACTACTACTGCTGCTACTACTACTACTACCACTACTACTACTACTACTCTACTACTACTTCTACGATTGCTTCTATGACTTCTAATACTACTACTATACTACAACTACTACTGCTACTACTATTTCAGTACTACTACTACTGCTGCTGTTACTTATGCTACAACATCGACTACTACTAGTAGTTCTAAAACTACTTGTACTAACACAAACACTACTACTACTATGTCTACAATAACAACAACTACTCCTACTAATTCTCCTCCTCCTACTACTACTACTTAACGACAACAACTACTCCTACTAATTCTCCTCCTCCTCCTCCTACTACTACTACAACAACAACAACAACAACTACTACTACTACTACTACTACTACCACCACCATTACTACTAACTCCTAAAACTCCTACTTCTACTACTACTACTACTACAACTATTACTACTACTACTCCTTTTTCTAACACTACAACAACAACCATTGCTACAACTACTTCTACTCTTGCAGCTACTACTACTCCAACTACTATTACTAGTACTACTACTGCTGCAAAAACTAATACTGGTATTACTATTCCTACTGGTAATACTACTCCTATTGCTATTACTACAACTACGACTACTACTACTTCTTCCACAACTACCACCACTACTACTGTTATTACTACAACTACTACTACAACTACTATTATTATTGTTGTTGCTGGTTGTACTACTACAACTAATACTACTACTACTATTAGTACTAATTCAGCAGTTACTAATCAGACTACTAATACTACTAGCACCACAACTACTACTATTACTACAACTAATACCACTACTATTGCTACTGCTACTACTACGACTACAACTACTGCTTCTATTACATCTACTACTACTACTATTACTGCTACTGCAATAACAAATTCTTCTACACTACTACTAGAACTACTATTGCTGCTACTACTACTACTTCAACAACTACTGATGCTGCTATTACTACTACAACTATAGGTGCAACTTCGGCTACTACATCTACTACAACTACTAGTACAAATACTACTAGTACTAGTACAAATAATACTACTACTGCAGCTACAATAACAACTACCCCTGCTACTACTACTGCTACTACTACTAGTACTAAAGTACTACTACATCTACGACTACGACGACTACAACTCCTACTATTACAACTTTACTGCTATGAATGCTCCAACAAGTACTCCAACTGCTACCACTTTAATTACAACAACGATGACTACTACTACTAGTGCTGCTACTACGACTGCTACTACTTCTCCTACTACTATTACAACTACTACTACAACTTCTTCTACTTCAACTACTAATACTACTCATTCTATTACTGCAACGATCACTACAACCACTAGTACTATTATAACTCCAACTCCAACTATTACAACCTCTACCACTACTACTACTCCTACGACTATTCCTAGTGTTACCACTACAATTACATCAATTACTACTAGGAATACTACTACTACGATTACAACTCCTACTTCTAAAACTACTCCTACTACTATGACTACTACGACTACTATTACCACTAGTACTAATGCTACAACTACTATAACTACTACTACACCAACTACAACTACTACTACTACAACTACTACTACTACTATTACTACTACTGCTATTGCTGCTGCTGCTGCGGCTACTACTACTACTACTACTACTACTAGTGCCACTACTCCAACTACTACAATTGCTGCTACTCCTACTCCTACTACTTTCCCTACTACTATTACAACTTCTACTACAACATCTACTTCTTCAACTACTAATTCTGCTACTAATACTACTACTTCTATTACTACTACAACTTCTAGTGCTGTTACCAGTACTACTACTACAGCTACTTCTTCAACTACTAATACTGCTACTACAAATACTACAACTACCACTACTACTCCTCCTCCTCCTCCTACTACCACCACTACCACTAATGCTACTACTATTACAGCTACTGCAACTACTAATGCTACCGTAGCTACCTCTACTACAACCACTACTGCTACAACTACTACAACTAATACTGCTACAACAACAACCACAACTACTCCTATAGCTACTGCTACTACTAATTTGATTACTAGTAGTGATACTACAGCTACCACTTTTGCTACAACTACTACGAGTAGTATCAGTCCAACAACTACCACTATTGCCACAACTACTACTACGACTATTATTACGACAACTACTACTATTTTATTACTACTACCCCTACTCCAACTCCTACTCCTACTACTACTACGATTACTACTCTTGCTGCTACTATTGCTACTACTACTACTACTACGATTACTACTATTATTAATCCTAATACTCTTACTACTACTACTGCTACTACTATTATTATTACAACTACTATGACTATTACTACTACTACTACTCCTAACACTCATGCTACTACAACTACAACTATTGCCATTGCTACGAGTAGCACTACTACTGCTACTACAAATACTGCAACTACCACTCCTACTATTACTGCTACTGCAACTACTACGGTGGCTACCACTGCTACTATTACAACTGCTACTAATATTATTGCTACTGCTACTGCTACTACTAATATACTATTCCAAAAATTGGTGCTACTACAACTACTTTTGCTGCTATTACTACAACTATTACAGATACTAATAATACTACTACTATACTACTACTACGACTGCTACTGCTACTACTTCTATTATTACAACTACTACCACTACTATTGCTCCTGCAAGTATTGCTTTTGGTAGTTCTAATACTGCTACTACTACTACAACTGCTACAACGATTACTGTTGCTGCCACAATTACTTCTACTACTATTGCAATTACTACTAGTACTACTACTATTGCTATTGCTACAACTAGTACTGCAACTTCTACAATTAATACTACTACTACTATTGCTACTATTAGTATGGCTACTACTGCTACTGCCACTACTGTTGCTACTGCTACTACTACAACTGTTGCTGCTACAACTACTGCTAGTAATGCAACTGCTAAAACTACTGTTGCTACTACTTCTTCGGCTACTATTCCTACAACTACAACTGCTACAACTAGTGCTAATACTACTACTACTACACTACTAGTGTTACGACTACTCCTACTACGACTACTATTACTACTACTGCTACTGCGGCTGCTGCTACTACTACTACTAGTCCTACTGCTACACTTACAAGAACTACAACTATGACTACTTGCACTATAACAACAACTACTACTATTACTACTATTGATACTTCTACTACTACTGCTTCTACTATTACTACTTATACTACTTCCACTATTATGACACTATTATAATTGATGCTACTCCTAATGTTGCTACTACTGCCACAGCTACAAACACTACTACTACCACATCTACTAGTTCTACTACTCATACTACTACTCGCTACAAACACTACTACTACCTACATCTACTAGTTCTACTACTCATACTACTACTCGAACTACTACTACTACTACTATGACTTCTCTTACTATTGCTAGTACTGCTACAATTCCTATAGCTAATCCTACTACAACAGCTACTACTACAGCTGCTGCTACTCCCACAGCTACTCCTAGAATTGCTTCTACTACCAATCCTATCGCTACTACTGCTACTATCGCTACTACCACTGCTACTACTACTATTGCTACTGCTACTACTGCTGCTGCTGCTGCTGCTAGTACAACTACGATAGCTACAACTACTACTACTCCTAGTACTACTATTACTACTGCTGCTACTAGTACTCTTGCTACTCCTACTACAACTATTACTACCACTAATCCAACTACTCCTCCTAATGCTTCTCCTACAACTGCTACTTCTCCTAGTACTACGACAACTACCATTACTACTACAGTTGCTACACCTACTGCCATAGCAACTTCTACTGCTACTACTATTTCTAGTATTGCTACTACTACTACCACTACTAGTACTTGTACAACTACCGCTACTTCTGCTATTATTGCTGCTGCTACTGTTATTATTACTACTGCAACTCTTACTTCTACAGCTACTATTGCTAAAGCTACTACAACTATAGATACTATTGCTACTACTGCTATTGCTACTACTACTTATACTACAACTATTATACTACTACTGCTACTACTACTATTACAACTACTAATACTACTGCTATTACTACTTCCATTCCTACTACTAGTCACACTGCTGCAATTGCAACTACTCCTAATACTCTTTCTACTTCTACTACGACTATTAATTCCACTACTACTGCTTACTATAACTACTACTGCAACTACTACTAATACAACGACCGCTACTGCTACCATAACTACCATTATTATTACAACTTCTACCACTAAGGCTACTGTTACTACTATTACTACTACTATTAGTGCTATGACTATTGCTACTGCTGCTACGACTACTTCTATTGTTACTATAACTGCTACTACTATAGCAACTACTGCTGGTACTACTACTACTACAACAACTATCACTACTGCTACAAGTATAGCTCATACTATAGCTACTGCCACATCTGCTACAGCTGTTATTCTTGCTGCTGATGCTACTACTACTACTGCTACTACTATTATAACAACTACCACTACCTACTACCACAACTACTACCAATGTTGCTACTACTATTATAGCTACTGTAAGCATTAATGCTACAGTAGCTACTGCTACTGCTACCACCACTACTACCACTATTGCTGCTACTCCTCTTGCCCCTCCTCGTCCTCCTCCTCCTACTACTATTTGTTACTCTTACTACTTCTACTGCACCTAGTAGTACTACTACTACTATTTCTACACTACTACAACTACTACCACTATACCTCCAACTACTGCTATTGCTATTACTACTACTGTTACTGTTCCTCCTACTACTACTACTGCTACTATTGCTATTACTACTACTGCTCCCATACCTTCTACGATAACTGCTACCACCATCACTATTATTGTAACTATTACTACTATTACTACTACAACCACTACCACTACAATTGCTACTGCAGCTACACCTACAACCACTACTACTATTGCAACTACTACTACTACTCTAATAGTGCAACTGCTACTATTGCTGCTACTATGACAACTAATATGACTACTACAACAACTACTACTACGCCAGCTACTTCTATTATGCTACTACTGCTACTACCACTGCTACAACTACTGCTACTACTGCTACACCTACTGCTACTCCTACTACTGCTCCTACCACTGCTGCTACTACTACTACTCCGCCTCCTCCAACTATTGCCGCTACTGCTGCTACTCCTACTATTGATATTGCTACCACTACGGCTACTACAACAACTACACCTACTGCCACTCCTACTCCAACTGCTACTATTGCTACTACTAATACTACTACTCCGAGCCCTACTAGTGCTAATACTAATACTACGAGTAACATTACTAGTACAACTGCTACTAGTACAATGGCTAGCATTACTACTTCTTCTATTGTCGTTGCGCTACAAATACTACTACTAGTATAACTGCTACTACCAATACTCCTACTGTTGCTACGATTAATATTAATACTACTTCTACTGCAACTCCTACTCCTACTCTTGACTACTACTACACCTACTTGTACTACTACTACTAGTAGTAGTACTACTACTACTATGACAACTAGTACTAGTACCATAAGAACTACAACTCTTACGACTAATACTACTGCTATTACTAATCTTGCTGCAACTACCGCTACCACAACGCCTACAATTACTACTCCTACTACAACTCCTACTACTACTACTGCTACTACTACTACTACTACTACAACTACTACAACTGCTTCTACGATAACTACACCTTGTCGTACTCGTATTCCTACTACAACTACACCTACTCCTACTACTACTCCAACTACTACTTCTACTACTACTACTACTACTACTCCAACTCCTTATACTGCTATTAAACTCATACTGCTACTCCTACTCCAAATACTTCGACTACTACTACGCCTACTACTACTCCTACTACTACGCCTTCAACTACTCCTACTACTAGTCCTAACCCTACTCCTACTACCAATTCTACTACCTATACTATTACTACTACTACTACACCTATTCCTACTACTACTTCTACCACTACTATAACAACTACTACAACTACTATTACTCCTGCTGCTACTACTACAACTACTGCTACAACAACTCGTATACTCCCACTACTTCTAAGATTGCTACTACTGCCATTTAATATCTGCTACTATAAATAATACTACTACTACTACCACTACCACTACTACTACTACTGTTGCTGCTCTACTACTTCTACGACTGACTCTACTACTTCTTTTACTTTTACTATTACTACTTCTGCTACTGCTACTACTACTTCACCACTACTATTGCTATTCTACTACTACTACACTACTCCTACTACTATAACTATTACTACTACTTCTACTACTACTACTACTTCGATGACTACATCTACTACTACTAGTGCTAATACTAATAGTACTAGTACAAATACTACTACTACTATTCCCTACTCCTACTACTAGTACTACTACATATACTATTACTAATACTACTACACCTATTCCTACTCCTACTTCTACCACTACTACAACAACTACTACAAGTACTATTACTACTATTGCTACTACTACAACTACTGCTACAACAACTCATATACTCCCAATTATTCTACGATTGCTACTATTGCCATTTAATATCTGCTACTATAAGTACTACTACTACTACTACCATCACCACTACCACTACTACTACTACTGCTGCTGCTGCTCTACTACTTCTACGACTGACTCTACTACTTCTTCTACTTTTACTATTACTACTTTTGCTACTGCTACTACTACTTCACTACTACTACTGTTGTTACTACTGCTATTATACTACTACTACACTACTCCTACTACTACTACTTCGGTTACTACATCTACTACTACTAGTGCTAATACTAATAGTACTAGTACAAATACTACTACTACTATTTCTACAATGACAACAACTATTGCTACTACTACTCCAACTATTCTATTGCTATTACTCCTGTTGCTACTACCACTACAACAACAACAACTGCTACTACTACTACATCTGCAACTACTACTACTACAACAACTACTTTTACAACAACTTGTACTACTACTACTCCCCCGACTTCAGCTACTGCTACCACTATAATAACAACTACTACTTTTACAACAATTACTACGACTACAAATACTACTACTGCTATTACTACTCCTATTGCTAATACTACTCCTACTATAATTACTATTACTACTACGGTTGCTACTTCTCCTACTACTACTGCGACTACTGGTAATACTACAAGAACAACTACTACATCTACAACTGCTACTACTCCTACGACTTCTACAATTGCTATCACTACAATTACAACTACTACTTCTACTACTGCTACTACGACTACAAATACTGCTACTACTATTACTACTCCTATTGTTAATACTGTTACAACTATTAATATTGCTACTACTACTGCTACTACTCCACTACTACTATTACTACTGCTAATACTACTAATGTTGCTACTCCTATTGCTACAACTACTCCTACTACTATTGCAACTATTACTATAACTTCTACTACTTCAACTACTAATACTACTACCAATATGACTACTAGTATCACAACTACAATTACTCTTATTACTAGTACCACAACTACTCAAACTACTACTACAATAACTACTGCTTTTACAACAACTATTACTGTAACTACTACCACTACTCCTATTACGTCTTCTTCTTCTTCTACTACTACGACTACTACAATAGCTACTATTACTACAACTACTACTGCTTCTCCTACTACTTTTGCTACTACTTCTGCTACTACAACTACATCAAATACTACCACTACTACTACTACTACTACTATTGCTTCTACTACTGTGACTACTGCTACTACAACTACTCGTACTACTTATAATACTGCTACTCCTACTCCAACTCCTACTCTTACTCCAACTACTACAACTACTACTACATTACCTCTAACTCATAATACTCCTACTTCTACTACTACTACAACAACTATTACTACTAGTACTACTATGATGACAACAACAACTACTACTACCCTTGCAGCTACTAGTATTCCAACTAATATTACTTGTACTACTACCACCGCTACCACTTCTAGTACAACTACTACAACCAATAATACTATAACTGTTCCTACTACTATTGCTAATGCTACTACTACTACTACATCTACAACAACTACTACTCTGACTCCTACTGCTACAACAACTAGTACTACTACCAATCCTACTACAACTCCTACTACTACAAGTATACTTAGAACTACTACTATTACTACTACAAAAACTATTACCACTATTACTACTCTGACCGCTAATACTACTTCTAGTGCTCTTACTACAACAACAACTACCGCTACTTCTTCTACTGCTACCACTACTACTGTTGTTAATACTACTACAATGACTACAACTACTACTGTTGTTGCTGGTGCTGGTTGTACTACTATAACAATGACTACTACTACTACCACTACTACTCCTACTATTACAACTACTTCTATAGTTACTACTACAACTACAACTACTACTGTTACTTCTAAAACTACTACTACTACTACTATTACTACAATACCACTACTACTACTACTACTGCTACTGCTACTCCTACTAGACTACTACTACTACCTCCACTACTACTACTACTACTATTACTACTTTGGCTACTACATCTACTACTACTCAAGTACAAATACTACTACTCCTAATACTATTACTAGTAGCGCTACTACTGCTACCACTTCTGCTGCAACTACTACTACTAATATTACTACTACTAGTACTATTAGTCCAACTTCAACAACTAATAGCACTGCTGCAGCAACTACTACTATGACTATTACAACAACTACTACTACTATTACTACCATTCCTATTCTAACTTCTTGTCCTACTCCTAACACTCCTACTACTCCTACCACAATTGCGATTACTACCACTACTACTACAACTACCATAAATACTACTACTACTGCTTCTACTACAACCACTAAACTGCTGCTACTACTAACACAACTACTAATACTGCTACTACTACTCTTACTACTACTCCTACACCAACTTCTACCCATATTACTTCTACTATTACTACTGCTACTACTACTATTATTAATCCTAATACTCCTACTCCTACTACTACTACTACTACTACTACTACTACTAATACTGCTACTACTACAACCACTACTATTGTGACTACTACTACTACTAGTGCTACTACTGCTACTCTTACTACTACTACTGTTGCTACTGCTACTACTACAACTTTTGCTACTATTGCTACAACTACTGTTCCTGCTATTATAGCTAGTCTACACTACTACTAGTACTACTACTACTACTAGTACACTACTACTGCTGCTGCTACTACTATTGCTACAGCTACTATTGTTGCCGCTACAACTACTACTATTGTTGGTACAACTGCTACAACTGCTACTACAACTACTGATACTACCAAATACTACTGCATATACAATAACTACTACTCCTCTAACTACTACAGCTCGTACTGCCACTACTACTATTACCACTACTGCAATTAGTAGTACTACTACTACTGAGATTGCAACTACTATTGCTACTATAACTACTACTGCAACTACTACTGCTGCTACTATCACTACTATTGCTACAATAACTACTGCTACAAATCCTATAGCAATTGCTACTACTACTGCCACAACTAGTGCAACTAGTTCGACTTTTGCTACTATTACTACAACTACATCTACTATTGTTGCTGCTAATACTACCATCACTAATACTACTACTACACTACTATTGCTACTGCTACTATTCCTACTTCTTCTATTACTACAACAACTACTATTATTGCTCCTGTAACTACTACTTCTGCAACATCTACTACAACTACTTCTACTACAACTGCGACTCTTATAACTCTTGCTATTACTATTATTTCTACTACTACTACTACTATTACTACAAATACTATAATAGCTATAACTACTACTACTTCTACTGCTACTACTACTCCTCTTACTGCCCTAACAGCTACTACTACTACTTCTATTATTGCTATTGCCACAACTAGTACTACTACTTCTACATCTAATATGGCTACTACTACTGCTATTTTTGCTACTGATACAATTGCTACTACTATAACCACTTCTACTACTACTACTACTACTATTACCACTATTGCTACTACTACAACTACTATGACTAATTCTACTACTACTGCTACTACGACTACTACTGCTACTACTAGTGCTAATAATACTACTAATACTACTACTAGTACACTACTGCCACAACTACCCCTTCTACTATGACTATTACTACTACTGCTACCACTACTACTACTACCACCACTACTAGTCCTACTCCTTCACTTGCAACAACTACTAGTACGACTACTCGTGCTACTACAATAACAACTGCTATTACTACTATGCTACTACTCCTACTCCTACTCCTAATATTACTACTATTGTTGTTGTTGCTTCTACAACTGCTACTACTGCTACTACTACTACTGCGGCTACTGCTACAACTTCTACTATTGCTACTATTGCAGTAACTTCTGCTACTACTGCTACTACTACTTCTTCTGCTGCTATTACTATAACTATTGCTACTACCACTACTACTGCTTCTACGACTACTACTAATGCTACTTCCACTACTGCGACACTACTATTATTGCTGCTACTCCTAATGTTGCTACAATTGTCACTATTTCTACTGCTACCGCTAGTACTACTACTTGTTCAACTACTCCTACTACAACTACTTGTACTGCTACTACGACTTCTCTTACTATTGCTACAGCAACAACAACAACTACTACTACTATGGCTAAAATTCCTACAGCTACTCCTACTGCAACAGTTATTGTTGCTACTCTAACTACTACCATAGATACTCCTAATACTACTACTACCACCACCACCACCAAAACTACTACTACCATCGGTACTACCACTACTGCTACTACTAATACTACTTCTACTACAACTACTGCTGCTACTGCTACTACTACTGCTACTACTACTATGAATACTCTGACTGCTATGACTACAACTACTATAACCACAACTACTACTACTCCAAGTACTACTTCTACAACTACTGCTACTACTACTCCTGCTACTCTTGCTACTACTATTGCTACCACTACTACTCGTACTACTCCTCCTACTACTTCTCCTATAACTGCTACTTCTCCTAATACTTCGACAACTATGACTATTACTATTGCTACTCCTACTGCCACAACTACTACTGCTGCTACTACTATTTCCACTACTGCTACTACTACTGTTACAAGTACAACTACTGCTACTTCTACTATTACTAGTGCTACTACTACTGCTGCTACTACTGCTACTATGACAACTACTACCACTGCTATTGCTACTGCTAATTCTGCTTCTACTACTACTACTATACTACTATCGCTACTACTCCTATTACAACAACTACTACTACTGATATTACTACTTCTATACTTACTACTAGTCATACTGCTGTAGTTGCTACTGCTCATAATACTCTTCCTACAACTACTACAAATAGTACTGCTTCCTCTATGACTATTACTACCGCTACTACTGCTGCAACAACTACTACTACAATTACTACTATAACTACCACTACGATAACTACTCCTAGAAACAACTGCTGCTACTACTGCTACTATGATTATTACTACAACTTCTACCACTACGGCTACTGTTACTACTACTATTAGTACTAATACTTTCACTCCTACTACATCTACTAATATTGCTACTCCTACCTCTACAGCAACTCCTAATACAACTACTACTGATGCTTCAACTACCACTACTACTATAGTAACAACTACTACTACTGCAACTGCTACTGGTACTAATACTATTACTACTACTATTACTATTACTATTACTACTACTACTACTACTATTACTAATACTATTACTACCACCACTACTAGTACAACTACTACTATTACTTCACTACTACTACAATAACTTCTACTACTTCTACTATTCCTCATTCTACTATTATTGCGATTACTAGTACTGCTACTACTATTGTTACTATTGCTGCTACTATTCCCCCTACTATTATTGCTACTATTACTACTACTGCTATTACTACTGTTACTACTACTATTACTCCACCAACTTCTATGACAACTGCTACAAATACTACTGTTACTGCGACTACTACTACTACTACTACTACAACTGCTGCTACAACTACTACTGTTGCTGCTGCTGCTACTCTTGCTACTAATAGTGCAACTGATACTACTACTCTTGCTACTAATAGTGCAACTGATACTACTACTCTTGCTACTACAGCAACCACTATGTCAACTACTGCTACTGCTACTATTACTACTACTATTATATGACCACTGCTACTACTATTGCTCTTACCACTACTCCTACCATTGTGCTACTACTACTCCTCCTCGAACTAGTACTGCTACAACTACTACACCTGCTACAACTACTACTGCTACCACTACTCCTATTATTACTAATACTACTACTATTCTGAACACTACTGGTGCAACTGATACTATTACTACTGCTACTACAGCAACCACTACGTCAACTACTGCTACTGCTACTATTACTACTACTATTATATGACCACTGCTACTACTATTGCTCTTACCACTACTCCTACCATGTTGCTACTACTACTCCTCCTCCAACTAGTACTGCTACAATTACTACACCTGCTACAACTACTACTGCTACCACTACTCCTATTATTACTAATACTACTACTATTCTGAATACTACTGCTACTAAAACTACTCCTACTACAACTACTACTACCACAACTGCTACCATTGTGGCTGTTGCTTCTAAAACTACTGCAACTACTACTACTATTCCTACTGCTGCAACCACTTCGAATGCTACTCCTACTTCTATTGCTGCTACTACTTCAACTACTACTACTAGTACTGCTGCTGCTACTACTCCTCCTCCTCCTCCTATTACTACTAGTACTACTACTAGTACTATTACTAAAACTACTACTACATTTATTGTTGCTACTACTCTAATGATTACTGCTACTGCTACTGCTGCTATTGCTACTGCTACTATTACTCCTACTATTGCTGCTACTACTAGTACTACTGCTTTAGCTGTTGCTACTGCTTCTACTAGCACTATCGCTTTAGCTGCTGCTGCTGCTACTACTACTACAATCACTACAACTACTACTATAACCCCTATCACTAGTAATACTACTAGACGTTATAGTATTAGTAATTGTAGTAGTCGTAGTAGTATTTGTAGTAGTTTGTTTGTAATTGTTGTAGGAGTAGTAAGACTACTACTACAACTACGACTACTATAACTCCTATCGCCAATAAGACTACCACTAGTAGAATGACTATTGCTACTAATTCTACTACTATGGCTACTACTACTACAAGTACTACTACTAGTAGTACTACTACTATTACTATTGCTACAACTAGTGCTGCTACTACTACTACTATTATTGCTACTGCTACTATTACTATTTCTATTACTACTACTGCTACTACTACTACTACTATTGCTACTACTACTACTGCTATTGCTATTACTACTACTGCTACTGCTACTACTAATACTATGACCACCACCACCACCACCACCACCATTACTACTACTCTGACCGCTACTACTAATACTACTCCTCCTATTACCACTAGTATTACTACTACTAATGCAACTACTACTACTCCTCCTCCTAACACTCTGACAATTACTACTACTACTAGTATGATAACAACTACTACTATAACAACTATAACTATTCTTACTTTTACCACTAGTACTAGTACCACCACTACTATTGCAGTTGATGCTTCTACTATTGCTGCTGTAGCTTCTACTGCTACTACAATCATGACTACAAGAACTATTGCTTCTGTTACTACAACTACTACTACTACTTCAACTATGACTATTGCTACTACTGCAACAACTTCTACTTCGAATACTACTACTAATACAGCTACGGTTGCTACTCCCACTACTACTACTACTTCTTCTCAAACTACTACTACTACTACAACAACAACAATTATAACTTCTACTACTACTACTATCGCTACTACTACTACTGCTAGAATAAGTAATATTTCTACTACCTCTAGTATTTCTACTACAACTACTATTATTATTTCTCCTACTACTACCACTACCATCACTACTCCCACGGCTACTTCTACGGCTACTACTAGAACTTCTACTACTACTACAATAATTGCAACAACTGCTACCAGTGCTACTTCTAGTACTACTGCAAGCACAACTACTACTACTCGTACTACTTCTCCCACAACTACTACAACTACTACTACTCCTACTACTACTATTGCACTTCTACTATTAGAACTAATCCTACTGCTACTCCAACTAATAGTACTACAAGTGAAGCTAATATTGCTACTACTATAGCTATTACTGCAACTACTACCAGTAGTAGTAGTACAACTGCAACAACTACTACTTCTAATACTACAGCTACTACTACTACTACTATTACTACTACTGCTGCTGTTACTGCTACACCTGCTGCTGCTGCTACTACTACTACTATTAATTCAACTACTGCTACTCCTGTTATTGCTACTACTACTACAATAACTACTATTGCTGTTGTTGCTGCTACTACTGCTACTACTACTACTACTACTCCGGCTACTACTACTAGTAGTACTACTACCATAACTACTTCTACTACTACTACTCTTGCTACTACTACTACTGCTACTGTTACTAAGGTAGCTACTTCTACTTCTACTACTACTACTACTACTTCTACTACTATTATGACTACTACTACTTCTACTTCTAGTAGTTGCAATTATAGTAGGAATAGCAGTAGTTTTAGTTGTAGTAGTAGTTGTAGTAGTTAGAGTACTAGTAGGAGTTGGAGTTGGAATATGATTAGTAGTAGGAGTTGTAGTAGTAGTAGTAGTAGTAGTAGTAGTACAAGTAGCAGTAGTAATAGTAGCAGTAGCTGAAGAAGGAGTAGTAGTAGTAGGTGAGGAATAGTAGTTGTAGTAGTATTAGGAGTAGGAGTATGTGTGGTAATAAGAGCAACAACAGTAGTAGTAGTAGTAGTAGTACAGGGTGTAGTAGCAAAAGCAGTAGTTGGATAGGTAGTAGTTGTAGGCGTAGAGTAGTAGTTGCAGTAGTAGTTGTAGTAGTAGTAGTAGTTGTTGTTGTTATAGTAATAGTAGAAGTTATAGTACTAGCAGCAGCAATAGTAGTAATAGTAGAAGTAGAAGTGGTAGTTTTAGGAGTAGTAGTAGGAGTAGGAGTTTCAGTTGGAGTAGTAGTATTAAAAGTATTTGTAATCACGATAGTAGTACGAGACATAGTAGTAGTCATTGCAATAATAGTAGTAGTAGTAGTTGTTGTTGTTGTAGTAATAGTGGTAGTAGCAGTTATAGTAGTTGCAGTAGTAGTAATAATAGTAGTAGTAGCAACAGTTGTGGTAGTAGGATTAGTAGTAGTCATAGCAATAGCAGTAGTAGTACTAGTGGTAGTAGGAGTATTAAGAGGAGTAGCAGTAGTAACAATAGTAATAGTAACTGGAGTAGGACTAGTAGCAGCAGTAGTAGTAGAGTAGGAAGAGTAGTAAGAGTTGTAGTAGAGGTAGTAGGAGCATTAGGAGTAGTAGTATGAAGAGTAGTAGTATAGTAATAGTAGTAGTCAAACTAGTAGTAGTAGGAGTATTAGGATTAGTTGTAGTAGTAGTAATAGTTATCGCAGTAGTAGTGCTAGTTTGCAGTTGTAGTAGTTACAATACTAGGGAAGGCAGTAGCAGCAGCAGCAGTAGTAGTTGTAGTAGTAGTACTAGTTGTAGTAGTAGTAGTAGCAGCAATAATAGTAGTAATAGTAGTGCTAGTAGTTGTAGCTATAGTGCTAGTAATATTAGTAGTAGGGGTAGTAGGAATAGTAGTAGTAGTAGTAGAAGTAGTAGTGTTAGTAGTTGTATTAGTAGTTGCAGTAGCAATAGTAGTACTAATGGTAGAGGTACTAGTAATAGTAGTAGTAGTAGTAAAAGTAGTATCCATATTATAGGAAGTAGTAGTAACAGTAGAAGTAGCAGTAGTAGCTGTAGTCATAGTGGTAGCAGTAGTAGTAGTAGTAAGAGAATTTGTCATAGTGGTAGTAGTAGCAACAGTAGCAACAGTAGCAATAGTAGCAATCAGAGTAGTAGTAGTTGTAGTAGTAGTTATAGGAGGAGGAGGAGGAGGAGGAGTAGTAGTAGTTGTAGCAGTAGTAGCTTTAGTAGTAGAAACAGCAGTAGTAGTAGGAGGAGGAGGAATTCGAGTAGTAGTAGTTGTAGTACAGGTGAAAGTAGTAGTTATAGTACTAGTAATTGCCATAGTAATAGTAGGGGTAGTTGTTGTTGTTGTTGATGTAGCAGTGGTAGCAGTAGCAGTAGCAGAACTAGTGGCATTAGTAGCAGCAGTAGCAGCAGTAGTAGTAATAGTAGTAGTGGTAGTAGTACTACTAATAGTGGTAGTAGTAGCAAAAGTAGTGGCAGAAGTAAAAGTTGTAGTAGATGTAGAAGCAATAGTAGTTATTGCAGTTATAGTAGCAGTAGCAACATAAGTAGTAGTAGCAACAACACATTAATAGCAGTTGTTGTTGTTGTAGTAGTAGTAGTAGTAATAATAACAGAAGTAATAAAAGTAGCGGCAGTAATAGTAGTAGTTTCTATAGTAGTAGTACTAGTAGCAAAAGTGGTAGTAGCAATAGCCACGTTAGCAGTAGTAGTATCAGCAATAGTAGTATTGGTAGCAGTAGTAGTATTAGGAGCAGCAGTAGTAGTAGTTGCAGCATTAGTAGTACAAGTAGTAGTACTAGTAGTAGCGGTAGTAGTTGTAGCAGGAGAAGTAGTAGTTGTAGTAGTGGTGCAAGTGGTAGTAGTAGTTATAAAAATGGTAGTGGTGGTGGTGGTAGTGGTCGGAGTAGTAGCAGCATTAGTTGATGGAGTAGCAGTAGCAGCAATAGTATTAATAGTAGTAGCAGTAGTAGTTATAGTTGTTGTAAGTAGTAGTAGTAGCAATTGTAATAGCTATAGTAGTAGTGGCAGTAGGAGCAGAAGTGGCAGTAGTAGTAGTAGCAGCAATAGTAGTTGTAGCTATAGATACAACAATAGTAGTAGAAGTAGTCATTATAGTACAAGTTGTAGTAGATGCAGTAGTAGCTGTAATGATTTTAAAGGCTGTGGCAGAAGTAGCAATTATAGCAGTAGTAGTAGCTGCCGCTGTGATAGTGGTAGTAGCAGTAGGAGCAGTAGTAGTAGTAGCAATAATAAAAGTAGTAGCAGTAGCAGCAATACCAGTAGTGGCTGTAGTAGTGGTAGTAGCAGCGGTAGTAGTAATAATAGTTGTAGCAGTAGCAGCAATAGTTGTTGTAGTAGTAGTAGTACCAGCAGTTGTAGTAGTACTATTAGTAACAACTGTAGCAATAGTAGCAATTGTAGTAGTACTACTACTAGTTCTAGCAGTAGTAGTAACAATAGTAGTAGTAAAGTACTAGTAGTAGTAGCAGCAGCAGCATGAGAAGTAGTAGCACAAGTAGCAGAAGCAGCCATAGTAGTGGTAGTACTAGTTGTAGTAGCTGTTCAAGCTGCAGTAGTGGCTATAGTAGCAGTAGTAGTAGCATTTGTTTCAACAGAAGTAGTAGCACTAGTGGTAGTGGCAGTAGTATTAGTAGTAGTAGTAGTTGCAGTAGCAGTAGTATTAGTAGTAGTAGTAGTTGCAGTAGCAGTAGTAGTAGCAGTGGTACGAGTAATAGTAGTAGTTGTAGTAGTAGTTGTTGTTGTAGTAATAGTAGTGGTAGTGGTAGTAGTACCCATAGTAGCAGTAGTAGCAATTGTTGTTGTAGTAGTAGTATCCGCCGTAGTAGTAGTAGTAGAAGTACTAGTAGTAGTAGTATTAGTAGTGCTAGTAGTTGTTATAGTAGTAGTAGGAGTAGCAGTTGCAGTAGTAGTAGCAGCAGCAACAACAGTAGTAGTGGTGGTGGTGGTGGTAGTAGTAGCAGCAATGTTAGTAACTGTACGACCATTATTATTAGCATTAGTAATGGCTATAGCTAGAGTAGAAGTAGTAGTAGTAGTTGTACTAGTAGTAGTTGTAATAGCAATAATAGTAGTAGCATTCATAGTAGAAGAAGTAGTAGTAGTAGTAGTAGTAGCAGTAGCAGGAGTAGTAGTAGCTATAACAGTAGTAGTAGTAGTAGCAGTAGCAGCAGAAGTAGTAGTAGTAGCAGTAGCAACAGAAGTAGTAGTCATGGCAGGATGAGTAGTACTTGTACTAATAGTAGGTGTTGTAATACTAGTAACAGAAGCAGTAGTAGTAGTGGCCATAGTTGCATTAGCGATAATAGTAGCAAGAGTAGTATAGCAGTAGCAATAGCAGTCGTAGCGGCAGTAGTAGTTGAATTAGCAATTATAGTAGCAGTAGGAGCAGTAGTAGAAGTAGCACTAGTATTAGTAGTAGTATTAGCTGTAGTAGGAGGAGGGGGTGGAATAGTACCAGTACTAGTAGTAGTTGTTGTAATAGTAGCAGTAGCAGCAGTAGCAGTAGCAATAGTGGCAGTAGTTGCAGTAGCAATAGAAGCAGTTGGCGTAGTAGTCGTAGTGGCAGTAGTAGTCTCAGTAGCAGTAGAAGTAGTATTAGTTGTAGTAGTAAAAATTATAGTAGTAGTAACAGTGATAATAGTAGTATTAGTAGCAGCAGCTGTAGCAGTCGTAGTGGCATTTGTTGTAGTATTAGAAGTAGTAGTTGTAGTTGTAGCAGTGGTATTTGTAGTAGCAATATTGGTAGCTGTATTGGTAGTATTAGTAGAAGCTGAAGCAAAAATCGTAGCAGTAGTAGTCGTAGAAGTAGCAATAATAGTAGTTGTAGCAACAATTGTAGTAGCAGCAATAGTGGTTAATTTAGTAGCAATAGCAGTAGTTGTTGTTGTAGTAGTTGCAGTAAATGTAGCAGTAGGAGCAGTAATACTAATATTAGTAGTATTGGTGGTACTTGTAGTCATTGTAGCAATAATGATAGGAGTGGTAGTTGTAGTTGTGGTAAAAGTAGTTATCTTGGTAGTAGTTGTAGTAGTTGTAGTAGTGTAGTAGCAATAATAGTAGCAGAAGTTGTAGCAATTGTGTAGTGGTATTAGCAGTAGTATTAGTAGTTGTAGTAGCAGTAGCAGTAGCAACAGTTGTAGTTGTAGTAGTAGTAGTAATAGCAGCAATAGAAGTAGTAGGAGTGGTAGTAGTAGCAGTAGCAGTACAACTAGTTGTAGTAGTAGTAGGATTAGTAGCTATAGTACTAGTAGTGGTAGTAGTAATGGCAGTATTTGTAGTGGCAATAGCTATAGTAGTTGGACTAGTAGTAGCTATAGTAGTTGTAATAGCAGTAGGAGTAGTAGCAGTAGTAATGGCAGTAGTAGCAATACTAGTAGAAGGAGGAATATTAGAAATAGTTGTAGATGTTGTAGTTGTAGTAGTAGTAATTATTGTAGTAGGAGGACTAGTAGCAGTAGGATTAGCGGCAGCAGTAGTTGTAGTTGTTGTTGTTGTAGTTGTAGTAGCATTAGTAGTAGGAGGAGTAGTTGTAGTAGTAGTTGTAGTTGTAGTAGTTATAGTAGTAGTAGTAGTAGTAATGGTGGTGGTAGTAGTAGTAGTACTCGTAGTAGTAGTTGTTGTTGTTATTGTATTGGTTGTAGTAGTAGCATTAGTGGTAGTAGTAGGAGTAGGACTAGTAGTAATCGTAGTAGTAGTAGTATGAGTAGAGGTAGCAGGAATAGTAGTAGTAGTTATTGTTGTTGTTGTTGCAGTAGCAGTAGTAATAGGAGTAGTAGTAGTCGTTGAAGTACTAGTAGTTGTAGTAGTAGTAGGATCTCTAGTAGTAGCTGTAGTAGTTGTTGTTGTATTTGCAATAGTTGTAGTATTGTTGTAGTTGTAGAAGTAGTTATTGTTGTTGTTATTATTGTTGTAGCTGTAGTTGTTGGTGTAGCAATAGTCGCAATAGTAAAAGTAATAGCAGTATTAGTAGCAATAGTAGCTATATCTCCAGCAGTAGTGGTAGCATTTGCTATTGTAGCAGCAATAGCAAAAGAAGCGGTAACAATAGTACTAGCAATAGTAGAACTAGTAGTAGTAGTAGTTGTTCTAGTAGTAGCAAAAGTAGGAGTAGTAGCAATAATAAATGTAGTGGCAGTAGGGGTAGTCATAGCTGTAGGAATAGTAGTAGGAGTAGTAGCATTAGAAGTAGTAGTTGTTGTTGTTGTAGTAGAAGTATTACTAATATTTTTAATAGTTGCAGTAGTAATAGCAACAACAGTAGGAGTACTAGTAGGGATAGTAGTAGGAGAAGTAGTAGAAGTAGCAGAAGCCGTAGTCGTAGTCATAGTAGGAGTAGTAGTTGTAGTAGTAGTCCCGGTGGTAGTTGCAATAGTACCAATAGTACTAGTAGTAATCGTCGCAGTAGCAGCAGCAGTAGTAGCAGTAGTATTAGTAGTGGTAATAGCAGCAGTAGTAGTAGTTCTACTAATAGTTGTTGTAGTAGTAGCAGCAGCAGTATTAGTAGCAGTACTACCAATATTATTAGCCCTAGTAACAGCAGTAGCAGGAGTAGTAGTAGTAGTAGTACTAGCAGAAGCAGCAGCAGCAGTAGTTATTGTAGAAATAGTAGCAGTAGGAGTAATTATAGCAGTAGTTGTAGCAGTTGCAATAGCAGAAGTGGTAGTATTAGTTATAGCAGTAGTAGCAGAAATAGTAGAAGCAATAGTAGTAGTAGTAGTTGTTGCAGTAGCATCAGTACTCATAATACTAGTGGTAGTAGTTGCAATAGTAACCGTAGTAGCAGTAGCAGTGGTGGCGGTAGTTGCAATAGCAACAGTATAAGTAGGAGTAGTAGTAGTGATAGTAGCAGTAGCAGTCGTAGTAGTAGCAATAGTAGTAGTATCAGTAGTAGTAGTAGTAGTAGTATCAGTAGTAGTAATAGTAGCAATAGTACCAGTAATAGTATTAGTAGCAGTATCAGTAGTAATCGTAGCGAGAGTAGTAGTACAAGTACTACTAGTAGTACTTGTAATAGTAGTTGTAGTAGTAGGAGCAGTAGTGGTAGTAGTTGCAATGGCAATAGTAGTAGTAGCAGTAACAGTAGCAGTAGCAGTAGTAATAGTATTAGTTATAGTAGTAGCAGTAGCAGTTGTAGTTGTAGTAGTAGCAATATTAGTAGTTAGAGGAGGAGTAGTACTAGTACTAGTAGTAGCAGTTGTAATAGTAGCAGAAGTAGGAGTAGCAGTAGTGGCAGTAGTTTCAATAGCAATAGAAGCTGTAGGGGTAGTAGTAGTAGCAGTAGCAGTCATAATAGCTGTAGTAGTGGCAGTAGCAGTAATAGTAGTAGCAACAGTAGAAGTAGGAGTAGTAGCAACAACGGTACTAGTAGTCAAAGTAGCATTTTTATTTGTATTTCCAGTAGTTGTAGTAGTAGGAATGGTATTAGTAGTAGCAATGTTAGTAGATATAGCGATAGTAGTAGCCGAAGTAGAAGCAGTAGTAGTAGCAGCAGCAGTTGTAGTGGTAGCAGTAGTAGCAGTAGTAGTAATCATTGTAGTAGTAGCAATAGTAATACTGGTAGCAACAGAAGCAGTAGTAGTAGCAGTAATAGCTGTAGTACTAATAGTAGTAGTGGTGGTGGTCAAGGTAGTCATAGTAGCAATAATAGTAGGAGTAGTAGTATTAGTAGCAATAGTTGTTGTAGTAGGAGTGGTAGTTGTAGTAGTAGTAGTAATAGCAGTTGTAACAGCAGTAGCATTTGTTATCATGGCAATAGTAGCAACAGTAGTAGTTGTTGTAGTAGAAGTAATAGTAGGAGTAGCAGTAGTAGTTCAAGAACTAGTAGCACGAGTCGCTACTGCAGCAGTAGTAGAAGTAGCAGTAGTAGAATTAGTAGTAGTAGCCATAGTAGTAGTTGTAGTAGTTGCAATAGAAGTGGTTCTAGTTATAGTTGTAGTAGTTGCAATAGAAGTGGTTCTAGTTATAGTTGTAGCAGCAACAATAGTAGTAGTAGCAGTAGTTGTAGCAGTAGTTGTGGGAGTTGCAATAGTGCCGATAGCAGATGTGGTAGCAGTATCAGTATAAGTAGTAGTAGTAGCATTAGGAGTAGTAGTAACAGTAGCTGTAGTAGCGAAAGTAGCAGTACTAGCACTAGTAGAAATAGTAGCAGTAGTGGTAGCAGTAGTTGTTGTAGCAGTAATACTAATAGTTGTAGTTGTAGTAGTAGTAATATTAGCAGTAGCAGTAGTAGTTGTAGTGGTAGTATTAGTAGTAACAATACAAGTAGTAGTAGTCATAGCAGTAGTTGCGGTAGAAGTAGTCGCTATAGTACTAGTTGTGCTAGTCGAAATGGAATGAGAAGTCACAGTTGCAGAAGTACTAGCAGTACTGGTAATAGAAGTAGAATTGGTTGTAGTAGAAGCAACCATAGTAGTAGTCATAGTAGCAGCAGCAATATAGTAGTAGCAGTAGTATAATTAGTACTAGTAGTCACCGTAGTAGTAGCAAAAGTAGTAGTAGTAATAGTAGTTGTTGTAGTAGTAATAGTAGTATTCACTATACTAATAGTAATAGTAGTAGAAGTAGCAGTAGTTGTAGTAGTAGTGGTAGTAGTAGGAGGAGTAGTTGAAGTAGCAGTAGCTGTAGTAGCAGTCATAGTTGTTGTTGTAGCAGTAGTTGCAATGGTTGTAGTAGTAGTAGGAGTAGTACTAGTCGTAATAGTCACAGTTGTAGCAATAGCAACAAGAGTAGCAGTAGTAACAAAAGTAACAGTAGTTGTCACTGTAGTGGTAGTAGTTGTTCCAGTAGTGGCTTATGTAGTAGTTGTAGTAGAAGTAGTTGCAGTAGCAGCAGAAGTGGTAGAAGTAGTAGTGGTAGTAGCAGTGATTCTAGTAATTGTATCAGTTGTGGTAGTAGTAGTAGTAGTAGTAGTTGTAGCGAAAATAATAGTAGTTGTTGTAGTCACGGTAGTAGTAATTGTAACAGTAGTAGCTATTGTAGTAGTAGTAGTTGTTATTGTTGTAGCGGTCGTAGTGGTAGTAGTTGTTGTAGTAGTAGTAAAAATAGCGGCAGATGTAGTTGTTGCAATTGTAGTAGTAGTAGTTGTTGTACTTGTACTAGTAGCACTAGTAGTAGTAGCAGTAATAGTAGTAGCACAAGTAGTAGTTGTAATAGTAGCAGTAGCAGCAGCAGTGGCAGTAGTAGTAGCAATAGGGGTAGTTGTAGCAATAGTCGTTGTAGTAGAAGTAGTAGTTGTAGCAGTAGGAGTAGTAGTAGTAGTAGTAATAGGAGTAGTAGGAGGCGGAGGACTAGTGGTAGTAGTAGTTTTAGTAGTAGTAGTAGTCGAACTAGTTGTTGTAGTATTAGTGGTAGTAGCATTATCAATAGTAGTTGTAGTTGAAATAATAGTAGTAGTAGCAGTAGTAGTTCTTGTTATAGAAGCAATAGCAGTAATGGTAGTAGAAATAGTTGTAGGAGTAGTCGTAGCAGTAGTAGTTGATGTAGCAATATTTGTAATAGTAGTTGTATTAGTAGTAGAAGAAGTAGGTATAGTAGTTGTAGCAATTATAGTAGTTATAGTAGTAGTAGTGGCAGTAGAGCAATAGCTATAGTAGTTGTAGCTATAGGAGCAATAGATGTAGCGATTGTTACAATAGCAGTAGTAGCAATAGACGTAGCTTTAGTTGCTATAGCAATAGTTAAAGTAGTTGTTCTAGTAGCAGATGTGATAGTAGCAATAGCAGTATTAGTAGAGGTAGTAGTAGTATCTGTAGGTGTAGTAGCAGCAGTAGTAGCCACAAAAGTAATAGTCACAGTAGTAGTAGGCACAATTGTAGTAGGCATAATAGTAATGGCTGCTATGGTAGTAGCAGCAGTGGAAATTGCAAGAGTAGCAGTAGAAGTAATAACAGTAGCAGTAGTAGTAGCAGTAGTAGAAGTAGCACTAGTATCTTATAGTCCGAGTAGAAGTATAAGTTGTGGTAGTTGTAGTAAGCGTTGCAATAGTAGGATTAGCAATAGTAGTAATAGCAGCAGCTGCTGCAATAGTAGTAGTAGAGGCAGATGTAGTAATAGTAGTAGAAGTAGTGTCAGTTGTAGTTGTAGTCGTACCAGTAGCAGTTGTAGTAGTAGTAGTTGTAGCAGTAATAGTAACAGTAACAGTATAGTAGTAGTAGTAGCAATAGTTGTAGTTGCAATAGTTGTAATAGTAGTAATCGTAGTAGTAGTTGCAGTTGTATTAGTAGTAGTGGTAGTAGTAGTTGCAGAAAAGGTAGTAGTAGCAGAAGTTACAGTAGAAGTAGCTATATTTGTAGTAGTAGTAGTAGTAGCGCTCTAGCAGTTGTAGTGTCTGTAGCATAAGCAACAGTTGTAGTAGTAGTAGCGTCGCGTAGCATCGTAGCGTGTAGTAGTAGTCGTAGTAGTCGTCGAGTGTAGTGTCGTCGTAGTATAGTAATAGTAGTGGTGGTAGTAGTAGTAGTAGTAGACAAAGTAGTCGTAGTAGTTTGTTGTAGCTGTAGGAGTAGTAGTATTAGCAGTAGTAGTAGGAGTAGTCGTGGTAGTAGTACTAGTACTAGTATTAGTCGTAGTTGTACTATTTGTAGTAAGTAGTCATAGTAGTAGCATTAGGAGTAATAGTAGCAATAGTAGTTTGTTGTAACAGTGTAATGGTAGTAGTAGTAGTAGAAGTGGTAGTTGTAGTAGTTGTTGTAGTAGTAGTAGCCGGAGCAGCAGTAGTATTAGTAGTAGTAGTGGTAGTAGCAGCAGCAGCAGCAAGGGTCATAGTAGTCATAGTAGTAGTAGTAGTAGTAGTTGCAGAAGTAGTACTGGTCGTAGTAGTAGTAGTAGTAGTAGTTATAGTGGCTGTGGAAGCAAGAACAACAACTATACTAGTAGTAATAGTAGTAGTAGTTGTTGTTGTTGTAGCAGCAGCAGTATTTGTAGTAGTAGTAGCAGTTATTATAGTCGCAACAATAGTACCCAAAGAAGTAGTAGTTCTAGTTGTAGAAGCAGCAACAGTAGTAGTGGTAGTAACAAAAGCAACTATAATAGTAGTAGTATTAGTTATTGAAGTGGTATTAGCAGCAATTGTATTGGTAGTAGTAGTAGCATCAGTAGTAGTAGAAGAAGTTGTTGTAGTAGTAGAAGTAGTAGCGGTAGCAGTAGTCATAGCAATAGTTGTAGAAGCAGTAGTGGTAGCAAAAGTAGTAGAAGTAGCAGTAGCAGCAGTAGTAGCGGTAGTAGTAGTAGTTATAGTAGTAGCTGCTGTAGCAGGAGCAACAGTAGTTTCAGTCATTATAGCAGCAGGAGTAGCGGTTAATAGTAGAGGTAGAAGAAATAGTAGTCATAGTAGCAATAGAAGTAATAGAAGCAGCAACAGCAGCAACAGCAGTAGTAGCAGTAGCTATAGTTGTAACAACTGTAGTATTGGCATTAGTAGTAGTACCAATAGCAGTAGTAGTAACAGTAGGAGAGTAGCAGCAACAGCAATAGTATTATTAGTATTAGTTGTTGTTGTAGCCATAGTCATAGTGCAGTAGTAGTCGTAGTAGCAACAGTAGGAGCAATAGCAGCAACAGTAGTAGTACAAGTAGAAGTAGTAGTAGTATTAGCCATAGTAGTGTTAGTAGTAGCAAAAATAGTACAAGTAGATGTAGAAGCAGTAGTTGCAGTAGTAGTCTCACTGGTAGTAGTAGCAGTAGTAGTAATAGTAGTAGCAGTAATAGCAGTAGTAGCAGTTGTAGCAAGAGTAGTACTGGTAGTAGGGGTAGGAGTAGTAATAGTGGTAGTAGCTGCAACAGTAGCAACAATAGTAGCAAGAGTTGTAGTTGTAGTTGTAGTCATAGTCGTGGAAGTGTCAGTAGTTGTAGTACTAGTAGTTTTTGTAGTAGTAATAGGAGCAGTAGTAGTCATCGTGATCATCGTCGTCGTCATCATCATTGTAGTAGTAGTAGTAATAGTAGTCGTAGTAGGAGGAGGAGGAGGAGGAAGAGGAGGAGTAGGAGTACTCGTAATAGCAATAGTTGTAACAATAGTAGGAGAAAAAGTAGTAGTAGCCATAGTAGTTGTAGCAGTAGTAGTAAAAGCAGTAGTAGTTGTAGTAGTAGTAGTATTAGTAGGATTAGTAGTTGTAGCAGTAGTAGTAATAGTAGTAGTTGCTATAGTAGCAGTAGTAGTAATCATAGTAGTAGTTGTTGTTGTTGTAGTAGCATTAGTTGTCGTAGTAGTAGTTTGCCAGAGAAGTAGTAGTAATCGCAGTAGCAGTAGTAGTAGTAGTTGTTGTAGTAGTAGTAGTTTTAGTAGCAGTAGCAATTATAGCAGCAGCAGTAGGAGTTGTACTTGTAGAAGTAGCAGCAATTATGGCAGCAGTTGTAGTAGTAGTCATAGTTGTAGTAGTAAATAAATAGTAGCTAATGGAGTAGTAGTAGTTGTTGTTGTTATTGTTGTTGTAGTAGTAGTCATAGTAGCAACAGTTTCAAGAGTAGTAGTAGCGTCAGTAGTAGTTTTAGTAGTAGTACCAGTAGTAGAAGTAGCAGTCGTGGAAGTAGTAGCAGAAGTAGAATTAGTAGTGGTAGCTGCAGTAAAAGTAGTAGTAGTAATAGCAGTAGTAGCAATAGTAGCAACAGTAGTGGTAGTGGTAGTAGTTGTGATAGTAGTAGTAGTAGTAGAAGTAGTAGTAGTAGCAGCAGTAATAACAATAGCAGTAGTTGTAGTAGTAATAGTAGTAGCAGTAAAAGGAGTAGTAGTTGTAATAGTAGTAGTAGAAACAATAGTAGCAGTAGTATCTTGAGTTGTAGTAGCTGCACTAGTGGAAGTAGTACCAGCAGTTGTAGTTGTAGAATTAGTTGTAGTATTAGTAGTCATCATAGTAGTATTATTAGTAGTACCAACAGTACTACTATTAGTAGTATAAGTAGGGGTAGTAGAATTAGTAGTGGTAGTTGTTATTGTTGTTGTTGTTGTTGTAGTAGTAGTTGTTATAGTAGTAGTTGAAGTGCTAGTAGTAGCATAGTAGTACTAGTAGTAGTATTCGCTATAGTTGTAGTAGTGGTAGCAGTAGCAGCAGTAGGAGTAGCGGATGAATCAGCTTTTGCAGTAGTAGCAGTAGTAGTGGTAGTTGTAGTAGTAGTAGAAACAAAAGTAGTAGTTGCAATAGTAGCATCAACAACAACAGAAGTAGTAGTTGCAAGAGTAGTAGTAATCATAGTAGTAGTAATAGCAGTAGTAGTTATAGGGCTAGTAGTAGTCCGAGAAGATATTGTAGTAGTAGTATAGGTAGTAGTAGTGGGAGAAGTAGTTGTCGCAAGAGAAGTAATATTAGTAGTTGAAGTTGTTGTTGCTGTATTAGTAGTAGTAGTGTCAATTGTTGTGGAAGTAGTAGTAGCAGTACCAATAGTAATTACAGTAGTAGCTGAAGTAACAACAGTAGGAGCAGCAGAAGTAGAAGTACTAGTCATGATCGTCGTAGTAGTAGTAGAGGTAGTAGCAGTAGTAGTAGTTGTTGTTGTAATAGTGATGTACAAAGTAGTAGTTGTAGTAGCATTTGTACTAATAGTAGTAGTACTAGTAATAGAAATGGAAGAAATAGAGGTAGTAGCAGTACTAGTAGCACAAGTAATAGCAATAACACTAGTAGTAGTAGTAGTTTCAAAATTAGTAGCAGTTAGTAGTTGCAGTAGTAGAGGTACTAGGAGAAGTAGTAGGAGTAGCAGAAGCAACAGCAGAATGTGTAGTAGTAGTGGTAGTAGTGGTAGTGGTAGGAGTAGTAGAAAGTTGAAATAGAAATGGTAGTAGTAGTACTAGTAGTAGTCATAGGGGTAGTAGTAGTAGTAACAGTAGTTATAGCATCAACAATAATAGTATTAGTACTAGTATCAGCAGCAGCAGTAGTGGTATTATTAATAGCAATAGTACTATTATGAGTAGTAGTAGTAGTTGTTGTAGTAGTCAAGTAGTAGTAGGAGTAGTAGTTGCAGTTGTAGTAGTAGTAGTAGTTATTATAGTAGTAGTAGGAGTTTGGGTAGTAGTAGTAGTTGTTGTGGAAGTAGTAGTAATACTAGTACAAGTAGTTGTAGTGGTAGTGTGGTAGTAGTCACTCTAGTAGTAGCAGTAGAGGTAGTAGTCGAAATAGTAGTAGTAGTAGTTGTTGTTGTTTTTGTAGAAGAAGTAGCAGTTGTAGTAGTAGTAGTAGTAGTTGCAGCAGTTGTAGTTGTTGTTGTAGTAGTAGTTGTTGTTGCTAATGTAGTAGTTGTAGTAGTCATAGTAGCAGTAGTAGCACGAGTGGTAATAGTATTATTATTACTAGTAGTTGTGGTAGTGGTGGTAGCGGCATTCGCAGTATTAGTACAAGTTTTAGTAGTGGGTGTTGCAGTTGTAGTATTCATAGTTGTGCTAGTAGTAGTAGAAGGAGGAGGAGGATTAACAGGAGCTGTAGTAGTATTTCTAGTAGTAGTTGTTGTTATTGTGGTTGTAGTAGTAGTAGTTGTTGTTGTAGTAGTAGTTGTTAATGTAGTAGTAGTAGTCATAGTCGTAGTAGTAGTAGTAGTAGTAGTTGTAGTCATAAAAGTTGTATTATTAGTAGCTGAAGTAGTAGCAGCAGTAGTGGTAGAAGTACTAATAATGGTAGTAGTAGTTGAAGTAATAGTAGAAGTAGCAGAGGTGCAGCTACAATAGTAGCATTACTAGTAGGAGGAGTAGTAGTAAAAGTAGTAGTAGTAGTAACAGTAGTAGAATTAGTAGTAGTAGCTGGAAGAGTAGAAGTAGAAGTATCAATAGTGCATGGAGTAGGAGTAGTAGTAGCAGAGCAGGTGTAGGAGTAGGAGTAGTAGTAGCAGTGGTAGGTGTAGTAGTAGGAGTAGTAGTAGTAGCAGTAGTAAGATTAGCAGTAGTAGTAGTAGTGGCAGGAGTAGGAGTAGGTGTAATAGTAGTAGTTGTTGTTATTGTTAAACTAGAAGTAATATTAGTAGTAGTAGTTGTAGTATTAGTTGTAGTAGTAAGAATAGGAGTAGGAGTAATAGTAATTGGAGTAGTGGTAGAAGTAGTAGTAGTATGAGTAGTAATAGCAGTAGTAGTAGGAGTGATAGTAGTAGAACCAGTAGTGCTAATAGTAGTAGTAGGAGTAGTAGTAGTTCTAGAGGTAGTAGCAGTAGCAGTAGTAGCGGTAGTGGTAGTAATAGCAACAGTTATAGTAGTAGTAGTGGTAGTAGCAAAAAGTAGTATTAGTAGAAGTACTAGTAATAGTATTAATAGTAGCAGTAATAGAAGTAGTAGTAATTCTAGTAGGAAAAGTAATAGAAGGTGAAGTTTTAGAGGTAGGAGTTAAGAGTATGAGTAGTAGGAGTAGCAGTAGTAATAGTAGTAGTAGTAGCAGTAGTTGTTGTAGTAGTAGTAGCAGTAGTAAAACTAATAGTTGCCATAGTAGTAGTAGTAATAGTCGTAGGAGTAGCAGTAGTAATAGTAGTAGTAGTAGCAGTAGTTGTTGTAGTAGTCGTAGCAGTAGTAAAACTAATAGTTGTCATAGTAGTAGTAGTAATAGTCGTAGGAGTTGCAGTTGTAGTAGCAGCAATAGTAGGAGTTGTTCAAGAAGTAATAGTAGTTGATGTAGTTGCAGTTGTAGCAGCAGCAATAATAGTTTCAGTACTAGTAGCAGTAGTAAAAGTAGTTGTAATAATAATTATAGTAGTAGTATTACAAATAGTAGTAGTAGTCGTTGTTGTAGTAGTAATAGGAGTAGGTGCAGGAGTAGGTCTAGGAGTAGATGTAGTAATAGGAGCAGAATTTGTACTAATTGTAGTAGTAGAAGTAGTAGTAGTAGTAAGAGTAGTAGAAGTAGCAATGAAAGTAGTACCAATAGTGGCAGTAGCAGTAGTGGTGGTGGTAGTAGTAGTAGTAGTAGTAGTAGCTATAGTAATTACAATAGTAAGAGTAGTAGTTGTGGTAGAAGTAGGAGTAATAGTAGTATAAGTAGTAGTAGCAATTGTGGTTGTAATGGTAGTGGTAGTAATAGTAGTAGTAATAGTAGTATTTATAGTGATAGGTGTAATAGAAGTAGTACTAGTAGTAGCAATAGTAGTAGTAGTAATAGCAGCAGTAGTAGTAATTGTAGTTATAGTACCAGCAGTAGCAGTAGTACCAGTAGTAGTAACAGTAGAAGTAGTTGTTGCATTGCTACTTGTAGTAGTAGTACCAGAAGTAGTAGTTGTAATAGTAATAGATGTTGTGGTAGTAGTAGTAATAGTAATAGTAAGAGTAGAAGTAGTAGTAGTCAGAGATATAGTAGTAGTAGGCGTCATAATAGTAGTTCGAGTTGTCGTAGTAGCGGTAGTATTAGTGGTAGTAGTGGTGGTGGTGGTGGTGGTGGTGCTAGTAATAGTAGTTGTACTAGCAGTAGTACGAGTAGGAGTAGGAGTTCAAAGAAACCAGAGAAGGAGTCGAAGGTCGTAATTAGGTTCGGTGAAAAGAAAGAGAAGTTGCCCGCAGAGCACTTTCAATAATCTCTTTCTGAACAACTTGTATGAAGAAGATCAATATAAAGTAATGAATCAGCATCATGAAGTTGCATTTATGAGTAGTATCGCAATAGTAGTAGTAATAGTAGTGGTAGGAGCCGAAGTTGGAGAGGAGTAGTAGTAGAAGTTGTTGTAGTAGTAGTATTAGTAGTATACTACTACGACTACTACTGCTCCTGCAGCTTCTGCTACTAGTACTCTGACTACTACTACTGCTACAACTACTACAACAACTACTACTTCTAATGCTGCTGCTGCTACTACTACTACTACTACACTACTATTGTATCTACTACTGCTAGTACTACTACTACTACTGTTACTGCTACTACAAAAACTCCTATTTCTACTTACCCTACAACTACTAGAAGCATTGTTGCTACAGCTTCAACTATTATTACCACTACAACTATTGCTTCTACTACTACTGCCGCTAATATTACAACAACAGCATCTCCTACTACTCCTACTGCTAATGTTATTACAACTCCTACTCCTACTACTCTTACTTTTGCTTCAACTCCTACAAATATTACTACTATGACTACTACTATTGCTATCACAACTATTACCACTCCAACTTCTATTGTCAATACCACTTCTATTATTACTAATACTACTAATACTACTGCTATTACTACTACTGCTACTCCTACAACTACAACAAGGACTACTACTCCTAATAATACTACTACTACTTCGACTCCTACACCTATTCCTACTACTACTACTCCTCCTCCTCCTACTACTACTACAACTATTTCCTCTTCTTCTTCTTCCTCTTCCTCTTATACTACTATTACAGCTATTATTATTACTACTACTACTGCTGCTACTGTTGCTACTACTACTGTTATTATTACTTCTACTACTTTTATTACTACTACAATTGCTACTACTAACAACTATTGCACTATTAATACTATCATTACTTATATTACTACTACTACAACTGCTACTACTGCTACTATTGCAACTACTACAACTACTTCTACTGCTAGTACAACTACCACTACTACTACTTCTACTACTACTTCTATGGCTACTACTGCTATTAGTGCTACTACTACTATAGCTTCTGCTACTTCTCCTACTACTTCTACAGCTACTGCTAATATTATTGCTAGTACTACTACTGCTACTACCACCACTTCAACTACTAATGCTGCTGCTGCTACTACTACTACAACTACTACTGCAACAACAATAACAACAACAACAACTACTACTGCTTCTACTACTCCTACAACAACAACAACAACTACTACTACTACTACTACTACTACTATTACTACAACTTCTACTACTATGACTACTACTACTACAATGTGTTCTACAACGACAACTGCTGGTCCTACTTCCACTAGTGCTACAACTAAGAATCCAGCTTCTATTGCTACTGTTGTCTCTACTATTACTGCTATTACTACTACTACTACTTTTTCTGCTGCTACTACTACTGCTACTATTGCTACCACTATTACTACTTCTATTACAGATACTACTATGAGAACTACTACCACTACTACTGCCGCTGCTAATATTGCTACTACTACTACTACTTCAATTGCGTCTACTACTACTACTTCTGCTATTACCACTACTGCAGCTACTACTGCTGCTACTACTACAGATTCTACAACTACTACTACTAGTACAACTACTATGACTACTGCTAGTACTACAACTACTAGTTCTCCTCCTCTTACAACTACTACTGCTTCTCCTACTACAACTACTTCTGCGAGCTCTGCTTTTGCTACAACTACTATTACTGCCACTACAATGACTACGACTACTACTACTGCTACAATTGCTGCTACTATTGCTACATACTACTACTACAACTATAGCAACAACTACTGCTACTGTTACAACAATTGCTACAATTGCTATTACTACTAAAACTACTACTACTTCAACAACTATAGCTATTACAGCTACTGCTACAACAACTACTTCTCCTGCCACTGCTACTTTGGCTACTATTGTTGCTACTACAACAACATCAACTACTACTATTAACATATTGCTATAACAAAAACTACTACTGTTACTACCATTGCTACAACTACTACTATTACTACTACTATTATTTTCACTACTACTGTTACTACTGCTGCTAATACGAGTACTTCTACTACAACTATTACTACTACTATTACTACTACTATAACAACTAATACTTCCACTACTACGACTACAACTACAACAACTACTACTGCCACTACTACCACTACAACTACTACAAATACTCCTGCCACTACTACTACTATGACTGCTACTACTACCACTGCTACTATTGCTACTCCTACTACTAGTATTACACCTACTGCTGCTGCTGCTTCTGTTACTACTACTGCTGCTGCTGCTACTTCTACACCTAATTGTACTACTATTGCTACCACTATTACTACTGTGACTAGTACTACGACAACTAAAATTGCTACTACTACTTCTACTTATACTACTACTACTATTGTTGCTGTTGTTACTATTGCTACTACAGCTACTGTAGCTACTACTGAAAATACGCTTCGACTATGACTACTATCACAGCAACAACTGTTGCTAATAATACTACTATTTCTGCTGCTACTACTCCTACTGCTACTACTACTACAACCGCTACTACTACTACTATTACTGCTGCTACAACTATAGCTACTGCTACTACTACTATAACTACTACTATTGCTACTACTGCTTCTATTACTACTATGATACAACTATTGCTTCTTCCACTACTACTATTGCAGCTGCTGGTACTACTACTATAGCTAGTTTTGCAACTACTACAACTACTACTACAGCTGTTGCTGCTACTACTGCTACTACTACTTCTACTTCCACTTCTACTATTTCTACTACTACTTCTATTATTGCTTGTACAACTGCTGCTACTACTAGTGCTACAACTACAACTTCTACTCCTACAACTGCTTCTTTTACTATTGTTGCTGCAACTACTACTGCTACCACAATTGCTGCTACCACTACTACAACTATTAATAGCACGACTATTACTGTTGCTTTTGTTACTACCACTACTACTGTTGCTGCTACAACAACTACAACTATGACTTCTGTGGGCACTACTATTGCGACTACAACAACAACAACTATTATTATTATTACTACTCATACTATTACTGTTATTGCTTCTACTTCCACTACTGCTACTACTACTATTACTTCTACTACTAGTACTGCAACTATTAGTACTACTGCTACTACTGCTCTAGCTACTATGTCCACTACTACTGCTATCGTTACGAGTATTACTACTACTACTACCGCAACTACTTCCACTACTACTACTACTACTACGACTGCTCTTCCTGCTACTGCTACTACCACTACTTCAGCTGCTACTCCTTCTACTGCTGCTGCTGCTACAGCTTCTACTACTGTTGTCGCTACAATCACTACTACTGCTACTACTGCTACAACTACTTCTGCTATTATTTCTGCTTCAACTACTGCCACTTCTGCTACTATTACTATAACTACTAATACTACTAATTCTGCAACTTCTTCGACTACTACTTATGATACTTCTGCTGCTACTACTACTCTGACTACTAATACAACTACAACAATTACTACTACTACTACTACAACTACCACTATGATAACTATCAGTACTGCTAGTACAACTATTGCAACTACAACTACAACTGCTACTTCTACGACTACTACTGCTGCTACCACTACTGCCACTACAATTACTACTACTACTACTGCAACAGCCACCACCACCACCACCACTACCACTACGACTACTACTGCCCCTTCTATTAATACTATTGCTAATCGTACTACTGCTTCTACTACGACTACTACGACTGCTACTGTTACTACTGCCACTAATGCTACTGCTACTACTATTACTCCTCTTCCTACAACTTCTACTACTGCTAATAATATAGCAGTCACTACTATTGTGCCTTCTATTATTATGGCAACTACTACTGTGGCTACTAATACTGCACCTACCAATACTGCTATTGCTACTATTGCATATACTACTCCTACTACTACTTCAACTATTGCTACCATAACTAATGCTACTACTACCGCTACATCTACTGCTGCTACTGCTACTTCAACTACCGCTATAGCTACCACCACTGCTGCAACTGCTACAACTGCTACAGCTACTTTTCCTACATCTTCTACTACTACTACCGCAACAATTGCCACTACTGCTACATCTACTACAGCTACTACTACTGCTATCGCATCTATTGTTACTACTACATCTACTACTACTACTACTACTTCTACTGCTACTATTCCTACTGCTTCTACTACAATTACTGCTACTACTGCTACTACTATTGCTACTATTACTACTACAACTGCTTTTGCTGCTACTACTGCTACTATTACTCCTGCTACTACTACTACTACTATTGCTACAAATACTACTACTACTACTACACCTGATACTGATACTACAACGAATAAAATTACAGCTACTTCTACTACTACTGCTACGGTTGCTACTCCTCCCTCAACTCCTACTAATCTTACTACTACTACTACTGCTGTTAGTAATACTACTCTTACTGCTACTACAACTACTTCTACTTTTACTGCTACTACTACAGCTACCCCTACTGCTACTACCAATGCAACTTCTACTACTACTGCTACTGCTACAACTACTACTACTTCTGCTGCTACTACTACTGCTACTACTACTAGTGCTACTAGTACTACTACAACAACTACCACAAATAATTCTACCACTACTAGTGCATCTGATACTATTGCTACTACTATTACTACTACTACTACAACAACAACTACTACTACAACTACTACTACTACCACTACAATTGCTACTACTATTACAGCAACTACTGTTACTTTCAAGACTACCACTACTACAACTACTACTATAATATTGCTACTGCTACGACCACTACTACTACTTCCGCAACTAATGCTACTACTACTGCTACCACTACTACGCGTATAACAACTACTACTACGACAACCACTACTACAACAACAACTACTACCAATGCGATGACTACTGCTACTTCTTTTACTACTACTCCTCCTCCTGCTGCCACTATAATAGCAGCTATTACCACTAGTATTACTGCTTCTACTACTACTACCACTACGACTACTGCTAGAACAACTACTACTATTACTACGACTATGGCTACTGCTACTTCTACTACTTCTCCTACTACTACCACTATTATGACAACTACTACTACTTCTACTACTACTGCTGCAACTACAACGACCACAACTACTACTACTACAACTACTAGTACTCCTTCCACTACTGCTACTACATCTACTGCTGCAGCAATTGCTACAATTACTACTATTGTAACAAATTCTCCTACTACTACCACTACTACTACTACTTCTTCTGTTGCTACTTCTCACTCCACTTCAAGTAGTACAACTACTACTGTAGCTACGACTTCTACTGCAACTACTACTAGTGCTACTGTTGCTACTATTACTATTAATACTATCACTACAACTACTACTCCTACTACTGCTAATATTACAACTACTACAACTACAACTATAAGTGCTACTACTACTACGACTACCACTACTACTATTGTAAGTGCTACTCCTACTGCTACTCTTGCGACTCCTAGTACTACTACTAATGCAACTACTGCTACTTATGATACTGCTACTATTGCTACTAATACTGCTACCACATTGGCTATTGATATTACTGCAACTGTGCCAACTACTACTACAACTACTGCTACCACTACTACTACTGCTACTACTACAGCTATTAATATTGCTACTACTAATGCTTCTACTACTGCTACAACTACTACAATTACAACTGCTGCCACAACTCGTGCTAGTACTACTACTACAACAACTACTAGTGCTCGAACTACTACTACTACCCCTATTACTATTGCTACTGCAAAAACTACTACTGCTACTTCAACAACAACAACTACTACTACTACTTGAACAACTACTGCTTTTGCTGCTTCTACTGCTGCTGTTGCTGTTGCTACTACTACTACTACTATTACTACTACTATTGTTACTACTACTACTACAACTACAACAACAACTACGACTACTACAACTACTACTCCTACTACTACTTTTTCTACTACTACTACTACATGTACTACTACTACAACCACAACTACAACAACAACAACTGCTACAACTACACCTATAGCTACTATTACTGTGACTACTGCTACTACTCTTATAACTACTACTACAACTATTACTCTGACTCCTACTACTACTACTTCTACTGCTGCTGCTCCTCCTACGACAACTACAACAGCTACTACTACAACTACTGCTACTCCTACTGCTACTAGCACCCCTACTACTAAAATTACTATAGCTACTACTACAACAACTACTATTATTGCTACTCTTCCTACTTCCACTACTTCTGCTTCTAGACCAACCAATACTGCAACTACTATTGCTACTCCTACTGCTATTATTGTTGCAAGACCAACCAATACTGCTACTACTGCTACTACTACTGCTTCTGCTATCGCTCCAACTACCTTTGTTGCTGCGATTGCCACTAGTACAACTATTGCTGCTACTACTACTATTACTTCTGTTACTACAACTACTACTACTGCAACTACTATAGCTACTTCTACTGCTACTACTAATACCACTACCCCTACTACTACTGCTATTACTACTTCTAATGCTACTCTGACTGCTACTACTACTACTACTACAACTACTTGGGCTACTATTGCTACTACTACTACACCTAGTGCTAGTACTATTGCTAATAATACTACTAATACTACTACTACTCCTACTGCTACTATTGCTACTTAAACTATTGCCACTGCTGCTACTGCTACTATAACTACTATTACAACAACTAGTACTACTACACCTACTATGACTACTACTACGACTACTACTAGTACTACTACTGCTGCTACTACTGCTGCTGCTACTACTATTGTTACAATTATTACTACTGTTATTTCTACTACAGCTAATACTACTACTGCCACTACGACTGCTACTGCTACTACTACTATTGCTACGGCAACTACCGCCACTTCAGCTACTACTACTACTCCTACTACTACAATAACTACTACTAGGACTATGACTACTACTACTGCTGCTACTACGACTGCTACAGCTAATACTATAGCTAATACTACTACTACTACTACTACGACTGCTACAGCTAATGCCACAAGTATTCCTACTACTACTACTACAACTGCTGCTAGTACTGCGTCTTCTGTTATTGCTATAACTACTACTACAACTGATACTACTACTACTGCTGCTACTACGACTGCTACAGCTAATGCCACATGTATTCCTACTGCTACTATTGCTACTGCACATAATATTATTGCTACTACTGCTACTACTACTGCTGCTACTGCTACTGATGCTGCTGCAGTAACTACTGCTAATAATACTGGTAACACGGCAACTAATACTGTTACTACTACTACTGCAACCACTACAACTAGAACTACTTTTGTTGCTACTACTACTAATACTACGGATACTACTATAGCTACTACAACTGCTACAACTGCGACTATTACTACTAGTACTTCTGCTACTACCACTACTACCACTACAACTACTACAACTACTACTACTACTATGACTGCGACTACAACTATTGCTACTTCTACTACTTCCCCAACTACTACCACTACTGCTACAACTACAACTCCTACTACACTACTAATACTACAAGGACTACTACTGCTACTACTGCAACTATTACTACTCCTACTACTACTTCTACTACTGCGACTACTTGTACTAATTATACTACTACTGCTACTGTTGCTACTACTACTGTGACTGCTGCTATTGTTACTCTACTATAACTAATCCTACTTCCACTACAATCAGTACTGCGACTACTACTTCTACTATTACTGATATTACAACTAGTACAACAACTACTAGTCCAATTACTACTGCTATTGCAACTATAGATACTGCCACTACTACTAACACTACCACTACTACAACAACTATTACTACTTCTGCTCCTGCTACTTTTGGTGCTGCTTTTACTAGTGCAACAACTACTACTGTTGCAACCGTTACTACTACTATTGCTAATACCATGACTACTACTCCTATAACTACTGGTACAACTACTACTACTACCACACTACTACAACTACTACTACGATAACTACTGCTACTATTGCTATAGTTGCTACTGCTACTACTACAACCACCACTCCTATTACTACTGCTGCTGCTGCTACTGCTACAACTACTATTGTTGTTGCTATGACTACTCTCGCGACCACTACTTTTCTTACAACTATTACAAGTGTTGCTGCTATTATAGCAATAACTACTATTACTACTGGTACAACTACTGCTACTGCAACAACAACAATTGCTGCTTCTACAATTACTGCTATTATGACTACCACAACTGCTACTGCTACTGCTATTACTGCTACTACTGATGCAACTATTATTGCTTCTGCTTCCGCTACAACTACGAGTACAACTACCAATACTAATACTACTAATACCATTGCTACTACTGCTGCAACTACAGCAACTGCTACAACTACAGCAACTGCTACTACTATAGCTAAAACTAATTCTATTGCTACTACGGCTGCTACTACCACTACTATTACTACAACTGCGACTATTGCTATTGTAACTACTGCCACTACTGCTATTGCTGCTACTACTACTGCAAGTACTAGTACTACTACTACTATTACTACTACTACTTTGCTGCTACTACTACTACTGCTGCTATTACAACTGCAACAGCTACCACTAGTCCAATTATTGTTGCTATTGCTATTATAAATATTGCCACTACTACTACCACTACAACTACTGCTACTACTACTGCTACTACTACTGCAACTGCTAGTACTTCGACTGCTATTGCTACTGCTCCTACTATTTCTGCTACTACTATTACTCCTGCTACTACTACTGCTAATATCACTATGACTACTACTACTACTACTATTATTGCAACGATGACTACTCTTACTGCCACCACTACTATTATTAGTGCTTCTACTTCTATTGCTACTAGTAGTGATACCACTATTATTGGAACTACCATTGGTACTACTACTACTGCTACAACAACAACTACTACAGCTGCTACAACTACTACTATTGCAACTACTATAACTGCCACTACACCACTACAACTACTACTATGATAACAACTACTATAGCAGCTACAACTGCTACAACTACCACTCCTACTACTACTGCAACAACTACTACCACAACTACTCCTTCTATAACTGCAACTACAACTACTGTTACCACTAGTACTACTACTATTCATACTTCTACTCCAACAACTACACCTATTGCAACTACAACTACTACTACAGCTAATTCTGCTTCTACTGCAACAACGACTGCTACTACCACAACTACTACTACTTCAATTGCTACTATCGCTATAGCAACAATTATCACCACTGCCACTATGATTACTATTACCAATGCTGCTACTGCTGCTACTACTAATGCAACTATTATTACCACTACTGTTACTACTGTTGCTGCTGTTACTACTACTACTACTAAAACTACTGCTACTACTACACCTACTCTTATTACTACTCCTACTACTACTCCTCCTACTACTACTACTTCTACCACCACCACTACTACTACTACATCTAGTACTACTACTACTAATTTTTCTTCTTCTTCTACTACTACTGCTACTAGTACTACTACAATAACTACTATTACTATTACAACAACTGCTCTTGATTATACAACTACCACTACTACTACTACTACTACTACTACTATAATATTACTTTTGCTGCTACTACTGCTGTTGCTACTCGTACTACTACTATTACTACTTCTACTACTGCTACTACTACTACTTCAACTACTACTACTACTACAACGACTACTCATACTACTACTACTACAACTACTAAAACTATTAATACTAGCACCACTACAACAACAACAACTACTATTACTACTACCACCCAAACAACTACTATAGCTACTCCTACTACTACTTCAACTACTAATACTACAACAACTACTACTACTACTACTACTAAAGCTACAACAACAACTACTACTCCAACTACAAGTACTGCCATTACTGCTCCAACTACTACTGCCACCACTACTACTACTATTACTACTGTCCCTACTCCAACTCCTACTCCTACTACTATTCCTACTATAACTTCTGCTAATACTACTACTACAGCTACTACTAAACCAACTACTTGAGCTACTACTACTATTGCAACTAATTCTACAACTACTACCCCTATTCCTGCTACTAATACTACTACTACTATTACAACTGCTACTACAACTACTGCTGCTACTGTTTCGAGTACTACTTCTACTACTACTCCTCTTGCTACTACTACCACTATGAGTTCTACAACTACTGCTACTACTACAAAAACTACTACTACTACCACTCTGGCTCCTACAACTATTATTCCTACTACAACTTCTGCCAATGGTACTACTACAACTGCTACTACATTATCTACTTCTGCTACTACTACTACTACTACAAGTACTACTTCTACCACTACAAGTACTACTACAACTGTTATAGCTAAAACTACTTTTTCAAAGACATCTATTACTGCTACTTCAATTCCTTTTACTAATACTACTACTACAACTAAGGATACTACTACTATAATGTCAACAACAACTACTACTCATCCACCTGCTACTACTACTATGACTACTATTCTAATTTCAATACTACTACTCCCGCTATTACAACTACTATGACTACTACTGCTATAAAAATAACTACTAATACAATTACTACTACTGCAACTACTGCTACACTACTACTACTACTACTACAACAACAATAACTACTACTACTACCTTAACTATTACAACTACTGCTACTCCAACTACACTACTACTAAAATAACTACTACTGCTACTCTTGCTACTACTACTACTTCTAGTTCAACTATGACTCCTACTACTGCTACTACTAGTACTACTACTTCTACTACAACTCCTACTACTACTACAACAGTTACTGCTACTACTACTTTGGCTACTACAACTACTAGTATTAGTACTATTACTACTACTACTACTACTACTACTACTACTACTACTACTATTCCTATTGCTACTACTACAGCTCCTACTACTACTACTACAACTTCTACAGCTACTGGTACTGCTACTACTGCGACTACTACTACTATTGCTATTACTACTACTACTACTACTACTACTACTACTACTACTACTACTACTATAACCTCTATTACTACTAATACTGCTACTCCTACAACAATTACGAAAAATTCTCCAACTACAACTACAAATACTGCAACTACTACTACTCCAACTACTACTCTACTACTTCTACTGCCACTGCTACTAATTCAACTATTTCTACTTCTACTATTACCACCAGCACCACCACCACCACCACTATTACTACAATTAAAACTATTATAACATCTACATCTACTACTACTATTACTGTTACTCCTACTATAACTATTACTATCACTAATACCACTACTATGGCTACTACTACTACTTCTAGTACTACTGCTATTATTGCTCCTACAACTCCTCCACCTACTACTACTGCTACCACTACTACTACTACTACTAATGCCACTACTTCTCCTACTACTAGTAGTACAACTACTACAATTACTACAAATTCTCCTACTGCCACTGCTATGATGACTACTGCTACTTCTACTATTATTTTTACTATTACTACTACTACTATTGCTGCTACTACTACTATTACTACAACAACTGCTGCTCTCACTATTTTCGCTACAAATATTTCTACTATGACAATAACTGCTACTACTAGTACTTCAACTGCTATTACTGCAACTGCTACCACTACTTGCACTACTACTACTACTACTACTACTATTGCTACTAGTACTACTACTACTACTTCAACAGTTGCTTTTTTAGCTACAACGGGTACCAGTACTACTACTTCTACAGGTATTATTACTACTACTACTGCTCCTACCGCTACATCTGCTATTGCTACTACTACTACTACTTCTTCTAATACTGCTACTTCTTTTGCTACTTCTACTTCTACTCCTATAACTTCTATTACTACTACTATTATGTCTTCTGCTACTATTACTACTGCTACTTCTGCTGCTGCTACTAGTATTATTGCTACTACTACTATTCTAACTAATTCTGCTACTATCATGTCTACTACTACAACAACAACAATATTACTACTACTACAGGTACAACAGTTGCAGTTGCTATTGCTGCTACAAGAACTACTACTATGACTTCTATTGTTATAATAACTACTATTGCTACTAGTATTGCTACTAGTACTGCTACTACTGCCACTGCTATTTCTACAACTACTACTCGTGTTGTTACTATTACTGCTTGAACAATTACCACTATTACTATTACTACTACTGCTGCTACTAATACTACAACAACAACAACTACTACTAGTACTACTACAGTTACTACAACAACTACTACTAATACTGCTACTGTGGCTACTATTACTACTACTACAATTACTACTATTGAGGGTGCTACTTCTACTACTCCCATTACTAGAACTAATACAACGGCTACTCCGCTACTGCTCCAACTATTACTTCTACCACCGCTACTACTGCTCCTACTACTACTGCTACTACAACTACAACTACCACGACTACTACTATTGCTGCAACTTTTGCTACCACTACTGCAACTACTGCTATTACTACTACTACCACCATTATTGCTGCTACTTCCGCTAGTAGTACTACTACTACTTTTGCTATTGCTTCCACTACTACTATTACCACTACAATACTGCTACTGTAGCTACTACAACTACCACTGCTACTCTAACAGCTACTGCTACTACTACAACTACTACTACTCCTGCTACTACCACTGCTACTTCTACTTTATTGTCACTACTACTACTACTACTACTACAGCTACTGCAACTCATACTACTTATCCTACTACAACAGCTACTTCTACTACTTCTTCTACTAGTACTGCTGCTATTGCTACTACTACTACAACAACAACAACATTAGCTACTGCTGCTGCAACTGCTACTACAAATCCTGTTGTTGCTATTATTGGAAATACTACTACTATAGCAACGAATTCTCCCGCAACTACAACTTCTGCTACTACTACTACTACTACTACTACTACTACTAATACTACTAATACTACTACTACAACAACAACTACTGCTACTACTACTACTCGTCTAATAACTTCTACTACTACTGCTACTACTACTCCTACGACTGCTACTACAGTTGTTGCTGCTACTCATACTACTACTACCACTACTATAGCTACTGCTACTACTACTATCACCACAACAACTACTACTATTACAACTACCAGCACCACAACTATTATGACTACTACTACTACTGCGACTACATCAACACCTGCTACTTTGACTACTATGACTACAACAACTAGTACTACTACTAGTACTATTGCTGCACTACGACTACAACAATCACTACTAGAATTAATACTGCTCCAATAACTACGGCTATTAGTACAACAAATAATACAACTACTCCTATTGCAAATATTACTACTCCTACTATAACTATTACAGCTACTAATACTATTACTCCTACGACTGCTACTACTACGCCTATCGCTACTACTACTACTGATACTACTCTACTACTTCTACTACCACTACTACTATTTGTCAAACTACGACAACTAATACTACTGCTACTATGACTAGTACTACTACGATAAATACTACTAGTACTACAAATACTACAACAACAATTGCTGCTACTAGAACAACAGCTACTGCTACTCCTACTACTACTACTATTACTACTGCAACCAATACTACTGCTACTGCTACTTTTACACCTAGAAAAAGTACAACAATAACAACTACTACTACAACTATAGTAACTACTACTATGACAACTACTAATACTATTACTCCTGCTACCACTACTGCCATGATTACCACTACAACTTCTATTACTACTAGTAATACCACAACAACTACTGCTACTACTACTAGTACTGCTACTACTTCAACAACCGCTACTATTGCTACTTCTACTAATACTACTAATAGTACTACTTTTACTACTACAATCACTATTACTACAACTACTACTACGCCTATGATGACTTCTGCCACTGTTACTACTACTACTATTACAATGACTGCTTATGCCACTTCTACTACTTCAAATACTACTACAGCTGTGACCACTACTACTACTACAACAACAACTACACTACAATGACTACTACCACTACTACTTCAACAACTGCTACTACGACTACGACTACTTCTACAAATACTACTACTCCTACGACTAATACTACTACTCCTACTACTGCTACAACTACTATGACTATTACTACCAATACTATAGTTACTAGAAATTCTCCTACTAAAGCTACTAATACTGCTACAGCAGCTACTCCTGCTACTACTCTATTACATCTACTACAACTACTACTAATGCTACTTTAAATACAACTACTACTACTATTGCTGGAACTACCACTACTGGAACTACTACTATAGCTAATACTACTACTACTCCTACTCCTACTACAACTACTGCTTCTACTATAACAACAACAACTACTACTAACATTACTACAACTACTTCTACTACTGCTACTGCTACTACTACTATTACTACTACTACAACAACTACTACTACTATTATGACTGCTGCTCCTACTACTACTACTACTACTACAACGACAACAACAACAATAACAACAACAACAACTACTACTACTACTACTACTATAACAACTACTACTATTCCTACTCCTCCTACTACTCCTATAACTATTACAACAATAACTACTACTACTACTGCCACTATGACAATGACTACTGCTCCTACTACTACTACAACAACAACAACAACAACAACTACTACTACTATTAATATAACAACTACTACTACTTCTACTCCTCCTACTACTCCTATAACTATTACAATAATAACTACTACTACTACTGCCAGTATGGCAACAACTACTACTACTACTGCAACTACTCCTCCTCCTCCACCTTCTACTACAACTGCTGCTACTATTACTGCTACTCTTATAGCTACAGCTACTACTACTACAACTACTGCTACTGCTACTACTACTCCTGCTATCACTAACACTATGATTAGTACTACCATTACTACTGCAACTACTACTATTATTGCAACTATTTGTACTAGAACTGCTACTTCTACTTCTACTACTACTACTACTAGTGTTGCTGCTACTCCTATTGCTACTCCAAGTATTATTATTTCAAATACCATGGCAACTGCTTCTACTACTACTACTACTACTTCCACTGCTTCTACAACTACTAATGTTGCTACCGCTACTATTGCAACAACCACAGCTACAACAACTACTACTACTACAACAACAACTACTACTGTGACTTCCACCATTCTACTAGTACTACTTCTACTCCTACGACTACTACTACTTTTGCCACTACTTCTAAAACTAATGCTGCTCTTACTACTAATGCTACTAATACTTCTATTACGATAATAACTGATGCTACTGCTATTACTTCAACTGCTACTACTACTAAGACTACTGTTTCTACTACTACTACTTCTTCTTCTTCTTCTTCTTCTTCTTATTCTTCTTCTTCTTCTTCTACAGCAGACTTGTACCATAACGGGCACTACTACTACTGCTACTACTACTAATATTATAATTACAGCTCTTACTGTGACTGCTGTATTGCTACTCTTACAACTGCGACTTCTACTATTGCTACTTTTACTACTACTGCTACTTCTAGTCCTACGACTACTATTAATCTTCTATTATGGCTTCTGCTATTATTACTATTACTATTCCTACTACTACTGCAACTAGTACTAATACTATTGCAACTACTACTACTACTACTACTACTATGACTACTACTACAACAACAACAACAATAACAACAACAAACAACAAACAACTATCAGAACTACTACTAGTAGTACTACAACTGATGCTGATGCTACTGCTGCTGCAACAACTACTGCTAATACCACAACTATTGCTACTTCTTCTATTACTACTACTACTGCTATAATAAATACTACTAGTTATATAACTACCACTAATACTATTACTACTACTACTACAAAGGCTGCTACTACTACTACTACTAGTACTAACACTACTACCGCTACGACTACAACAACTACTACAACAATAATTATTACTACTACTACTACTCCTTCTACTACTAAGGCTACTACAACTACTAGTACTACTACTACTGCTGCTGCTGCTGCTTCTACAACTACCCCTACTACTACTTCTACTACTGCTACTACTATGACTGTTACTACTCCTATGACAATTACTAAAAATTCTTCAACTACAACTACTAATACTGCAACTACTGCAACTACTACTCTACTACTTCTACTGCCACTACTACTAATTTTGTTGTTACAGCTTCTACTACTACTACCACTACCACTACTACTACTACTACTACTACTATTACTGCTACTCCTACTGCAACTATTACTATCACTAATACTAGTACTATGGCTACTACTACACCATCTAGTACTACTGCTACTACTACTAATAATGCTGCTACTGCAACTACTTCTAGCACCACTGCTACTAAAACTACTCCTACTACTACGACTACTACTATTTCAACTACTACTTTTACTACTATTACTACTACTGTTACTGTTGCTGCAACTTCTAGTGTTACTATAACTGTTGCTGCTCTTACTGCTTTTGCTACAAATACTTCCACAATGACAATAACTACTGCTGTTGCTACTACTTCAACTGCTATTACTGCAACTGCTACCCCAACTTGCACTATTGCTACTACTACTACTACTACTACTACTATTGCTACAGATACTACTACTATTGCTTCTACAACTACTTTTAACGCTACAACGGGTACCACCACCACTATTGCTACTGGTATTACTACTACCACTTATAATATGGCTACTTCTCCTGCAACTTCTACTTCTACTCCTACAACTACTAATACTACTACTATTATGGCTTCTGCTACTACTACTTCTACTACTACTACTACTACTACTGCTGTGGCTACTACTACAAATATTATTGCTACTACTATTACTTTGACTAATTCTACAACTATCATGTCTACTACTACAACAACTATTACTACTACTACTAGTAGTACTACTGTTCCAGCAGCTGCTGCTTCAACAACTACTACAACTTCTTTTGCTACAAAAACTACTACTGCTACTACTATTGCTACTACTGTCGTTGCTACATCTACAACTACTACTCATGCTACTACTACTGCTGCTTGAACAACGACCATTATTCCTATTACTACAACTACTACTACTAATATTCCTACCAATACTACAATAATTACTACTACTACTATTACTGTAGTTACTACAACTGCTACTACTTGTACCGCTACTGTGGCTACTATTACTACTACTAGTAGTGCTACTACTAAGGCTGCTACTTCTGCTACTAAGACTACTAGAACTATTACTATGGCTACTCTTGCTACTACAACTATTACTTTTACCATCACTACTACTACTCCTACTACTACTGCTACTACAACTACAACTACCACTACTACTATTGTTGCTGCAACTTCCGCTATCGCTACTACAACTACTGCTATTACTACTGCTACTACCACGACTACTGTTACTACAACTGCTAATGCTACTTCCGCTAGTACTACTACTACTGCTGCTACTACTTCTACTATTACTACCACCACTACTTCTATTGCTACTATGGCTACTACAACTACCACTATTACTATTACTACTACTACAATAACAACTACTACTACTCCTGCTACAATCACTGCTACTTCTACCACTATTACTGCCACTATTACTATTACCACTGCCACTTCGACTACTGCTTCTACTACTGTTGCTGCTTCTACTGCTATTATTACTACTACAACTATAGCTACTACTACTGCTACTGCTACTACAAATATTGCTATTGCTACTGTTGGTAATACTAGTACTACTGCAACAAATTCTCCAGCAACTACAACTTTTACTACTACTACTACTACTAATACTACTGCCACTAATACTACTACTACTACTACTACTATAGCTGCTACTGCAACTACTACTACTACTCTAACAACTTCTACTACTGCTCCTACCACTGCAACTAATGTTGTTACTGCTACTCTTACTACTACTACCACTACTACAACAACTACTACTACCACTACTACAACTACTACTACTACTAGTACTACTACTACTATGACTACTACTGCTATTGCTGCGACTACAACAACACCTGCTACTATGACTAGTATGACTATTACTACTAGTACTACTTCTAATACTATTACTACACTATAACTACATTAACCACTACTAGAATTACTATTGCACCAACAACTGCAGCTATTAGTACTACAAATATTACAACTACTCCTACTACCATTACTACTACTCTTACTACAACTATTACAACTACTAATACTACTCCTACTACCACTACTATTACTCCTACTACAACTATTACAACTACTAATACTACTCCTACCACTACTACTACTCCTACTGCAACTACTACTACGCCTACGACTGCTACTACTATGCCAAACGCTACTACTACTACTGAACTACTCTATTACTTCTACTACCACTACTACTAACTGTCAAACTACGACTACTAATAATACTCTACTACCACTACTACTAATTTCAGTGTTTCTACTTCTCCAACTACTACAACAGTCGTTCCTACTTTGAGTACAACTACTTATACTACTACTACTAATCAAACTACTATTGCTACTACTACTACTTCTACTATTGCTACTACTACTACTGCTGCTGCTACTACTACTACTACTACCACAACAACTACTATTACTACTACTCCCGCTCCTACTACTACTATGACTATTACAACTTCTACTACTACTACTATAGCCGCGGCGACAACTACTAGTACTTCTACGGCAACTACTACAAGTATTACTAATATTACTACAACAACCATTGCTACTACAACTACCACTACTACTACTCCAACTACTGCTACTGCTACTCCAAATACTACTACTATAGTTACTAATGCAGCCAATACTACTATTGCTGCTACTTCTACTTCTACAACTGCTACTACTACAACAACAACTACTACTACAACTATAGCAACTACTACTACGATGACTACTACCACTATTACTCCTACTACTACTACAATGATGTTTACTACTACAACTTCTACGACTACTGCTAGTATTACTACAACAACTACTACCACTGCTACTATAGTACTACTACTACTTCAACTACCACTACTACTGCTACTTCTACTAATACTACTACTAGCACTACTTTTACTACTACAATCACTATTACTACGACCACTACTAAGCCCACGATGACTTTTGCCGCCACTACTACTACTACTACTTTCAACTACCGCTACTGTTGCTACTTCTACTAATACTACTACTAGTACTACTTTTACTACTACAATCACTATTACTATGACTACTACTATACCCACATTGACTTCTGCCGCCGCTACTACTACTACTATTACAATGACTACATCTGCCACAACTACTACTTCAACTACTGCTGCTACTATGACTACTACTACTACTACACTACTACCACTACTACCACTACTACCACTACTACGTCAACTACTACTACTACTTCTACTACCGCTACTACTACCAATATTACTACTACTACGACTACAACTACTACTCCTATTGCTACTACAACTAATACGACTATTATTACTAATACTACAGCTACTACAAATTCTCCTACTATAGCTACTAATACAGCTACAACTACTACTCCTACTACAACTCGATGACTTCTACTACCACTACTACCACTACTACATTTAATACTACTACTACTAGTACTACTACTACTACAACCGCCACCGCCGCCGCCGCCGCCGCTGCTGGAACTACTACTATAGCTACTACTTCTACTTCTACTAATGCTACTGCTGCTACTACTACTACTACAACTACGACTGCTACTACTACCACCACCACCACCACCACCACCACTACTACTCTAGCTACTACTACTCCTATCAAAATTACAACAATAACTACTGCTACTACTGCCACTATGGCAACAACAACTACTACTACTGCAACTAATACTATCACCACCACTACTACTACTACTCCTCCACCTTCTACTACTACTGCTACTACTACTGCTGCTAATCCTATAGCTATTACTACTACAACTACAGCTACTACTACTACTCCTCTTGCCACCACTAACACTATGATTAGTACTACCATTACTACTACAACTACTACTACTATTGCAACTACTTGTACTACAACAGCTACTTCTACTTCTACTACTACTACTACTAGTGTTGCTATTGCTGCTACTACCGTTGTTACTGCTACTACTACCACATCTATTATTATTTCAAATGCCATGACAACTATTTCTACTACTACTACAACTTCCATTGCTACTAATGCTACTATTGTTGCTACTACTACCATTACGACAACCACTGCTACAACAACTACTCTTTCTATTACTATTCAACTAGTACTACTCCTACGGCTACGATGACTTCTGCCGCTGCAACTACTACTATTATTACAATGACTGCTTCTGCCACAACTACTACTTCAACTACTACTACTATTGCTGCTACTACTACTACACTACTATGACTACTACCACTACTACTTCAACTACTAATACTACTTCTACTACCGCTACTACTACCAATACTACTACTCCTATGACTACAACTACTACTCCTCCTACTGCTACAAATACTATAACTATTACTACAAATACTATAGTTACTACAAATTCTCCTACTATAGCTACTAATACAACTACAACTACTACTCCTACTACTACTCTATGACTTCTACTACCACTACTACTAATACTACTTTTAATACTACTACTACTACTAGTACTACTACTACTGCTGCTACTAGCACTACTACTACTACTACTACTACTGGAACTACTACTATAGCTACTAATACTACTTCTACTATTGCTACTGCTACTACTACTACTACAACTACGACTGATACTAATACTACTACTCCAATTATTACTACTCCTATCACAATTAGAACAATAAGTACTGCTACTACTGCCACTATGGCAACAACTACTACTACTACAACTACTTCTACTACTACCACTACTACTCCTCCTCCTCCTCCACTTTCTACTACTACTGCTGCTGCTACTGCTGCTACTCCTATAACTACTACTACTACTACAACAGCTACTCCTACTACTACTATTCCTGCTATCACTAACACTATGATTAGTACTTCCATTACTACTACAACAACTACTACTATTGCAACTACTTGAACTACAACTGCTACTTATACTTCAACTACCACTACTACTAGTGCTGCTGCTTCTGCTACTACTGTTGCTATAGCTACTCTACTACAGCTATTATTATTTCAAATACCATGACAACTACTTCTATTACTACTACTACTTCCATTGCTACTACTACTACTATTCTTGCTACTGCTACTATTACGACAACCATTGCTACAACAACTGCTCTTACTACTACTACAAATACTACTATGACTACCACTATTGCTGCTACCGCTGTTGTTGCTGTAACTACTATGACAACTACTGCTACTGCTGCTATTACTACTGTAACTACTACTTACTCCAACTACTAATGCTAGTATTACTAACAGTACAAATACTACTACTACAGTTGTTGCTGCTACTACTATTGCTACTTCTGCAACTTTTGTTGCTACTATAATATTACTACTCCTCCTGTTGCTGCTACAACCACTACTACATCTACGACAACTGCTACTACTTCTGCTACTACTAGCGCCACCGCAACAACTTCTCCTACTACTACTGTTACTATTACTACCTCTACCTCTGTTGCTATTACTACTACTATGACTACCATGACCAATACAACCACTACTACTGCTACTACTAATCACTACTACTCTAACAACTTCTACTACTGCTCCAACGATTGCTACTATTCTTGTTGTTGCTACTCATACTACTACTACCACCACCACTACTACTACCACCACCACTACTACAACAACTACTACTACTATGACTACCACTACTACTACTACTGCGAGTACAACAACACCTGCTACTATGACTACTATGACTACTACTAGTAGTTCTACTACTATTAGTACTACTACTAGTACTACTACTACTAATACTACTGCTACACTACAACTACAACAACCACTACTAGAATTACTACTGCTCCAACAACTACGGCTATCAGCACTACAAATAATACAACTACTCCTACTACCACTACTACTGCTCCTATTGCAACTACTACTACTCCTACTACAACTATTACAACTACTAGTACTATTACTACACCTATGACTACTAGTACTACGCCTAACGGTACTACTACTACTAATACTACTCTACTACTTCCACTACCACTACTACTAATTGTTAAACTATGACTACTAGTACTACTGCTATTATTACTCCTACTACTACTCTACTACTTCTCCTACCACTACTACTAATTCCAGTGTTACTGCTTCTCCTACAACTACCATAGTTGTTACTACTTCGAGTTCTACTACTACTCCAACTACTACTTCTACTACAATTGCTACTGCTACTACTCCTCCTTCTACTGATGCTGCTAATGCAAATATTGTTGCTACTGCTACTACGACTAGTACAACTGCGACTGCTACTACTAATACTACTGTTGTTGCTATAACTACTACTACTAGTACTCTTACTAATACTATTGCTATTGTTGTTGTTACTACTATTTCTACCAAGACTCTTGCCACTTATACTAAATACTGCTGCTACCGCTACTACTGCTTCTGCTGCTATTATTACTACTACTGATACTACTGCTACTTCAACTACTACTACTACTTCTACTACAACGTTTACTAGTACTACTGCTGCTACTTCTACTACTACTTCTACTACTACTACTACTGTTACCACTACTTTCGCTATTACTGCTACTACTACTATTATTACTACTACTAGTACTACTACTACTGCGACTCCTGCTACTATTATACTTAAAACTACTACTACTACTATTACTAATACAACTACCACGACTAATGCTACTATAGGTGCTATTGCAATTTCTACTACTACAACTACTATAGTGATGACCACTATTACTACCACGACAACTACTACAACTACTACTATTGCTACTATTGCTACTACAACTTCCACTACTTCTACTTCTACTACTACGTTGGTACTTCTATTGGAACTACTACTACTACTATTGTTGCTAATACTACTATGACTATTCCTACTACTACTACCGCTGTTGTTGCTACTGCTTTTGCTACTACTTGTTTTGCTACTACTGCAACTACTAATAATACTTCAACTACTACAACAAGAACAACTATTACTATTATTGGTACTACGACTTATCCTAATACTCCTAGTACAATATTTACTTTCACTACAACAATAACTACGACTCTTGCTAATCAAATTACTACTTCTATTGCAAGTACGACTACTACTACTTCTACTACTACCACCGCAATGACTAATTCTACTACTGCTACTACTATTACTACAACTACTGCTCCTACTACTATCATTACTACTACTACAACTCCTACTACTACTACTACCACTACTACTGCTACTACTACTATTACAAAAACTACTACTACTATTACTGATACTAGTGCTACTACTTCTACTGCAATAATATAAACAATAACAAAACTACTACAACTACTATTTCTGTGACTACTATTACTACTACTACTACTACAAGTACTATTGCTACTACCACTACTACTATGACTACTATTACTTCTTCTTCTTCTTCTTCTACTACTACTATTATTACTACTGCTACTACGACGATGACTACTACTACTAACTACTACAACAACAACAACTACTACTACTACTACTACTACTACTACTACTATTACTACTATGATGACTTCTACAACTAAAACTAAAGCTACTACTATTTCTATTCCTATTGATATTACTACTAGTACTACTATTTCTACCACTACTACTCCTGTTGTTCCTACTACTACTCCTACTATGCTATTGCTACTATAACTACTACCACAACTACTACCATGGTGACCACTACTACTCCTCCTCCTGTTGCTACTATTGCTACTTCTACTACCACCCCAATTTCTATGACCACCACTCCTACTACTACTACAACTACTGCTACTACAGCTACTACTTTGACTTATAATACTACTACTCCTATTTCTGCTACTTTTGCAACCACTACTACTCCAACAACTAATACTTTGACTCCTACTACTACTATAGTTACAACTCCTACTACTACTACTACTACTACAACTACTGCAACTACAACTACAACAACTACTACTAGTAGAACTACTACAACAACTACTACCACTACTTCTACTACAACTACTGCTACTTCTACTACTACCACTATGGCTACTGCTTCTACTACTACTGATGTTGCTATTGCTGCTACTGCTGCTAATACTGCTACTACTACTACTACTACTACTACTAGTACTACTACGACTACTACAACAACCACCACCACTACTACTTTTACTACTACTGCTGCTACTTCTACCACTACTACTGCTGCTACCAATACTACTGCTACTACAACTAGTTCTACTATTCTTGCGATAACTACTACTTCAAAAAGAATAACTGCTACTACTGCTATGCTACTACTGCTGCTACTACTGCTATGCTACTACTACTCCTACTACTGTAGCTACTACTATTGCTACTACTGCGGCAACCCCACTACTACTACTATTATTACTACTACTATTACTCCTTTTCCTCCTCCTCCTACTACTTCTACTATGACTACTACTGCTGCTGCTGCTGCTACTATTGTTGTTGCCACTACTACTACTGCAGCTACTAATGCTAATACTATCTCTACTATGACTATTATTACTACTACTGCTACAACAACAAAAACTACTACCATTACAACTCTAATCGCTATGACAACTATTGTTTCTACTGCTACAATCACTACTACAAAAACTACTGCTCTAACTCCTATTATTATGACTACTACTCCTACAACTACCACTATTTCTAATACTACTACTGCTATAACTAATACTACAACTACGACTGCCACTACTGCTACCACCACTATTTCTTAAACTACTCTACAACTGCTATTGCTAAGACAATAACTCCTACTACTACCACTACTTCTAATACTACTAATACTACTACTACAACAACAACAAAAACAACAACTACTACTACTACTCCTCCTCCTCCTCCTGCTATTACTACCACTGCCACTACCACTGCTACTACTACTATTACTACTACAACTACCACTACCACTACGTCTACTCCAACTACTTCTACTACAACACTCCTACTACTTCGACTCCTATTACTACTTCTATTACTACTATGGCTATTGCTACTCCCACTACTACTACAACTACTACACTCCTACTACTACTACTACTCCTCCTCCTCCTCCTCCTCCTACTGCTGCTGCTACTACTACTACTACTACTACCGCTGCTGCTGCTACTATACTACTATTACGGCTACCATGAATAGTTCTGCTACTGATACCACTATTGCTACTATAACTATAACTACCACAATAATTACTACCACTGCTAGTACTACCATGACTACTATTATAACTATTACTACCACTACTATGACTGCTATTACTACTACCACTTCTGCTGCCAATATTACTACCACTACTACTCTGACTTCTACTACTACTACATCTACTACCGCTACTTCTACCACTCCTACTACTACTACAAGTACAATAGCTACTACAATAATTGCTACTGCTACTCCTACTACTTTTACTACTTCTATTATGACTATTACTACTGCTACTCCTACTACTTTTACTACTTCTATTATGACTATTGCTACTGCTACTACTACTACTATCATTGCTACTGCAACAACTACTACTACTACAACTACTACTGCTACTACAACTACAATTATGAGTTTTACTACAACTATAACAACAACTACTACTTCTACTACTATTACTACAACAAAAACTACTACTACTACCACAACTATGACTACTTTAACTGCTACTTCTACTTCAACTACTACTATTGCCAACACTACTAGCACTACTACTACTACTACTTCTAGCATTATAATTTCTATTACTCCTATTCCTACTAGTGCTATTGCTATTACAATAACTTTTACAACAATAACAACTACTACAACATCTACCTCAACTACTACTAATAGTAGTAGGGGTAGCAGTTGTGCTAGTAGTATAAGAATAGAAGAGGTAGCAATAGAAATAGTAGTAGTAGCAGTAGCAATAGTAGTAGTAGCAGTACTAGCAGTATTAGTAGTAGTTATTATTGTCGTACTAGTAGTAGAAGTAGTAGTACTAGTAGTAGTGTTATGAGTAGTAGAAGTAGTTGTAGAAGTAATAGTAGTTGTTGCAGTTCTGGTAGTAGTAGTACTATCATGTGTAGTAGTAGTAGTATAGCAGTAGTAGAAGTAGTAATGTAGTAGTAGTAGTTGTTGTAGTCAGAGTCGTAATAGGAGTAGGAGTAATAGTTGTAATAGTTGTAGTATTAGTAGTAGCAATTGTAGCAGCAGTTGTAATAGTAGTCATAGTAGTAGTTGGAGTAATAGTATAAGTTGTAGTACTAGCAACAGTAATAGAGGTAGCAGAAATAGTAATAGTAGCCATAATAGTAGCAACAGTAATGATTATAGTAATAGTAGTAGTAGAAGGAGTAGTAGAAGTAGCAGCAGTAGCTATAATAGTAGTATTAGTAATAATAGTAGTTGTAGGAGTAGTTGTAATAGTAGTAGTAATAGCAGTAGTTAATATACTAGTAGTGCTAGTAGTAATAGTTAATATACTAGGAGCACTAGTGGTAGTAGTAGTAGTAGTTGTTGTTGTTATTGTTGTAGTAGTAGTAATTTTAGTAGTAGTACTAGTAGTAGTATTAGTAGTAGCACTAGTAGTAATAGTTAATATACTAGTAGCACTAGTAGTAGTAGAAGTAGTAGTAGTAGTTATTGTTGTTGTTGTTGTTGTTGTAGTAGTAGTAGTAGTAGTAATTTTAGTAGTAGTAGTAGTAGTAGTAGTAGTAGTAGTAATTTTAGTAATAATAGTAGTAGTAGTAGTAGTAGTAGTAGTAGCAATAGTAGTGGTATTAGTAGTATTAGTAGTAGTAGCAGTTCTTGTATTAGTAATAGTTACAGTGGTAGTAGTATTAGTAGTAGTAGTAGTTATTATAATAGTAGTAGTAGTAATAGTAGTAGTAGTAATTGTGGTACTAGTAGTAGTAGTGGTAGTACAAGTAGCAATGATAACAGTAGTTGTAGTGGTATTTGTTGTTGTTATTGTAGTAGTAGCAGCAATAGTAGCATTTGTACAACTAGTAGTAGTAGAAGTTGCTATTGTTGTCACAATAGTAGTAGTGGTAATAATCATTGTAGTAGTAGTGGTAGTTGCTGGAGCAGCAATAGTAGTAGTAGTTGCAAGAGTAGTTGTAGTAGTATAAGTAGTAGTATCCTGAGTCACAGTTTCTATAGTTGCAGTAAAAATAGTAGTAGTGGCAACGGCTGCAAAAGCAGTAGTGTTGTAGTCGTAGCTGTAGTCACTATAGTAGTAGTAGTAGCAGTATTAGTCATTGTTGTAGATGTAGTTGTAGTAGTAGTAGAACTACTAGTAGTAATAGTAGCAACAGTAGTAGTAGCAGCAATAGCAACATTAGTAGCAACAGTAGTAGTAGTCATAGCAACAACAATAGTTATTGTTGTTGTTATTATAGCTACAAAATCAATTGTAGCGGTGCCAATTGTTGTTATAATAGTAGTGGTAGTAGTAGAGTAGTAGTAGTTGTAGTCATTATAGCAGTAGTAGTACTAGTAGTAGTAGAAGTAGTAGTAGTAGCAGTAGTAGCAGTACTAGTCGTAGCAACAGTACTAGTCGAAGAAGTTGTAGTAGTAGGAAAAAAAGTTATAGCAGCAGCAGAAGTAGCAATAGTAGTAGTAGTTATAGTAGTAGTCATAGAAGAAGTAGTAGTGCTTACAATAGAAGTTGAAACAGTAGCAGTACTAGTCGTAGCAGTTGCAGCTATAGTAGCAGTAGCCATAATAGTTGTAGCTGTAGTTGTACTAGCAGCAACAGTAGTAGTAGTAGTCGACCTAGTAATAGTACTAGTAGTAGTTGGAGTAGTAATGGCAATAGTAGTAGCAGTAGTAGGAGTAGTAGTTGTAGTTGTAGATGTTATGGTAGTCACGGAAGTTGTAATAGTAGTAGTGGTAGTAGCAGTAGTAGCGGTAGAAGTATTAGTAGTTGTAGTAGCAATAGAAGTAGTAGTAGTAATGATAGTAGCAGTAGTAGTGGTATCAATAATCATAGTTGTTGTAGTAGTAGTACCAATAGTAACTGTAGTAGTAGTAGTGGTAGTAGTAGTTAAGGTTGTAGTACTAGTTGTAGTAGTAGTAGTAGTGTTAATTGTAATCAAATTAGTAGTTGTAGCTGGAGTAGTAGTAGTAGTAGTCATAATTGTAGTAGTAGCTGTAGTAGTAATAGTTGTAACAGTAGTAGTAATGGTAGTAGGAGTAGAAGTATTAGTAATAGTAGTAGTAGTTATTGTCGCACGAGGAGTAATAGTTGTTGTTGTTGTAGTGCAAGTAGTAGTTGTCATTGTCGTACTAGTAGTAGCCGAAGAAGAAGTAGTAGTAGTAGTTGTCGTAGTTGCCATAGCGGTAGTAGTAGCAACAGTATTTGACGTAGTGGCAGTAGTAGTAGTAGTACTTGCTACAATAGTCATAGTAGTAGGAGGAGGAGGAGTAGTAGTTGTAGTAGTAGTAGTTATAGTAGTATAAGAAACAACAGCAGTAGTTGTTGAAGGAGAATTTCTTGTAATTATTGTTGAAGTAGTGATAGTCATAGTAGTAGAAGTAGAAGTAGTAGCAGTAGTAGTAGTAGTAGTTGGAGGTGCAATAGTAGTATTAGTAGCAGTAAACGTAGTAGTAGGATTAGTAGTAGTGGTAGGAGCAGTAGTTGTATTATTAGTAGTAATAATAGCAGTAGTTGTGGGGGTTGTAGTATTTCTAGTAATAGTTGTAGTAGTAGGGTAGTAGTAGTTGCAGCAGCAATAGTAGCAGTTGTAACAGGGGTAGTTGTAGTCACCGTAGTAGTAGTAGAAGTAGCTGTAGTGGTAGCAGTAGCAATCATAGTAGTAGTAGTAGTAGTAGTACTAGTAGTAGTAGTAATAGTAGTAGTAGTATGAGTAGCATAGTAGTTGTAGTCAAAGTAGCAGTAGTTATTGCAATAGTAGAAGTTATTATAGTAGTAGTAGCAGCAACAGCAGAAGTAGTAGTAGGAGTAGTAGTAGAACTAGTAGTAGTGGGAGAAGTCATAGTAGTAGTATTAGTATTCGAAACAGTAGCAATAATAGTAGTAGTAGTAGTAGTAGCCGTAGCAGCAGTAGTAGCTATAGTAATAACAGCAGTAGTAGTAGTAGAAGCAGCAGTAGTAGTAGAAGTAACAGTATTAGTAGCAGTAGTCGTAGTAGTAGGATAAGTAGTAGGAGTAGTAGTACAAGGGGTAGCAACAACAATTAGTAGAAGTACTAGTAATAGCAGTAGCCGTAGAACCAGGAACAACATTAGTTGTAGTAGTATCAATAGTGATAGTAGTAGTAGTAGCAACCGCATTAGTGGTAGAAGTAGTAGTAATAGCAATAGTAGTAGTAGTTGTTGTAGTAGTAGCAGTGGTAGTAGTAGTTGTACTAGTAGCAGCAGCAGTAGTAACAATAATATAGCAGTAGTAGCAGTAGTAGAAGTAGTGGTAGTAGCAACAGTAGTAGTAGTGGTAGTAGTAGTAGTAGTAGTAATAACAGTAGTAGTAGTTGTTGTTGTTATTGTACTATTAGTAGTTGTAATTGTAGTAGTAGGAGTACTAGGAGTATTACCAGCAGTAATAGTAGTTATTGCAGTAGTAGTAGAAATCGTAGCAGCAGTTGCAGTAGTAGTGTTAGTAGTAGTTATAGTAGTAGTAGTTGCAGTGGTAGAAGGAATAATTGTAGCAGTAGCCGGAGCAGTAATAGTATTAGTACAACTATGACAATAACTACTACGACAACTCCTATTGCTATGACTACTTCTCATACTACTACAACTACTACTACTGTTACTACTACTACTACATCTATAACTCTTACTACTATTACAACTACTACTACTTCTGCTCCTGCTACTACTCCTACTGCTACTACTACTCCTCCTACTATTACTACGGCTACTACTTCTACTTACTACTACTACTGAGACTTCTACTAGTACTAGTAGCACTACTATTTTTACTACTGCTACTACTAGTACTAGTACTACAACTGCTACTATTTCTAATTGTAGTATTTGTAGTTGTAGTTGTACTAGTTATGTGGTAGTAGTAGTTGTATTAGTTGCAGTAGTTGCAGTAGTTGTAGCAATAGGAGTCGTAGCATTAGAGGAGGAGTAGTAGTAGTAGTTGGAGTAGTAATAGCAGAAATAGTAATAGTAGTAGTAGTATTGTTATTAGAAGTAGTCATAGTATCAATAGTAGCAGAAGTAGTAGCAATAGGGGTGCTCGTTGTAGTAATAGGAGTTGTCATAGCAGTGGCAATTATAGTAGCCACAGTAGTAGACTAGTAATCATCACTATAGTACTAGTAGTCATGGTAGTAGCAGTAGAAATAGTAGTAGCCATGTTAAATTAGTAGCAGTAGTAGTGGTTGTCGTAATAGGAGTAGTCGTGGTAGAATTATTAGTACTAGAAGTGGTAGTAGTAGTAGTTGTACTAGTGGTAGTCATAGTAGTAGTAGTAGTAGTCATTGTTGTTGTTGCTGCTGCTAATGTGTTGGTAGTGGAAGTAGTAGCGCTATTATTAGTAGTTGGAGTGGTTGTAGTAGGTATTTTTGTAGCAGTAGTAGCACTAGTACTAGTAGTGGTGGTAGTAGCAGAAGCAGCAACAGTAATAGTAATAGTAGTAGCAGAAGTAGCAAAAATAATAATAATAGTAGCAGCAGTTGTTGTAATTGTAGTACTATGACTAGTAGTTGTAATAGTAGTAGCAATAATAGTAGTAGCAGTAGTGATGTAGGACACTCGAAGGAAGTTCAAAAATATCAAAAAGAGCTAATTCAGAAGTCAAGGGGCCTTGACAAATGATTTGATTCACTCATTTATTTAAACTTAGGATTTACCTTAGTACCTTTCTATGTTTAAATTCTCTTCATTCTGATGTCTTAGGTCTTATTCTCAGATTCCACTAACCCAAGACTAATTTTGGGTTGAATCCTATTTAGTTTAGGACTTGGGAAGGTTGAACCCTTATTTAGGATTTTATTTTCATGGGTTAACTTATTTAGAACTTCTACCAACCCAATTAATGGGTTCAAACTGAATTTTATTCAGTTTAGGAATTAGTAAGCCAAAAAACTTACTCAAATTGGACTTTTGGTATATGTATAAATAGACCTTCAGCCCTATGGACAGGAGAACAACTTTTGCTCTCAATAATGTTCTACTTTAGAGAATTTTCTCTCTTCCTTTTAGATTCAAGGAGTTCTTAACAAAGACAACGGTGTTTTCCTCATCTACCATGCTTGTTGCTACGTCAAGTGGTATCAGAGCGAGACTCTCCTTGCTTAATGTCTAATGATGACGCAACTAGCAACAACCCTAAGGACGATGCTCCTATGGATATTCACATCAGCTGTGAGTATTTTGGTTTGACCTTGGAGGCAATCCAAAACTCACTTGCAAGCTTGATGCTGAGGATGGATCAACTTGAAGGCCTGAATCAACCACGTTGATGGATCGATGAAGTGACTCACAATCCAATTGGTCGAGGAAAGGCTGCACAAGTGAATCCAAAGGGTTTACAAATTCTTGAAAACTCCAGCGATGAAGAAATTGAAGACATCCTTCATTGACTAGTTTCTGAGCATGATAGACGTCATAATTTTCGCTTGAAGATTGATCTCCCATCTTTCAATGGCCAACTTCAGATCAAAGATTTTCTTGATTGGCTTGCTGAAGTGGAATGGTTCTTCGACTACATGGAGATTCCAGATTCGAAGAAAGTGAAGCTTGTTGCTTACTAACTCAATGGTGGTGCATCAGCATGGTGGGAACACATCCGGTTGGAAAGGACACACCAAAATAAAGCTTCAATTCGAGCATGGCCACAGATGAAGGCTCTTCTTAAAAAGCAATTTCTTCCCATAGATTATGACCAGGTGCTCTTTTAGCAATATCAAAATTGTCGACAGGGTAATCGCAGTGTGAAGGCATACACTGAGGAGTTCTATCGCCTATCAGCACATAATAATCTAATAGAGACTGAATCTCATGAAGTGGCAAGATTTATCGGTGGGCTACGCACAACCATTGAAGATAGGATTTCCTTGCAACCTATTTGGACAGTTAATGAGGCTATGAGGAGTGCAACTTGTGTGGAGTCCCAATTGAAGCGACCTGTCATAAAAAATCAGATGGGGAGAAGCACTGGTGAAAATTCAAAAGGATCACAATCTATTCCTAATAGAGGTGCAGCTACACAACCTCCTCGACCTCCCACATAAGTGAGTCTTGAAGCTAGACCTACAAGGCCATCAGGAAATGCCACATCAACAAAAAACCCAAGTTCAAATCCTAATCTAAAGTGCTATCACTGTGAAAAATTTGGACATCGTTCTAATGTTTGTCCATCACAACAACTTGTAAGCTTGGCTATCGAAGATAATTTTGTGACTGACAATTTACATGACTCAAAAGATGATGACCAAGCTTATGATCAAGAAAACTATGAAGATGGAATATTCGAGAAGCCTGATGGTGAAAGGTCATCATTAATAGTTCAGAATCTGATGTACATCCCAAAGCAAGAGGAAAACCTACAACATCACAATATCTTCTACACTCGATGCACAGTAAATGGCAAGATCTGTGACATGATTATTGATGGTGGAAGTAATGAAAATATCATCTCCAAAACTATGGTTGACATGCTTCAATTGAAAACGGAATCACATCCCTCTTCCTACAAGATTGGCTTGATTAAAAAGGTTGGTGAGACCAAGGTAACTGAATGGTGTCAAATTTGTTTTTCCATTGGAAAATTTGACAAGGATGAGGTAACCTGTGATATTGTGGAGATGGATGCATGTCATATTCTTCTTGGCAGACCTTGGCAGTTTGATAGAGATTCTACAGATCATGGATGACACAATCGCTACATCTTCTTCAAAGATGGAAAGAAAATTATCCTTACCCCCATTGGCGAAAAGCGTTGACCCAAAAGTTTACAAGTGGAGGGTCACTCCTTCCTGATTATGAAAAATTTTATAAATGAGGCTAAAGAGACATCTCAAATATTTATTATCATTGAGAAAGGAATCGAGATGATGCCCACTAAAGCTCCAAAAGGGTTGCAACCCTTCCTAGATTAATTCAAGGAAATCATGCCCGATGATCTTCCTGATGAACTACCCCCAATGAGAGATATTCAGCATTACATTGACCTTATTCCTAGAATGAGTTTACCAAATCTTCCCCACTACAGAATGAGTCCAAAAGAGTGACAAATTTTACAAGACAAGGTTCAAGAGTTGATCAAAAAAGGAATGGTCAGAGTTAGCATGAGCCCATGTGTAGTTCCAACCTTATTGACACCTAAGAAAGATGCAAGTTGGCAGATGTGCGTAGATAGTCGAACCATCAACCGAATCACGGTAAATTATAGATTCCCAATTCCTCACTTGTTGGACATTTTGGAAGGGTCAAAGGTGTTCTCGAAGATAGATTTGAGGAGCGGATACCATCAAATCAGAATTAGAACTGGTGATGAATGGAAAACTGCTTTCAAAACAAAAGAAGGACTTTATGAGCGGCTTGTTATGCCTTTTGGACTCTCAAATGCATCAAGTACCTTCATGCAATTAATGAATCAGGTACTCAAACCTTTCATTGGTCATTTTTTTGTTGTTTACTTTGACGATATCATGGTGTACAGTCATAATGAAGAAGAACATAAAAGGCATCTCACAGAAGTACTTACTGTGCTGAAGAAGGAGAAGTTGTACATCAACTCAAAGAAATGCCATTTTATTACTGACCACTTGGTATTCTTGGGTTTCGTTGTAAGTCCCGAAGGCATTCATGTTGATGAAGAAAAGGTAAAATCTATTAAGGAATGGCAGGTACCCAGAAGTGTATTAGAAATTAGAAGCTTCCATGGTCTAGCAATATTCTATCAGAGGTTTGTCAAAAACTTTAGTTCCATTATGACTCCAATAACTGAGTGTTTGAAGCAACACAAGTTCTCTTGGCTCAAGAAGCTAATAGATTCTTCGAGGTGATCAAGGAGACGTTATCTACTGCACCTATTTTGGCATTGCCTAGCTTCGAGAAGTTATTCGAGGTAGACTGTGATGCTTCATAGATAGGCATTGGAGCAGTACTATCCCAGGAAGGAAGACCAGTAGCTTTCTATAGCGAATAGTTGAGCGAAGTTCGAAAGAAGTGGTCAATATATGAGCTGAAATTTTATGCGGTTGTACAAGCAGTTCATCATTGGAAACACTATCTCATTCAATGAGAGGTCATTCTATATACTGACCACCAAGCTTTGAAATTCATTGATAGCTAGAAGGACTTGAATCACATGCATGGTCGATGGTCATCATTCTTATAGTAAGACACCTATGTTTTGAAACATTAATCTGGACAAAAGAAATTAGGTGGCAGATGCTTTGAGCCGCAGGGTAGCCTTGATGGTAAATATAAGCAACGAAGTTCAAGGGTTTGATTATTTGAAGGAATTGTATACTGAAGTTGAAGATTTTAGAGAGGAGTTTATAAAATGCCAAGCAGGATAAAAAAGTGATTTATATCTCCATGAAGGCTTTCACTTTAAGGGTTCTCATCTTTGCATTCCAAGGTGCTCCTTGAGAGAAAAGGTGGTGAAAGACTTGCATAGTAGTGGCCTAGCAGGACATCTTGGGCGTGAAAAGAGCATTGCACTAGTTGAAGAGCGCTACTACTGGCCACAACTTAAGAGGGATGTCAGTCGCTTTGTACAAAGGTGTTATGTATGCCAAACAGCCAAAGGAAGCTCTCAAAACACTGGGCTTTATACTCCATTGCCTGTGCCAAATGCCCCATGGGAAGATCTATTGATGGATTTTGTTTTGGGCCTCCCTACGACTCAAGAGGCTTAGGTTCAGTGTTTGTTGTTGTCGACAAATTTTCCAAGATGGCACACTTCATTCCATGTAAGAAGATAGCAGATGCGACAAGGGTGGCTAATCTATTCTTTCAGGAGATCGTAAGGCTACATGGAGTGCCAAAAACAATCACTTCTGATCGTGATACAAAATTTCTAAGTCACTTTTGGAAGACATTGTGGAGGCAATTTGATACATGCCTACAATTTAGCAATGCTTATCATCTACAAATGGATGGACAAACTAATGTGATGAATCGAGCACTTGTAAATATAATTCGGTGTCTTGCAAGAAACAAACCAAATCAGTGGGACTATGCACTTGCACAAGCTGAATTTGCTTTCAATAACATGAGGAACAGGTCCACGGGAAAATCACCATTTGAAATTGTCAATGGAAGAACCCCAAAGAACATGCTAGATTTGGTGGTGTTGCCCAAATTGCCAGGAACAAGCATAGCTGCAGACAATATGGTGGAGAGAATTGTTGAAGTGCATACTGAGGTAAAGAAGAAATTAGAAGAATCCAATGCCAAATACAAAATTAAAGCAGACATTCATAAGCATCCAAAAGAGTTTCAAGAAGGGGATTTGGTGATGGTGCACTTGAGGAAGGAACAGTTTCCAGCTGGAACTTACAACAAACTAAAACAGAAGAAAATTGGACCACTGAAGATACTAAGAAAGATAAACAACAATGCTTATGTCATCGACCTCTCGAAGGATTTGGGAATCTCAAACACTTTTAATATTCAATATTTGTTTGATTACCATGTACCTGAGGACTACAAGTTACAACAAAATAACTCAAGGATGAGTTTTTTACAAGAAGGGGACACTGATGTAGGACGCTCAAAGGATGTCGAGAAATAGAAAATGGAGCTAATTCAGAAGTCAAGGGGACATGGCAAATGATTTGATTCACTCTTTTATTTAAACTTAGGATTTACCTTACTTAGTACCTTTTTATGTTTAACTTCTCTTTATTATGATGTCTTGGGTCTTACTATCGGATTCCACTAACCCAAGACTAATTTTGTGCTGAATCCTATTCAGTTTAGGACTTGGGAAGGATGAATCCTTATTTAGGATTTTATTTTCAAGGGTTAACTTATTTAGAACTTCTACCAACCCAATTAATGGGTTCAAACTGAGTTGTATTCAGTTTAGGACTTGGGAAGCCAGAAACTTACTCAAATTGGACTTCTGGTATTTGTATAAATAGACCTTCAGCCCTATGGACGGGAGAACAACTATTAATCCCAATCAAGTTCTGCTTTTGAGAATTTTCTCTCTTCCTTGTGGATTCAAGGAGTTCTTAACAGAGGCAACATTATTTTCCTCGTCTACCATGCTTGTTGCTATGTCAAATAGGATTAGTGGTAGCAATAGTAATAGTAGCAGCAGTAGTAGTAATTATAGTAGTAGTAGAAGTAGAAATAGTAGTGGTAGCAGGAGTAGTCGAAGTAGTGGTAGTACTAGGAGTAGTAATGGTGGTGGTGGTGGTAGTAGTTGTTATAGTAGTAGAAGTGGAAATAGTAGTAGTTGTAGTAGTAGTGCTAGTAGTAGAAGTCATGGTAGTAATAGTAGTAGTAATAATTGTTGTTATTGCTGTAATTGTAGTAATAGTAGTAGTAGTAGGAGGAGGAGGAGGAGGCGGAGGAGTAGGTGTTTTAGTTATAGTGGTACTTGTGGTAGTAGTTGTAGTAGTAGTTGGAATAGCAGCAACAGTGCTCATAGTAGTAATACTAGTAGTAGTTGGAGTTTTAGAAGTACTAATAGTAGTAGTTTTAGGAGTTGTAGTAGTAGTAGCAATAATTGTAGTAGTTCAGATAGAAGTATTAGGAGTACTTAGTAGTAGTAGTTATAGTGGTAGAAGTAGTAGTAGTTATAGTATTAGTGGTAGAAGTAGTAGTAGTAGTTGTTGTTGTTGATGTTATACTGGTAGCAATAGTAATAGTTACTGCAGTCATAGCCGTAGGGGCAATAGTAGCAGTAGTAGTAATAGTAGTAGTTATTATTGTTGTTGTAGTTCAAGTAGTCAAAGTAGTAGTATTAGTATTAGTAGGAGGAGTAGTAGTTATAGTAGTAGTAGTAGTTATTGTTGTTGTTGTTGTTGTAGTAGTAGTAGTAGAAGTAGAGGTAGCAGTAGCAACAACAGTAGGAGTAGTACTAGTAGTAGTAGTAGAAGTTGTTGTTGTTGTTGTTCTCATAATAGTCACAGTAGTCAAAGTGGTAGTATTAGTGGTTGTCGTAGTGGTAGAATTAGTAATAGTAGTAGTAGAAGTAGTAGTAGTCGTAGTAGTAGTAGTTGTTGGTGTAGTTGGTGTAGTTGTTAGAGTTGCAATAATAGTTGTTGTTGTAGCAATAGTGTTAGGAGTATTAGCAGTAGTAGTAATTGTAGTAGTTATAGATGTGGTAATAGTAGTAGTAGTAGAGTAGTAGTAGAAGAAGTAGCAGCAGTAGTAGTAGTGGTAGTAGTAGTACAAGTAGTAGTAGTAGTAGTAGTAGTACAAGTAGTAGTAGTAGTAGTAGTAGCAGCTGTGATAGTAGTAGTCGTACCACTAGTAGTAGTACTAGTAGGAGTTGTAGTAGTTGTTGTTGTATTGTAGTAGTACTTGTTATAGTAGTAGTAGTATTCGTGGTAGTAGCAAAGTACTAGTAGGAGTAGCAGTAGTAGTGATAGTTGCAGCAGTAGTTGTAGCATTAGTTGTAGCAGTAATAGTAGTTGTAGTAGTAGTAGTAGCAGTAGGAACAGAAGTAGTAATTGTAGTAGCAGTAGGTGTAGTTGTAGTAGTTGTAGCGGTAGATGCAGTAGCATTAGCCATAGTAGTATTAGTATTAATAGTAGCAGTAGTGGGAGTAATAGTAATAGGAGTTGTAGGAGAAGTAGTAGTCGTAGTTATAGGAGTAGTAGTGGTAGTAGTAGTAGTAGAAGTAGTGGCAATAGTTGCAAAAGAAGAAGAAGAAGAAGAAGTAGTAGTAGTATGAGTCGTAGTAGCAGCAGTGGTAGTAGAAGTATTAGCAGTAGGAACATTAGTAGTAGTAGTAGCAGCATTAGTATTAGTAGCAGCAGTAGTAGTGGTATTCATAAGAGTAATAGTTGTAGTACTAGTAGTAGTAGTAGTAGTTATAGTAGTAGCAGTTGTAGTAGTAGTTTAAGTTTTAGTGCTAGTACTTGTAGTTGTAGTAGTGGCAGTTGTAGTGGTCATAATAATCATAGTAGTATTAGGAGTTGAAGTAGTAGTAGCCATATTGCTAGTAGTAGTTGTCGTAAAATTAGTAGCAGTAGTAGTAGCAGCAGTAGTAGTAGTAGTAGTTGTTGTTGTTGTTGTTGTTGCTGTTGTAGTTATTGTTGGTGTAGTAGTAGTAGTAGCAGCAGCAGCAGCAGCAGTAGTAGTTATAGTAACAGTAATATTAGAAGTAGCGGTAGTTGAAGAAGTATAGTAGTATTAGGAGTAGTAGTAGTAGGTGTAAAAGTAGTTGTAGTAGGACTAGTAGTAGTCAGAGTTATAGCACTAGTAGTATAGGAGTAGTAGTTGTAGTAACAATAATATTAGAAGTAGCGGTGGTAAAAGTTGTAGAGTAGTAGTAGTAGTAAAAGTACTAGTAGTAACTATGGAAGTGGCAGTAGCAGTTGTACTATTAGTAGTAACAACAGTAGTAATAGCAGAAGTAGTAGCTGAGGTTATAGAGTAGCCTTATGAATAGCAATGGCAGTAGTAGTAGTTTTAGTAATAGCTAAAGTTGTAGTAGCAATAGTAGTAGGAGTAGCATTGGTAGCAAAAGTACCAGTGGTGGTAGTAGTTGTAGTAGCATTAATAGTAGCAATAGTAGTAGTAGTAATTATGACAGTAGTAGTGGTAGTAGCCACCATAGTTGTAGCAGTAGTAGAAGCAATTATAGTTGTAGTTGAACTAATATTAGTGGAAATAGCAGCAGTAGTAGTAGTGTTGTTGTTGTAGTAGTAGTAGTAGCCATTGTAGCTGTAGTTGCAGTAGTAGTGGTAGCAATAATAGTACAAGTAGCAGTAGTTGTTGCGGCTATTATTGAAGTAGTTGTCAATATAGTAGTAGCAGCAGTAGTAGTTGTCGCAAAGGTAGTAGTAGTAGAAGTAGTAGTAGTAATGGTGGTAGTAGCAGTAGTAGGAACCCTTGCAATAGTAGTAGTGGTTAACATAGTATTAGTAGTATTAATAGTTGAATAAGTAGTAGTAGTAGTAGTAATAGCAGCCGTAGTAGATGCAGTAATAGTCATAGCAGTGGCAGCTGCATCAGTAATAGTAGAAGTAATAGTATTAGTAGTAGTAGTAGTAGCAATAGTAGTAGTTATAGGAGTAGTAGTTGTAGCAGGATTGGCAGAAGTAGTAGAGGTAGTAGTACTTGTTGTTATTGGAAAAGTAGTAGTAGTTGTTGTCCTAGAAGCAGTAGCAGTAAACATGAAGTAGTAGTAGTCGCAGTAGCAATGGCAGTAGTAGTAGCAGTAGTAGTAGTAGTTGTTGTTGTTGTTGTAGTAGCAGTAGTAGAAGAAGAAGTAGAAGAAGTAGTATTAATAGCCACAATAGTAGTAGCAGTAGTAAGATTAGTGGTAGCAGTTGTAGCACCAGTAGTAGTAGTAGTTGTTGTTGTTGTTCTTGTTGTTGTTGATTTTGTAGAAGTAATAATGATAGCAGCAGTAGTAGTAGAAGTAGTAGCAATAGTCATAGTAGTAGCAACAGCAATAGTAGTAGTAGTAGCAGTAGCAGTAGTAGTTCTAGTAGTAGTAGTAGAAGTAGAAGTAGAAGAAGTTGTATAAGCAATAGTAGTTGTAGCAATAGCAGTAGCAGAAGTTGTTGTTGTAATAGTGATAGTAACCATACCAATTGTAGTGGTAGTAGTTGCAGCAGGGGTAGCATTAGTGGCGAGAGTGGTATTACTAGCAATAGTACTAGTAGCAGTAGTAGTAGGAGTGGTAGTAGCAATAGTAGCAGTAGCTATACTAGTTGTTGTTGTTGTATTAGTAGTAGTATTTGAAGTAGCAACAGTAGTACGAGTTGAAGTTGTAATATAAGTTGTAGCAGTAGTACCTATAGTAGTAATAGTAGTAGTAGCAATAGCTGTATAACAGTAGTAGAAGTAGTAATAGTAGCCATAGTACTATTGGCAAAAGTTGCAAAAGTCAGAGTCGCAGCAGCAGCATTAGCAGTATTCGTACAAGTAGTAGTTTAGTAGATGTAGCAAGTGCGGTAGTATTACTACTACTAGTAGTAGTAGCAGTAGTAGTAGAAGCAGCAATAGTAGTAGTTATCATAGTATTATTAGTGACAGTAGTAGTAGTGCTAGTAGGAGTGATAGTTGAAGTAATAGTAATAGTAAACGTAGTAGTAGTACTAGTAGCAGTCGTCATCGTAGTAGTAGAACATGTTGTAGTAGTCGTAGTAGTAGTAGTAGTTGTTGCAGCAGTGGTAGTAGTATAAGAAGCAGCAGTAGTAGTAATGGAAGTAGTAGAAGTGTCAATAGTAGTTGCAATAGTAATAGAAGTAGTAGAAGTGTCAGTAGTAGTAGTAGTAGATTAGTAGTTGCAGTAGTAGTAGTTGTTGTTGTAGTAGTAGATGTCGTAATAGCATCAACAATAGTAGTAGCATTACTAGTAACAGCAGCAATAGTTGTAGTTGTAGTAACAGTAGTAGTAGTTGTTGTAACAGCAATAGCAGTAGTAGCTATAGTAGAAGTAGTAGCAACAACAAAAGTTGTAGCAGAAGTAGTAGTAGTAGTAGCAACAACAGTAGTAGTAGATGTAGCCGCAACAATAGTAGTACTATTAATAGTAGTAGTAGTATTTGTTGTAGTGGTACTGGTAGTAGGAGTAGCAGTAGCAGTTGCAGTAGTAGCAGTATTAGTAGTAATATTGGTAGTTGTAACTGTAGTAGTAGTAGTAGTAGTAGTAGTAGTAGTAGCAGCTGTCATAGTAGCGGCAACATTAGTAGTTATTGTTATAGTAGTAGTAGGAACAACAACAACTACTACAGTTATAGTAGTCTTTGCAGTAGTAGTCATAGTAGTAGTACATGTAGTAGTAGTAGTAGCAGCAATAGGAGAAGTCATAGTAGTTGTAGTAGTATCAGCAAAAGTAGCAATAATGGTAATAGTTGTAGTAGCAGCAACAATTGTAGCAGTAGTAGTAGTAGTAAAAGTAGTAGCAGTAGCAGCAAAAGTAGTATTTGTAGTATAAATGGCAGCAATAGTAGAGGAAGCAACAGCAGTAGTAGCAGTAGTTGTAGTAGCAATAGTTGTAGTTTGAAGGAAAGCAGTAGGAATAGCAATAATACTAGTAGTCATAGTAGCAGCAGCAGCAGCTTCAGTAATAGTTGTATCAGTTGTTGTAGTAGCATCATTAGTGGTGGATGTAGAAATAAAAGCAGTAGCAGTAGTAGTAGCAATAGTTATTGTTGTAGCAGCAACATTAGTAGTTGTCATAGTAGCATCAGCAGAAGGAGGAGGAGGAGGAGGAGAAGGAGGAGGAGTAGTAGTAGTAGTAGTTGTTGTAGTAGTAGTAATCACAGTTGTAGCAGTGGTAGCAGTAGTAGTTGGAGTACTTGAAGTAGTAGTAGATGTAGCTATAGCTGTAGTACTAGTAGTAGTAATAGTAATAATAGCAGCAGCAACAGCAACAGCAATAGGAGGAGTAGTAGAAATAGTAGCAGTAGTAGTAGTAGTAGTCGTATCAATTGTAGTAGTAGTAGCCGTAGTTGCAGTAGCAGCAGTTGTAGAAGCATTGGTTATTGCAGTAGCAGGAGGAGCAGTAGTATTAGTTCTTGTAGCGGTAGTACTAAAAGTAGTAGTAGTAGTAGTAGCAGTAGTTGTGGTGGTGGTGGTAGTAGTTGGCGTAGTAGTTGTAAGATTAATAGTAGGAGCAGTAGTATTAGCAGCGGTAGCGTCATCATCAGTAGTAGTAGCACTACTTGTTGTAGTAGTAATAGTTATTGTTGTAGGAGTAGCAATAGTAATAGTAGTAGTAGTCATACTAGTAGTTGTAGCAATAATATTAGTAGTAGTAGTAATAATAGTTGCAGATGCCGTAATAGAAGTAGTAGTAGCAATTGTTGCAGTAGCAGTACTATTAGCAACAGTAGCAGTACCCATTATAGCAGTTGTAGAAATAGATGTAGTAGTTATATTAGTAGCAGTAGTATTAGTAGCAATAGCAGTTGTTGTAATAGCAGTTGAAGTAATAGTAGTAGCAGCAGTTATTTTTGTAATAGAGTTGTAGAAATAGATGTAGTAGTTATAGTAGCAGCAGTAGTACTAGTAGCAATAGCAGTTGTTGTTGCGGAAAATATCGATATCCACTACAATTCACGATATAGAAGAAGAACAGAAAAGGAGAAAATATAGCACACAAGAGATATCTGTGGCGAAGACGATCCAGATAATATTGTATAAATGAGAAGAGAAAGAGAAGATTACAACGATGGAGACGAAACTCCAATATCACCAACTCTCACAAAAGACTAAGTAGCCTAACCGTCACAAGACGTCTTAAGAGTATTGAGCTATATCTCTCTCTCACACTCTCTTTTGAAACCCTTACATCAACGGTGTATTTATAAATGTGGCCTAATGATGTTTGAGTCAAAGTAGAAGATTGACTCAAATAAGACTTCTACTAATTTAAGACTTCTAGTAGAAGATAAATCTAGATAAGGGTTAGGCCCATTAAATAACTTCCTAATATAATTAAGACAATCCGGAAAATCTGGATTCGAGACACCATAAAGCCAACAGTTGTTGTAATAGCCGTTGAAGTAAAGTAGTAGCAGCAATTATTTTCGTAATAGAAGTATTAGTAGCATTTGCTGTAAGAGCAGCAATAGTTGTAGCAATAGTAGAAGTAGTAGCAGTAGTAGTACTAGTAGTAGAAGTAGTAATAGTTGAAGCAATAGTGGTAGTATCAGTCGCAGTAGGAGATGTCGTAGTAGAAATAGTAGCAGTACTAGTAGTAGTAGGAGTAGTAGTGGTAGAAGTTATAGTAGTAGTAAGAGTAGTAGTAGGAGGAGGAGGAGTAGTAGTAGGAGTAGAAGTAGTAGTAGTAGCAGTAGTAGTAGTAGTAGGAGTAGTGACATTAATAGTAGTAGTTGCAACAGTAGTATTAATACTAGTAGTAATACGAGTTGTAGTAGTTGCAATGGTATTAGTTGTAGTAGGTTAGCAGGATTAGTAGTAGTAGTAGCCGTAGTAGTTGTAGTAGTAGCAGCAATGGTAATCGTATTAGTAATAGTAATAGTTGTAGTAGCAGTATCTATAGTACAAGTAGTTACAGTAGAAGTAGAAGTAGTATCAGTGGTGGTGGTAGTGGTAATCATAGCCTTAGTAGTAGCAGGAGTAGTAGTAGTAGTAGTAGTCGTAGTAGAAGTAGTAGTGGTAGTAGGAATAGTAGTAGTAGCAGCAGTGCTAACAGTAGTGGTAGTATTGGTAACAGATGTAGTAGTAGTAGTTGTTGTATGAGTAGTAGTAGAAGTAGTAGTAGTTGTTGTTGGTGTATGAGTAGTAGTAGAAGTAGTAGTAGTTGTAGTAGTAGTACTTGTAGTTGTCATAGTGGCAGTAGTGGCAACAATAGTAGCAGTAGTGGAAGTAATAGTGGTAGCAGTAGCGATAGTAGTAGTTGTGTTGTAGCAGTTGTAGTAGAAGTAATAGTAGCAGTAGCAATAGTAGTGGTGGTAGTAGTAGTAGTAGATGCAGCAGTAGTAGTAGCAGTTGTTGTCATGGCAGTAGCAATAATAGTCGTACTAGTAGAAGTTGTAGTTGTTGTTGTTGTTATTATTGTTGTAGTAGTAGTCATTGTTGAAGTAGTAGCAAGAGTAGTAGTTTTATTAGCAGTAGTAGCTATTGTAGAAGAATTAGTAGTAGTAGTAGTATTATTATTGGTAGTAGTAGTTGTTGTTGTTGTTGTTGTAGTAATGTTAGTAGTAGTAGCCATTGTAGTAGTAGTTGCAAAAGTCGTTGTAGTTGTAATAGTAGCAATAGTAGTTGTAGTAGTAGTAGTTACAATAATAGTAGTTGTTGTAGTAGTAGTAATAGTTGTTGTTGTTGTTATAGTAGTAGTGGCATTAATAGTAGCAGCAGCAGCAATTGTAGTAGCAGTAGTTGTAGTAGCAACAATAGTAGTAGTTGTTGTTGTTGTAGTAGTAGTGGTGAGAGTAGTAATTATAGTACTAATAGCAAGAGTACTAGTTGTATTAGTTGTAGTAGTTGAAGTAGCGGTATTAGTAGCAAAAGTAGTAGTAGTAGCAATATTAGTAGTTGTAGTAGTTGTAGTACTAGTTGCAATTATAGTTGCAGTTACAGTAGTAGTTGCAATAGTAGGTGTTGTACTTGTAGTTATAGTAGTGGAAGTAGTAGCAGGAGTAGTAATAGTAGTATTAGTAGTAGTAGTAGTACTAGTAGTAGTAGCAGTAATAGTAGTAGTAGTAGTCGTAGTAGTAGAAGAAGTAGAAGTAGTAGTAGTAGTACTACTACTAGTCATAGTAGTAGCAGTAGTTGGAGCAGTAATAGTAGTTGCAGTTGTAGGTGGAGTAGTGGCAATAGTAACAGTTGTCATTTTAGAACTACCAGTAGCAGTAGTAGTAGAAACAGTAGTTTTAGTAGTAGTAGGAGTAGCAGCAACAACAACAATATTAGCATTAACTGTAGTAGTATTATTAATAGTAACAGTAGTATTAGTTGAAATAGTAGTTGTGGTACTTGTTGCAGCAGTAATAGTAGTAGTAGTTGGAGTAGTAGTCGAAGTTTTACCAGTAGTAGCAATAATAGTAGTAGGAAAAGTAGTAGTAATAGTAGTAGTAGTAGAAGAAGAAGAAGAAGAAGAAGAATTAGTAGTAGTAATTGTGGTAGTAAGAGTAGGTGTATTAGTAGGAGAACTAGTAGCAGTAGTAGTTGTTGTTGTTGTTGTTATTGTAGGAGTGGTAGTAATTGTCGTAGGAGTAGTTGTAGGAGTAGCAATAGAAGTAGTAGCAAAAGTAGCAGCAACAATAGTAGAAATAGTAGTCGGACTAGTAGTAGTAGTTGCAGAAGTAGTAGTCATAGTAGTAGTAGTGGTTATATCAATTGAAGGAGTTGAAGTTGTAGTAGTAACAGTAGTAGCAACAAAAGTAGTTTTAGAAGTAATTGTAGTAGTAGTTGTTGTTGTAGTAGCAGAAGTAGAAGTAGTAGTAGTAGTAATGTGAGAAGTAGTTGTAGTAGTACTAGCTAGAGTAGTAGTAGTAGCAGTAGTAGTAACAGTAGTACCAGTAGTAGTAGTCATAGTAGTACTAGTAGCAGTAGTAGCAATAGTAGTAGCAGTAGTCATAGCAGTAGTAACAGAAGTAGTAATAGTAATAGCAGTAGCAGCTATAGTAGCAGTAGTAGTAGGAGTAGTAATATTAGTAGTAGACGCAATTGTCGTACTAGTAGTACCAGTATAGTAGCAGCAGTAGTGCAAGTAGCAGAAGTAGTAGTAGTGGCAGCAACAGTAGCAATAGTAGTAGTAGAAGTAGCTATAGTAGTAGTAGTACTACTACTACTACTAGTGGTAGTACTTGTACTACTACTACCACTACTAACAGTAGCTGCAACAACAACAGTAGTAGCCGTGGTAGTAGTTGTTGTAGTAGTAGTAGCAGTAGCCCTATTAGTAGTAATACAAGCAATTATAGCAGTAGTAGTTGCAGTAGTAGTGGTGGTGGTGGTGGTAGTAGTAGCAACACTAGTAACTGTAGTAATAGTAATAGTAGGAGTTATAGCAGTAGTAGTAGGAGTAGTAGTAGGACTTATAGTAGAACTAGTAGTAGTAGCAGTAGCAGTAGCAATAGAACTAGCAGTAGTAGTAGTAGTAGCAACAAAAGTAGTGGTTGTAGTAATAGTAGTGGTAGTAGGAGCAGCAGAAGAAGTAGCAGTAGAATTAGTAGAAGTAGTAGTTTTAATAGTAGTAGTAATAGTAGTAGGAATAGAAGTAGTAATAGTAGTAGTACTAATAATAGTAGTATTAATAATAATAGTAGTTGTAGGAGGAGGAGGAGGAGGAGGAGTAGTATTCGTAATAATAGTAGTAGTAGTAGTAGTAGTAGAAGTAGTAGTGGTATTAGCAGTAGTAGTAGTATTTGTAATAGTTATAGTAGTCGTAATAGTAGTAGTAGTTGTTGTTGTTGTAGTAGTGATAGTGGTAGTAGTAATAGTAGTAGTAATAATTATAGTTATAGTGGAAGTAGTAGTAGTAGTAGTAGTTATAGTAGTAGCAGCTGCAGTAGCAGTCCTACTAGTAGTAGTAGCAAAAGAAATTGTTGTCATTGTTGTAGTAGTAGTTGTTGTAGTCGTTGTAGTAGTACTAGTAGTAGTAGTTGAAAGAATAGCAGTAGTCGCAGCAATGGTAGTTGTAGTAGCACTAGTAGTAGCGGCAATAGCAGCAGATGTAGTAGTGTTGTAGTAGTAGTAGTAGCCATTGTGATAGTAGTAGTAGCAGTAACAGCAGCAGTAGCGGTCATTATTGTAGCAGTAGTTTTAGTATTAGTAGAAGTAGTTATAGTAGTAGCAACCATTGTAGCCGCAGTAGTAGTACTAGCATTAGCAGTATTAGTAGCAATAGTATTAGTAGTGGTAGTAGCAGCAGGAGTAGTAGTAGTTGTTGTTGTAGTAGCAAAAGTGGTAATTGTAGTTGTAGTAATAGAAGCCATAATAGTAGTAGTAGCAGTGGTAGAAGTGATCATTGTAGCAGTTGCAGGAGTAGAAGTTGTATTAGTTGTATTAGTGGTAGTAGTTGAAGTAGTAGCATTAGTAGCAGTAGTAGCACTACTAGTAGTAGTAATGGTAGTATTACTCATAAGACGAGTAATAGTAGCCTTAGTAGCCATAGTTGTGGTAGTAGTAGGAGTAGTCACAGTAGTAGTAGTAGAATTTGTAGTAGTAGGATTAGTAGCAGTACTTGGACTAGGAATAGAGATAGCAGTAGTAGTACCAGTAGTAGATGTAATAGTAATGTAGTAGTAGCGGTAGCAGCAGCAGCAGCAGCAGCAGCAGCAGCAGTAGCAGTAGTAGCAGTAGCAATAGTTCTAGTAGTAGGAGTAGTGGTAGTAGTAGGTGTAGTAGTAGTTGTAGTAGTAGTAGTAGTAGCATTAGTAGTCGTAGTAATAGTAGCAGAAGTAGTGGTAATATTAGTAATAGTAGTCGTAGTTGTGGTTCTTGTTGTAGCAGTAATAGAGGTAGTAGTAGTTGTTGTTGTAGTTGTAGTAGTAGTAATAGAAGTAGTAGTAATAGTTATCGTAATAATCGAAGTATTAGTTGTAGTAGTTGTAGTAGTAGTAGTAGTAGTAATAGTTGTAGTAGTAGCAGCAGTAGCAGTAGTAGTAGTTGTTGTAGCAATAGTAGTCCCAACAACAGCAGAAGCAGCAGCGACAGTAGTCACCATTGCGCCTGCAGTAGCCACAGTAGCAGTAGCAGCAATAGTAGAAGTAGTAGTTATTGTAGTAGTAGTTGTTATGGTATTAGCAGTCGTAGTAGTAGTACTGGTCACAGTAGTAATAGAAGTAGAAGTAATAGGATAATTGGTAGTAGTAATTGTGTTAGTAGTACTAGCAGCAATAATAGTAGTAATCGGAGTTGTTGTAGTTGTTGTAGTTGTTGTAGTTGCAGCAGTAGCAATAGTAGTAATAGTACTAATAGTATTATTTCCAGTACAAATAATAGTAGTAGAAGTATTAGTAGTAGGAGTCAGAGTAGAAGTAGTGGTAGAAGTAGTAGTAGTCGTAGTGGTAGTAATCGTAGTAGTAGTAGTAGTAGTAATAGTAGTAGTAGTAGTAGTAGTATTAGTAGTAGTAGCAGTAGAAGAAGTAGGAGTAGAATTAACAGTAGTAGGAGTAAGGCTAGTAATAGTAGTAGCAGGAGTAATAGTAGTAGTGGTAGAAGCAGTAGTACTAGTAATAGCAGCAGCTGCAGCAACAACAACAACAATAGTAGTCGTAGTAATAGTAGTAACAACAAAAATAGTAGTAGTACTAGTTTTAGGACAACTAGTAGTAGCAGTAGCAGGAATAGTAGTAGTAGGACAACTAGTAGTAGCAGTTGTACTAGTAGAGTAGTAGTAGGAGTAGGAGTAGCATTTGTAGTTGGACTAGGGGTAGGAGTAGTAGTTGTAGTAGAAATAATAGGAGGAGTAAGAGTAGTGGTAGCAATAGTAGGAGTAGTAGTATTTGTAGTTGCAGTAGCAGAAGTAGTTGTAGCAGTAGGTGTAGTAGTAGTTGTAGTAGGAGCACGAGGAGGAGTAGTAGTAGTACTAGAGGTAGTAGTTGTAGTTGTTTTAGAAGTATTAGCAGCAACAGTAATAGTAGTAGTAGTACTATTAGTAATAGTAATAGTAGTAGTACTAGTAGTAGCAGTTCTACTAGTAGAGTAGTAGTAGTTCTTGTAGGAGTAGGAGTAGTAGTTGTTGCAGTAGGAATAGGGGTAGCCACAGTAGTTTTTATAGTAGAAGTAGTTGTAGTCGTAGTAGTAGTAGTAGTAGTTATTGTTGTTGTTGTAGGACCAGTAGTAGTAGTGCTTGTAGTTGTAGTAGTAGCAGTAGCAGTGGTAGTAGTAGAAGTAGTAGTAGGAGGAGTAGTGGTAATATTAGTAGTAGTAGTAGTAGTAATAGTGCTAGCATTATTAGTAGTATTTGTACTATTGTTTGTTTTAGTAGTAGTAGGAATTGGAGTAAGAGTAAGGGTAGAAGTAGTAGTAGTTGAAATAGTAGCAGTAGTAGCAGTTGCAGAAGTAGGAGTTGGAGTAGTAGTAGCAGTAGTAGGAGTAGTAGTAATTGTAGTAGCAGTAGTAGTAGTAGGAGTAGTAATAGTAGTAGCAGGACTAGGAGTAGAAGTAGGAGCAGTAGTTGAACTTGTAGTGGTATTGGTTGCAGCAGTGGTAGAAGTATTAGTAGTAATAGTAGTAGTCGTTGTAGTCGTACTAGGCATAGTATTAGTAGTATGATGAGTAGGAATAGTTAGTGTGGAAGTAGTAGTAGTTGGAGCAGTAGATGTAGTAGTAGTTGTAGTTGTAGTAGTAGGAGTAGCAGTAGTGTAGTGGTAGTAGGAGTAAGATTAGGGGTAGTAGTAGCAGGAGTAGGAGTAGTAATAGTAGCAGTATTTGTAGTAATAGTAGTAATTGTTGTAGTAGTAGTAGTAGTATTACGAGTAGTAGGAGGAAGAGTAGTAGTAGGAGTTGCAGAAGTAGGAGAAGTGGTAGTTGTAGTAGTAGTTGTAATTGTAGTAGAAGTAGTAGTAGCAGAAGTAGTAGCAGTAGTAGTGGTAGCAGAAGTAGTAGTAGGAGTAGTAGTAGTTGTTGTTGTTGTACTAGGAGGAGTAGTAGTAGTAGAAATAGTTGTAATACTGGTGGTAGTAGTAGGAGGAGTACTAGTTGGTATAGTAATAGTAGTAGTATAGTAGTTATAGTAGTAGTAGCAGTAGTAGTCATAATAGTAGTAGTAGCAGTTGTAGTTGTCGTAGTAGTAGTAGTGGAAATAGTAGCAGTAGTAGCAGTAGCTGGAGTAGCAGAAGTTGTTGTAGTAGCAGCTGTAGTAGTCGTAGTGGTTTCATTAGAAGTAATAGTATGAGTGGTAGTAATAATTGTAGCAGTCGCAGTAGTAGTAATAGTAGTAGGGGTAGTAGTGATAATAGTGATAGTAATAGGAGTAGTATATTAGTAGTAGTAACAGTAGTGTTGGCAGCAACAGAAGTAGTAGGCATTGGAGTAAAAGTAGTAGCAGAAGTAGTAGGCGTTGGAGTAGTAGTAGTAGAATGAGTACGAGTATTAGTAGTAGTAGTAGTCATAGGACTCGTAGTAATAGTAGTTGAAACCGCAGTATAAGTAGCAGTAGCAGTAGTAGCAGCAATAGCAGTACTAGTAGTAGTAGCAGAAGTAGTAGTATGATTAGTAATTGTAGTAATAGTTGTTGTTGTTGTTGCTGTAGTAATATTAGTGGCAGTTGTAGTCATAGTAGTAGTAGTAGTTATTGTAGTAGTAGCAACAATAGTAATAGTTGCAGTATAGGTAGAAGTAGTAGTAGTAGTACGAGCAGTACTAGTATTAGGATTTGCAGTAGTAGTGGCATTCGTAATTGTAGTAGTGTAGTAGTTGTAGTAGGAGTAGAAGAAGAAGTAGTAGTAGTAGTAATAGTAGTAATATTACTAATAGTGAAAGGAGTAGTAGTAGTTATAGTCGTAATAGTAGTAATAGTAGTAGTAACAGTAGTAGTAGTAGTAGTCGTAATAGTAGCAGTAAGAGTAGTAGTAGCAGTAGCTGTAGTAGTGATACGAGCAACAAAATTAGTGGTAGTTGTAGTAGGAGAGTTTGGAGTAGTAGTAGTAGCTAGAATAGTAGTAGTAGCAATAGTAGCAGTAGTAACAGTGGTAGTTGGAGTATTAGGACTACTTGTAGTAGTAGTGATAGTAGCAGAGGTAGGAATTGCCCTATTTGAAGTAGTAGTAGTAGTAGTAATTGTATTAATAGTATTAGCAGTAGAAGTAGTAGTAGTAGGAGTTGGAGTGGGAGTAGTAGCAGGAATAGTAGTAGTTGAAATAGTGGTAGCAACAGTAGTGGTGGGGCTGGTAGTAGTAGCAGTAGTATAGTAGTAGTAACCGTAATCGTAGTAGTTGTTGGACTAGGGGTAGTAGTGGCTCTGGGTGTAGTAGTAGTAATAGGAGTTGGAGTAGGAGTAGTAGAATGAGGGGTTGGAGCAGGAATAGTAGTAGCAGTAGTAGTAGCAGTAGTTGCAATTGTAGTAATAGTCAAAGTAGTAGAAGTAGTTGCAATTGTAGTAGTAGTCAAAGTAGTAGTAGTAGCACCAGTAGTAGTCATTGTTTTAGTAATAGTAGTACTAATGGTTGTAATAGGAATAGTAGTAGTAGCAGTAGCAACAGTAGCTAAAGCAGTTTTAATTATAATAGTCGTAGCAGTAGTTGTAATAGTTGTAGTGATGGTAGTAGCAGTAGTTGTAATAGTTTAGTAGTAATTGTAGTAGTTGTAGCAGTAGGAGTAAGAGTTGCAGTTATTGTAGTAGTAGTAGTAGTAGCAGTAGTAGTACATGTAGAAACAGTAGTAGCAGCAGTAGTAGTAATTTTGTATTTGTAGTTGTATTATTAGTAGTACGAGTTGTAGTAGTAGTAGTAATAGTAGTAGTAGGAGTGGTAGTTCTTGGAGTCGTATTAGTAACTATAGTAGGAGTAGGAGTAGGTGTAGTAGTAGTATAGTAGTAGTAGTAATAATGATAGTAGTAGTAGTAATAGTAATATTAGTAGTAATAATAGTAAAAGTAGTAGCTGCAGCAGTTGTCGTAGAAGTAGTTGTAATTGTATTAGTATTAGTTGCAGAAGTAGTGGTACAAGTAGTAGAGTAGTAGTGGTGGTAGTCGTAGTAGAAGTAGCAGTGGCAGCAGTAACAGTAGTTGTAGTAGAAGTGGTTGTAGCAGCCACAACAATAGTCGGATTAGGAGTAGCTGTAGTAGGAGCAGGATTAGTTGTAGTACTAGCAAGAGTAGGAATTGGTGTAGAAGTAGTACTACTATTGTTGCTTGTACTCCTACTACTACTGCTATAACTACTGCTACTAAAACACCTACTACAGCATCTACTACTAATACTGCGGCTATTGTTGCTACTAGTTCTGCTGCTACTACACTTCAGTACTACAACTATTACTGCTACAACAACTGCTACTACTCTTACGACTGCTACTACTACAACAACAACAACTACTACTGTTATTATTATAACTACTATTACAACAACTGCTGCTGCTACTACTACTACCATAACTTCTATACTAGTGCAACTACTACTATTGCGACTACTCCTACTAGTTCTACTACTACTACTCCCAACTCCAACCCCTACTACTACTCTAACTAGTACAACTACTACTGCTAAAACAACAACTACTACTCCAATTACTGCTGCTACTACTATTATTGTTACTACAATTACTATTGGTATTCTTACTACAATAGCAACTACTACTCCTTTTACTACTACTACTACTACTACAACTGCTGCTGCCGCTGCTATGACTATACAGCTGCTATTGCTGCTACTGCTACTACTACCACCACTACTACAACTACTACTGCTAATATAAATACTATTGCTTATGCTGCTGCTATTTTTGCTATTACTGCTACTGCTACTACTACTACTACTTCTACTACTACAACTATAACTACTACTCCTACTGCTACAACTACAACTACAACTCTCAATCTAGTGCCTGCTACTATTACTACTATTCCTACACCTATTGCTGCTACTATTTCTCCTACTCCTACTACTACTACTAGTACAATAATTAATACAACAACAACTACTACTACTACTTCTGCTGCAACAACTACTGCTGCTACATCTACAACTACTGCTACTACTAATATTATTAGAACTCCAGTTATGAGTACTACTACCACTACTACTCCTAGTCCGACTCCTACTCCAACTCCTCCTTCTGTTGCTACTACTATGGCTACTACTATCTTTACTACTGCTACTCTAACTCTTGTCGCTACTTCTACTCCTACTACTACTTCTAATATTACTACAAATAATACTATTGCTACTAGTACTACTACTACCACTACTATTATTACTACTGCTACTACTACTACAACTACAACTACAACTGTGATAACTACTACTACTATTACAACAACTACTACTACTACATAACTACTATAACTGCTACTACTAATGCTACTACTACTTCCGCAACTATTGCTAGTACTACAACAACGACTACAACTACTACAATTACAGATGCTACTGCTGCTACTATTACTACTACTATTACTAGTACCACAACTACTGCCACTTTTATTACTACTACTAGTAATACTACCACGACTACTACAACAATGGCTACTACAACGACAACTACTTCAACTACTACTATTACTACTACAACTATAACTACTACTCCTACCACTACTCCTACTACTACAACTACTAATACTACTACTACCACCAAACTACGACTACTACTACAATGACGAGAACAAGAACTACTACTACAACTACAACTACTACTCCTACTACTACTAATACTACTACTACTACTACACCTATGTCCACTACAATTACTGCTGCTACTACTACTGCTACTGCTACTTCAACTCCTACCTTCACCACCACCACGACCGCCGCCACCACTACTACTATAACAAATTCTACTGCTACTACTACTACTACTAACATTTCTAATACTGTTATTACTACTAGTACGACTACTGATACTACTTCCACTACTACTACTATAACAACAACAACAACAACAACAACTAATACAACCACCACTACTACAACTACTGCTACAACTACCACTGCAACAAATGCTACTACTACTACTACTTCTATGCTCACTCCAACTGCAACTCCTACTACTACTCCTACTACTACTACTTCTACTACAACAACAACTACTATTACTACAACTACCACTACTACTACGACAACTACTACTAATGCTACAACAATTACTACAACTAAAATGACTACTACCACTACCACTGCAACTACTACTACTCCTCCTCCTCCTCCTCCTACTACCACCACCACCACTACTAATACAACTACTACTGCTCCTACTAGTACTACTTGTACTACTAAAACCACTACTACTACTACTAGCACTACTCCAACTCCTACTACTACTACTAATACTCTTGCTACCGTTGCTGCCTCTTCTACTTCTACTACTGCTATTACAACCACTAAAGCTACCAATATTACTACTACTGCTGCTACTACTACTGCTACAAATGCTACTACTATTATTGCTACTGCTACTACTACTCTCCTACTACTATTGCTAGTGCTACTACTACTTCTCCCACTCCTATTGCTAATGCTACTGTTATTGCTACTACTACTGCTGATGCTACTATGACGACAACTATTGCTTCTGCCACTATAGCTGCTATTGCAACTACAACTGCAACAGCTACTGCCACAAATGCTACTGCCAGTACTACTACATCACGTACTATTATCACTACAACTATTACTACAACTATTACTATGACTACTGCTACTAGTACTACTACTACTACTATTGCTACTACTACTGGTATTGCTACTGTTGCTACTACTATTGCTACTACTGCTACTAGTACTAAGGCTACTACTAATACTTCTCCAACTACTACTACTACTGGTACTAATACTATTGTTACTACTACTACTGCTACTACTAGTACTATTACTGCTACTACTACTATTGCTACTACTACTACTACAACTACTAGTATGACTACTAAAACTACCACAACAACAACTACTAATGCTGCTACAACTTCAACTTCTACAACGACAACAACAACAACTACTACTACATCTACTGCTACTTCTGCTACTAATCCAACTACATTTACTATTACTGTTACTGCTACTACTACTTCCACTACTACTACACCTACTAGTACTACTACCACTACTACTAGTACTACTTCTACTACTTCAACTACTACTTCTCCTACTTCCTCTAATACTACTATTTCTACCACTACTACTACATTTATTACTACTATTACCACTACCACTACGGCTACTACCACTTGTACTCTTGCTGCCGCCGCTAATACTACTACTACTATTACTGTTTTTAGCTCTACTGCTACTATGACTACTACTACCGCTAGTACGACTACATCTACTACCTATACTACAACTCCTACTAGAACTACCACTACTACTATAATAACAACAACTACTTCTGCTACCCCTGCAACTACTACTACTGCTACTACTACAATAGCTACGTTTGCTACTACAGCTACTACTACTCCTCCTACTACTACTGCTACTACTATTGCTATTGCTACAGCTACGTTTGCTACTACTGCTACTACTACTGCTACTATTGCTACTACAGTTTCTACAACTTGTACTACTAAAACTACTACTTCTTCATCAACTAATAGTACTACCTCTACTATTGCTACAACTACTACTACTGTTACTACTTGGACTGCTACCATTGCTACTTCTGTTATTCCTACTACTACTGCTACTCCCGTTACTACTACAACTACTGTTACTACTGCAGCAATTGCTATTACTATCACAACTACTACGACTACTATTATTATTGCTACGACTACTACTGCTACTTATACTACTGCTACTACTGCTACTACTACTACGTCTGCTACTGCTACTACTACAACTGCTACTACTATGACTTCTACTACCTATACTACTACTACCAGCACTACCACAACAACAACAACAACAACAACAACTACTACTACCACTAAAAGAACTTCAACTACTACTACTACCACTACTACTACCACTACTACAACTACTACAACCACTACTACTACTACAACTACCACTATAACTACTACTACCACTACTACTACAACTACTACTACCACCACCACCACTACTGCTTCTACTACTACCGCTACTAGTACTACAACTATCACAAGTACTTCTACTACTACTACTACAACTACTACTTACACTACTACTACTACCACTACTATTGCTATTACTACAAAAACTACTACCACTTCTAATACTACTGCTACCTCTACTACTACTACTACAAATACTACTCCTAGTACTACTACTATTACTACAACCACCACGACTACTACTACTACTACTAAAACTACTAGTACTACTACTACTTCTACTACTCGTAATACTCCCACTAATACTACTACTACAATTACTACTACAACTATGACTATCACTACTACTACAACTACTACTGCTACTACGACTACCACTCCTAATACCACTACTATTACTACTACTACAGTTACTACTAATACTACTAACATTTCTACTACTATTATTATTACTATTACAACAACTACTACTACTACTACTATTATTACTACTATTACTGCTACTACTACTTGTACGACCACTAACCTGCTCTAGCTACTATATGACTACTACAACTACTACTACCACCACAACTACTACTACGACTACTCCTACTGCTTCTAATACTACTATTCCTACTACTACTGCTTCTTTTGCTACTACCATTACCACTACTACTTCTACTACTACAATAACAACAACTACTACTACTTCTACTACTACTATTGTTGCTGTTGTTGCTCCTCCTACGATTGCCACTGCTACTACTACTGCTACTACTACCAAAACTTCTCCTTCTGCTGCTACTATTACGGCTGCTTCTACTGCTGTCACTGCTTCAACTTTTAGTGCTACTGCTACTATTACTACTACTACTGCAACTACCTATACTACTGCTACTACTACAGGAACAAGAACAACAGCTACTACTACCACAGCTATGTTTGCTACTACGGCAACTACTACTGCTGCTACTGCTACTACTACTGCTACTACTATAGTTACGTTTGCTACTACTACTATAGCTACTACTGCTACTATGGCTATTATAGCTTCTACTACTAAAACTACTACTACTTCAACAACTACTAGTACTACTTCTATTGTTGCTGCAACTACTGCTACTACTGTTATTACTAGGAGAGCTACCATTGCTGCTTCTGCTACTCCTGCGACTACTGCAATAGCCATTACCACTACAACTACTGCTACTACTACTATTGTTACTACAACTACAATTGCTATTACTACCGCAACTACTATGACTACTATTATTATTACTACCACTACTACTACTTATGCTAGTACTACTACTGCTACTACTATTACGTCTGCTTCTACTACTGCTGCTGCTTCTACTCCGACTTCTACTACCGATACTACTACTCCTACTAGTACTAACACTGCTACAACAAAACAACAACTACTAATACTAAAACAACTTCAACCACTACTACTACCACTACTTTTGCTACTACTACTACTACCACCACTACTACTACGACTAGCACTATAACTACTACAACTACTACTACCACCACCACCACTACTACTACTACCATTGCAATTACTACTACTACCACCACTACTACTCCTACTACTGCTACTACTTCAACCACTGTTACTAATACAACTATTACAAGTGCTACTACTACTACAACAACATCTATTACAAGTACTATGACTACTACTACCACCACCACCACTACTACTACCACTACTATTGCTACTACTACAACAACTACTACCCTTCTAATACTACTACTACCTCTACTACTACTACTACAACTAATACTACTCATACTACTACTACTACAACCACCACAACTGCTACTATTACTACAACTACTAGTATTACTACTACTTCTACTACTCCTAATACTCCCGCACCAACTACTACTACCACTACTAGTATTACTACTACTTCTACTACTCCTAATACTCCCGCACCTACTACTACTACCACTACTACTATAACTACTACTGCTACTACGACTACCACTCCTAATATTACTACTATTACTACTACCACCACCACCACCACTATTGCTACTGCAGTTGCTCCTCCTATAGCTACTACTGCTTCTACTACTGCTACGACTACTAGTACTCCTCCTATTGTTGCTGTTACTATAGCTTCTCCTACTACTACAACTTCAATTGCTTCTACTTCTAGTGCTTCAGTTACTATTACTACTACAACTGCTAGTACTACTACATTTACTACCCATACTTCTACTCCTATGAGTACTACTAGTACTACTACAATAATAACAATTACTACTACTACTACCACTGCAGCTACTACTACTACTTCTGCTACTACTACAGCTACGTTTGCTACTACTGCTACTACTACTCCTACTACTCTACTACTGATACTACTACTACTCTTGCTACTACTACCGCTGCTACAACTGCTATTACAACAGCTGTAGCTTTTGCTACTAAAACTACTACTTCTTCAATAGCTACTAGTACAACTTCTACAGTTGCGACAACTACTACTACTACTGTTGCTGCTGCTGCTGTTACTACTACAACTACTCCTATTAATACTGCTGCTACTCTTGCTACAATTGCTATTACTACCGCAACTACTCAGACTACTATTATTATTACCACCACTACCAGTCCTACTGCTACTGCTACTACTGCTACTTATCCTAAAACTACTACTTCTACTACTTCTTCTTCTTCTACTACTACTACTACAGCTGCTACTACTCTGACTTCTACTACCTATACTACTACTCCTACCAAGACTACAACTACAGCAACAACAACAACAACAACTACTACTATTTTTACTAAAACAACTTCAAATACTACTACTACCATTACTTCTGCTACTACTACAACTACTACTACCACTACTATAACCATAACTACCACTATAACTACTGCTACCACTACTACTACAACTACTACTGCCACCACCACCACCACTACTACCACCACTACTACTCCTTCTCCTACTACTACTACAACAACTATTACAAGCACTACTACAACCACTACTATGACTACCACCACCACCACTACTACTACTACAACTATTGCTACTACCACAACAACTACTACCACTTCTAGTACAACTTCTACCTCCACTACTACTACTACTAATACTACTCCTACTACTACTACTACAGCAATAACTACTACTACTACTACTTCTACTACTCCTAATACTCCCACTACTACTACTACCACCACTATTGCTACAACTACTACAGCTACTACGCCTACCACTCCTAATACTACTACTATTACTAGCGCTACTGTTACTACTAATACTACTACCATTACTACTACTATTATTATTACTACTACTATTACTGCTACTGCTGCTGCTGCTGCTACACCTGCTCCAGCTACTACTACGACCACTGCAACTACTACTACCACTACTACTACAATAACTACTACTACTTCTATGTCTTCTACTACAACTCCCACTCCTAACTAGTACAGTTGCTACCACCACCACCACTACTACATCTACTACAACAACAACTACTACTTGTGCTACTTCTACTACTTGTAGTTCTCCTAAGACTACTACTACTACTACTATGACCGCTACTACTATTACTACTTCAACTACTTTTACTATTATTATTACTACTACTACAACTACTGCTACTACTACACCTACTAATACAACTACCACTACAATAGCTGCAACTTCTACTAAAACTACTACTTCTTCTCCTGCTCCTAGTATCATTACTACTGCTACTACTATTGCTATTACTACTACGACTACTACTATTACAACTCTGACTACTTCTACTACTACTACTACTACTACAATTACAACAACTGCTACTACTACTACAACCACCACTACTACTGCTACAACTACCACAACTTCTACTTCTACTACTACTGCTACTCCTCCTCCTACTACTACCACTCATGCTGCGGCTGTTGCGACTGTTACTATTATTGGTACTGCTACTAGTAGTACTGCTGCTACTGCTGCTCCTAGCTCTACTACTATTACTACTATTACTACTACTAAAACTACTAATATAGCTACTATTGCTGCTGTTGCTACTACTCCTACTACAATAACCACTACTTGTACTACTACTACTACTACAATGATTATTACTACTACTACTGCTACTACTACTACTATTGCTACTACTACGACTATTACTACTACTACCACTACCGCTACTACTAGTAAAACAACAACTACTACTACTGCTACTACTATTACTTATACTATTTCTACTACTACTACTACTACTACTACTACTACTACAACTACGACAACTACTGCTACTCCTAATACTCGTGCCCTCCGTCTACTACTACTGCAACAACAACAACTACTACAACTACTACTACTCCTCATTTTACTACTACTATTAGAACTACTACGACTACTACTACTAGTACTACTATTACTACTCGTGCTCATTCTTCTACTATGACCAGTACTACAACTACCACTTTTACTACTTAAATTACCACTACTAGTCCTACTACTTTTATAGTTACTGCTATTGCTGCTTCTTCTATTGCTACACCTACGAGTACTACTGCTGCTGCTGCTGCTACTACTACTTCTAGCACAACAACTACTACTTGTACTTCTACTGTTACTACCACTACTACTGCTATTATTCCAACTATTACTGCTGCAACTACTCCTACCACTTATCATACTTGTACTACTACTAATGCAACTACCACCACTACTACCACTACTTTTACTATTATTATTACTATACTACTCCTCTTGCTACTACACCTACTAGTACTACTACGACTACTTCTACTACTATTATGTTTACTACTACTACTACTCTTAGTACTTCTAATATTACTATTAAACTACTTCTATTACTACTCCTACCACTACTACTTCTACTTCTACTACTACTATATCTAATACAACTATAACTACTACTAGGCCTACTACGTCTACAATTTTAAAATTACTGCCAGCACTACCACTACCACTACTAGTACTACTGCACTTACAACAACTACTACTACTACTATAAGCACTACTACTCCTACTACTACTACTATAATGACTACAACTATAATTAGTCCTCTACCAGTAACTCCTACCACTCTGTCCACTATTGCTGCTATTACCACAACAACAACAACTACAACAACTAATCCTACTGTTACTGCTACACCTACTACTGCTACTACTACAATTCGTACTACTATTACTACAACTGTTGCTGCTACTACCACCACCACCACTACTACTACTTCTACTACTACAACTACTACTATAATAAGTACTACTACTCCATCTACTACTACTACTACGATCACTATTGCTACTACTACCACTACTACTCTTGCTACTACTACTACTACACTTGCTACTACTACTACTACTACTACCATTACTACAAATACTAGTAATACTACTACTGCTACTACAACTACTATTACTACTACTACTACCACCACTATTACAACTTTTAATACTACTAATTTGACTATTACTACCCCAACTACAAGTACTACTTCTACTACTACTCCAACTAGTACTACCACTACTACCATAAGCCCTACTGCTTCTTCTACAACAACAACTACTACTTCTACTACAACAACAACTACCACTATCACTGGTACAACTACTACTACCACTAGTAAAACCACCACTACTACTGCTACTACTAGTACTACAACTATTACTGGTATGACAACTACAACTACTACCACAACTACTCCTGCTCTAGCTACTACTCCCAATACAACAATACCTACAACTACTCCTACTGCTACTACTCCTACTTCCACTACTACAATTACTACTGCCAACTGCTACTACTACTATTACTACTACTACTACTATACTATTACTATTACTACAGCTAATACTACTACTAGTACTACTATAGCTACTACACCGACTAGTACTACTACTTCTACAACTTGTACTATTAGTACTACTACTACTACTTGTACTATTATTACTACTACTCTTACTTCTACTACTACAATTACTACTGCCAACTACTGCTACTATTGCTACTACTACTACTTCTATACTATTACTGTTACTACAGCTAATACTACTACTAGTACAACTACAGCTACTACACCTACTAGTACTACTAATTCTACTACTTGTACTATTAGTACTACTACTACTACTAGTTGTACTATTATTATTACTACTACTACTACTACAATTACTACTACTACCTCTACTACAACTACTACTAATACTAATATGACTACTACACCTACTAGTACTACTACTACTACTAATAGTAATACAACACCTACTACTCCTACTTCTACTACTACTACTGCTTCGACTATTGCTATTACCAACACCACTACTACTACTGCTAGAACTTCTACTACTTCTACTACTACTACTGCTACACCTACTACTACTACTGCTACTATTGATGCAATTGTTGTGGCTCCTACAGCTAATACTGCGACTGTTGCTATTACTACTATTAGTACTCCTGCTGCTAATTCTGCTACTACTACTGCTACTATAATTGTTCCTACTACTATTACTACTGCGATAGCTACTTCTAGAGCATCTTCTACTACTCCTGTTGTTGCTGCTGCTACTGTTACTTCTACTACCTATACTACTACTATTACCAGCACTATTAATACTACTAATATAACAACAACAACAACGAAAACCATAACTACCACTACTATTGCTACTACTATTACTGTTACGATAATTGTGACTACTACTGCTACTATTACTACTACTACTACTACTACTACTACTATTGTTGCTACTCCTAATACTACTACTATTACTACAACTATTACTACTACTACTACAATGACTACTCCTAATATTACTACTACACCGACTTCTACTATTACAACAACTACTATACTATTACTCCAGCTAGTATTATTATTATTACTACTACTACTACTACTACAACTATTGATAATACTACTGCTGCTACTACTGCTACTACTTCTACAACGACAACAACAAAAAAACAACAACAACAATAACAACTACTACTACTATTACTACAACTACTAATACTTCTACTTCTCTGACTATTACTACTACAAGTGCTACTACTACTACTACTAGTAGTCCTCCTACTTCTACAATTGCTACTGCAGCTACTACTGTGATTACCATTGCGACTATTGCTGCTAATGATACTTTTACTCCTACTAATACTACTACTGCTTCTACAACTACTGTTACTGCTACTAGAACTATTATTGCTATGGCTACAAATACTACAACCAATACTTCTGATGTTATTGTTGTTACTGCAGTTACTGCTCCTACTACTACAACTACTACTCCTACTACTACTCTGCTGCTGCTACTACTCCTGCTACTACTTATACTACCACTTCTACAACTTCCACTACTGCTACTTTTGCTACTACTACTGCTACTTTTGTTGCTACTACTACTAGTACTACTTTGACTACCGCTAGCACTACTGCTATCGCGGCTACTAATACTTCTCCTTCTAGTGTTCGTCTGACTTCTACTACTACTAGTACCATACTTCTACTGCTACTACAACTACTACTACCACTACTGTGCTACTACAACTACTACTAATACTTCAACTACAACTACTTCTACTTCTACTATAGCTATAACTACTCATACCACCACTGCAGCTACTACTACAATTAATACTACTCCAACTCCTTCTACTACTACTACTACTATTACTACTACTACAATAACAACAATAACAACTACAACTACTACAACAACAACCACCACCACCACCACCACCACCACCACCACTACTATTACTAATACTACTACTACGACTTCTACTACTACTACTAATAATACTACTACTACTAATACTGCTGCTAAAGCTAATACTATCACAACTATCACTACTACTATTATTATTGCTGCTGCTGCTACAACTTCTGCTACAACTGTTGTTATTACTACTCCTACTAGATCAACTACTACAGCTACTACTCCAACTACTTCTCCTACTGCTACTACTACTACAACTACTATTGATTCAACTATAACTACTATTAGAACAACTACTGCTACTTTTATGCCTACAACTATTGCTTCTATTACTACTACTACCAATACACCTACTAATATTAATACTACTGCTACAACTAATGCTCCTACTGCTACTGCTACTAGTACAACTACTACTACTATTACCACTACGAGTACTACTACTCCTACAATTGTTACTACTACTACCGCTCGATTGCCATTGCTGCTACTACTACTACTACTAATGTTGCTTTGGCTACTACTGCTAGTACTGCTACTACTACTGCTATAATTGTTACTACCATTGGTACTACTATTACTTCTGTGCTACTACTGCTATTACAACAGTTGCTGCTAAAACTACAACTTCTACTACGAGCACTACTACTGCTACTACTACTATTAGTACTACAACTACTATTGCGGCTACTAATACTACTACTACAAGTCCGACTACAACTACAACTATTGGTACTATTGCTTCTAATACTACTACAACAACTACTACCACTACTATTGCTGCTACAACAACTACTAATACTTCTACTACTACTGCTGCTAACACTACCACTACTCCAATGACTACTACTCCTACTAGAACTACTCTAGCTTCTACTACTACTGCTACAACAACAACAACTACTACTCCTCCTACTACTCCTACTCCTCCTTCTAATACTACTACTACAATAACTGCTAGTACTAATAATAATACGACTACTAGTAGTAGAAACTACTTATGCAACTACCACAACTACAACTACTATTGCTATTGTTGCTGTTGCTACTACTACTACTTCATCTACAACAACTACTACTGCTAGTACTACTTCTGCCACTACTATTGCTACTGCTTCTACTATTACCACTACTAGAACTATGGGTACTACTTTTGCTACTACTACTACTACTGCTACTGCTACTACTATGGCTACTCCTACTACTACTACTGCTACTGCTAGTACTACTACTCCTCCTACTAATACTGCTTATCATACTATATCTACTACTACTATAATTACTACTACAATAGTAACCATTATTACTAATGTTACTACTACTACTATTACTACTACGACTACTACAATTACTACTGCTACTACTATTACTACTTCTACTACTACTACTTCTACATCTACTACTATTGCAACTACTACTAATATTGCTACTACCACAATTATAGCTACAGCTACTACTGCTACTTCTCTTACTGTTATAGCTATTGCTACTACTACTACTATTACTACTAATACTACTACTGCATCTACTACTACCATTATGACTATTGCTACTACTACTACCACCACCACTACTGCTACTTTTGCTATAGCTACTACTACTGCATCTCCTACTACTGCTACTATTACTACTTGTGCCACTGCTACTCCTACTACTACTGCTACTACCGATACTGCTACTACTAATGCAACTACTACTACTACAACAACAACAACAACAACAACAACTACTACTACTGCAACTACCACTGATTCTACTACTGCTATGACTACTATTTCTACAACTACTACTACTGTTGCTACTACTCCAACTGCTACTACCACAACAACTACTGCTACTACTACTATTATTGCCACTACTACTGGAACAAATGTTTCTACCGCTACTACTGCTCGTATTGCTACTACTACTATAGTCCTCACTACTGATACAACTTTTGCAGCTACTACTGCTACTGTTACTATTGGTACTACTATTACTACAGTAACTTCTGCTACTATTATTACTACTATTATATTTGCTACTACGAATGCTAATGCAACAACTACTACTGCTACTAATGTTGCTGCTGTTGCTGCTACTACTACTACTACAACAGTAACTAATACAACTACTACAACTGCCATTACTATTACTAGTACTACTAGTACAACTAGCACTACTAATATTACTGCTGCTACTACTACTATTACTACCACTACTACTACTACTACTCCGACCGTTAGTACGACTACTACTACTACAACAACTACAACTACAACTCCTAATACTCCTATTAGTACAACTACTACTATTATTACTACTACTGCTACTAGTATCGCGGCAACAACAACGACAACCACTACTACTCCTACTACGACAACTAGTATTGCTACAACTACTACTTGTATATCTACTGGTCTTGCTAGTACTACTACTACTTCTGTGGCTTCTGCCACAACTATTACTGCCACTGCTATAATTACTACTCCTACTGCCACTGCTGCTAGTTCTACTACTACTACTACTATTGCTACTACTACTACTATTCCTACTTGTAATACTTTTATTATTATTAATACTACTATTGCTACAACTACTACTACTACTAGTGCTACTACTAGTACTACTACTACTACTACTACTACTACTACTATTTTTACTACTACTACTCCTCCTCCTCCTCCAAAGACTTCAACTATCACCAATACTACTAGTGCTACTACTACAACTACTCCAACTATAACTATTCTTACCTTTCTCACTGCTACTACTACTGCTACTAATACTATAGTAGCTGCTTCTACTACTACTCTTGCTGCGTTTACTACTTCTACTATCACTACTACTGCTACTACAACTGCAACTACTATTGCTGCTGTTGTTGCTGCCCTTCCTACTACTACTACAACTACTACTTTTGCTACAACTATTACTTTGAATACTACTACTACTTCTTCTTCGGCTACCACAACTATTATTATAACTACTACTACATCCACTACTACTACTAACAGTACTACTAGTACTAGTACTACTAATAATAATAATCCTACTACTACAACTAATACTACTACTAGCACTACTACTACTGTTGCTGCTACAACTACTACTGCCACAACTATAATTACTACTCGTACTGCTACTACTACAAGCTCTACTACTGCTGCTACTACTACTACTACAAGCTCAACTATTACAACTACTACTACAACAACAACAACAACTAGTGCTAGAACAACAACTACTACTAGTGCTACTACTACTACAACAACAACAACTACTGCTATTGCTGCTGCTGCTGCTGTTGCTACTGCTATTCCTACTTCTACTACTATTACTACTACTACAACAACAACAACAACAACTACTACTACTATTAGTACTACTACTGCTACTACCACTACAATAACAACAACAACTTCTACTACTACTTCTTCTACTACTACTACAACTACTACTCATCCTCCTCCTCCTCCTCCAAAGACTTCAACTATCACCACTACTTCTAGTGTTACTACTACAACTAGTCCAACTGTAACTATTCTTACCTCTCCCACTGCTACTACTACTGCTACTAATACTGCAGTTGCTGTTTCTACTACTACTATTGTTGCATCTACTACTGCTAGTATCACTACTATTGCTACGAGTACTAATACTACTACTACTACTGCTACTACAACTATTACTTCTAATACTACTACAATTACTACTACGACTACTACTACTTCTGCTACAACAACTACTATTATTACTACTCCTACATCCACTACTACTCCTAGTACTGCTAGTACTACTACTATTAATACTACTACTACTACTACTACTCCTACTATTGCAACTACAACTACTAATATTTCTACTATTGTTGCTGCTACAATGACTACTACTACTAACCCTGTAATGACAATTACTACAACAACTACTATTACTCCAACTTCTACTACTTCTATTGCTTCTGCTACAGCAACAACAACAACAACTACTACTAGTTTTGCTATTATCACTACTACTGCTGCTGCTTAAACGATTATGGCCATTGCTACTACTACTAATGCTACTATGACTACTACTTCTACAAATACTACAACTACAGCTACTACTGCTATAACTGCTACCACTACAACTACTACAATTTCTACTACAACTGTTGCTGCTAGTACTATACTGCTACTACATCAACCAGTACGCATACTACTACTCCTCCTGCAATAATTACTCTTAGTACTATTACTTTTACTACTACAGCTACTACTACTACAACTCCTTTGGCCACTAAAACAACAACCACTAGAAAAGCTATTGCTACAAATTTTGCTGCTACTACAACTCGTACTACTAATTCTACAGTTATGAATACGAGTATTATTGCTACTACAACTACTACAAATACTACGACTACTATGATGATAGGTACTACTACTATTACCACCACTACTACTACTATTACTACAGCTACGACTTCTATTCCTGCTATGACCACTACTACTGCTACAACCACTACTGCTACACCTAATGCTACTGCTGCTATTACTCCTATTGCTACTACTACTGCTACTATTTCTACTACTACTACTGCTGCTGTAGTTATAACAACAACTATTATAACTAATTTTACTACAACCACAACAACAACTACTATTTCTACTATAACAACTACTACAACTCCTATTACTACTGGCACTACTACAACAACAATAACTACTACAACTCCTATTATTACTAGTACTACTACTACAACAAGAATTACTACCTCTACTACCACTACTACTACTACTTCTGCTACTACTCCTACCACTACTCCTACTACTGTAGGCACTTCCGCTACTGCTATCGTTGCTGCTACTACTACAAGTGCTACTAGTACTACAACAACTACTACTACCACTACAAATACTACTACTTTTACTACTACAACTGCAACAACAACCACAACAATAATAATTGCTACTACTAATACTATTTCTGTTACTGCTACTGCTACCACAACTACTACAACTGCTACTACTATTACAAGCACTACTTGTACGACAAGCACTACTACTATTGCTATTACTATTACTACTATTACTACTGCTACTACTACTTCTTCTACTACTACATCTTTTACTACTACTACACCTACTACATCTACTACTACTATTACCAGAACTACTATGCGTACTATTACTACAACTTGTACTCCTAGTAATCCTAATACAACTACAACTGTTACTACCACAACTACAATAACTCCTACTATAACTACTACTACTACCACCATCACCACTCCTACTTTTGCAACTACTAGTGCAACTATTACCACTACTTCCACCATTATTACAACTGCTACTGTTACAACGATTACAACTACTACTATTATCACTACTAATACCACCACTCCAACTGTTGCTACTGCTATTACAATGGCTACCGCTACTATTACTCCTCCTCCTACTCCTCCTCCTACTACTATTAGTACTACTAGTATTACTACTGCTGATGTTGTTGCTACTACTGACACTGCTACTACTACTACTGCTACTGCTAAAACTCCTGCTTCTACTAATACTAATACTACTGCTTCTGCTGCTACAACAACTACTACTACTACTATGACTTCTACTGCAACTGCTACTGCTTGTACGATGCTGCAACTACATCAACCAGTGCTCATACTACTACTACCCTTGCAATAATTACTCTTACTACTATTACTACTACTACTACAACTCCTATTGCCACTAATGCTACTACCACCTGAACCACTACTGCTACTAATTTTACTACTACGACTACTAGTATTAGTAGTACTAATTCTACTTCGATGACTATGACTATTACTACTACTATAACTACCACAAGTACTACTACAACTAATATGAAAGTTACTACTACTATTACCACTACTACTACTATTACTACTACTATGACTACTACTGCTACTACTACTACAGCTGCTACAACGAATGCTATTGTTGCTACTTCTCTTATTGCTACAACTACTGCTACTATTTCTACAACTACAACTACTACTACTACAACAACTACTACTACTACTACTACGACAACTACTATTAGTATTAATATAACTGCAACTACAACAACTACAACTATTTCTACTACAACAACTACAACTGCTTCTATTACTACCAGTACTACTACAACAACAACTACTACTATGACTACAACTACTGCCACTACAACTACTACCACTACTACAACTCCTACTACTTCTACAACAACAACTACTACTACTACTGCCACTTCAATTACTACTACAACAATCAGTTCTGCTTATGCTACTACTACTAATACTGCTACTACTGTTGCTGCAACGACTGCTACTGGAATTCATACTACTATGACTACTACTAATACTATTACTACTACAACAGGTACTACAAGAACAACAACTACTACTCCTCTTCCTCCTATGACTAGTACTATTACTACAAATACTTCTACTACTACAACAGCTTCTGCTTCTACTACTACTACTTCTACTACTGCAACTACTATGACTACTACTACTCCAACTTCTACAACTACTACTACTGGCACTCCTACTACTCCAACTACTACTCCTATTACTGCTTCTATCACTACTACTACAACTATCGCTAATCCTACTACCACTCCCACTCCTACTACTACAACAACTACTAGTACTAATACTAGTACAACTACAAGTGCTAGTAATACTACTATTACTACTACAATGACTACTACTAGTCCAATGACTACTACTACTACAACAAGAATTACTACCTCTACTACTACTACTACTTCTGCTATTACTCCTACTACTACTACTACTACTGTAGCCACAACCACTGCTGTTGTTGCTGCTGCCACTCCTACTGCTAGTACAACTAATACTACAACTACTACTACTCGTACTACTACTACGAATACAACTACTTTTACTACTACTACTACAACACCAAGAACAATAACAATAATTGCTGCTACTACTACTAACACTATTTCTGCTACTACTACTACAACTACTACTTCTATTACTAGTACTACTAGTACTACTACTATTACTTTTACTACTACCTCTACTACTACTACTTTTACTACTACTACACCTACTACATCTACTACTACTATTATGACAACTACTGTGTCTTCTATTACTACTTCTCCTAGTAATCCTAATACTCCTAATACAACTACGACAACAACAACTACTACTACTACAACTCCTACTACCACTATTATTATTACTACATCTACTACTACTACCATAACTACTTTTGCAACTACTAGTGTGACTAATACCACTACTTTCGCTACTATTAGAACTACTACTATTACAACGACTACTACTACTAGAATTGCTACTACTACCACTACTTCAACTACTGCTACCGCTATTACTGTTGCTAACACTACTATTACAACTACTATTACTCCTACTACAACTACAACTAGTACAACTACAACAACTACAACAACAACTACTACTACTACTGCGACAACAACAACAACTACTACTACTTCTTCTTCTTTGACCACAACTAGTACTACTACTACTACTATGACTACTACTATTATGATTGTTACTAGTATTATTATTACTACTAGTACAACAATTTCTGCTACTATCGCTATTACAACAAGTATTGCTACCACCACAATTATAGCTACAACTACTACTTCTACTACTACTACTAATACGACTGCTACTACAGCTACTACTGCTATTATGACTATTGCTGCTACTACTACCACTACTACTTCTTTTGCTATAGCTACTACTACTACTTCTCCCGCAACAGCTACTGCTACTACTATTACTTGTGCTACCACTACTGCTACTACTGCTGCTACTACCGATATTGCTACTACTACTTCTCCTGCAACAGCTATCGCTACTACTACGACTTGGGCTACCGCTACTATTACTACTGTTGCTACTACCGATACTGCTACTACTAATGCAACTACTACTACTACTACAACTGCAACTGCCGCTAATTCTAATATTGCTACGACTACAATTGCTACAACTACAGCTACTACAGATACAACGGTTGCGGCTACTACTAAAACTACTACTGGACTACTATTACTACTGTAACTTCTGCTACTATTATTATTACTATTACTACTGCTGCTGCTGCTGCTACGACTGCTAATGTAAAAACTACTACTACTACTAATGCTACTGCTACTGTTGTTGCTAATAATACTACTACTACTGCAACTACAACTACAACGACTACTACTCCTCCTACTACTACTCTTACTACTGCAACCACAACTACAATAACTACTACTCCAGTTGGGATTGCCACCCTTACTGCTACTACTTATAATATTACGACAGCTACTACACCTAATACTATTACTGCTACTGCTAGTACGAATACTACTACAACAACGACTACTTCTACTAGTAGTACTACTACTACAATGACTACTCCTAATCCTACTACAGCTACTCCCACTCCTACTTCTACTAGTGCTAATACCGCAACTACTACCCCTATTACTACTAATACTATGCCACCACTACTTAAACTACTTATACTGTTGCTACGTCTACTGCTGCTGCTACTACTACTACTACTACAACTACAACAACTACTACTACTACTGTAAGTACAACTACTACTATTACTGCTGCTGCTACTACTACAACTACTACTACTACGGTTACTGCTACTGCTACTACAGCTCTTACTCCTCCAAGTACGACTACAACTACGGCCACCACTACTACTACTATTGCTACTACTACTACAACTACCACTACTACTACTACTACTACTCCCACTACTTCCACTACTTCTTCTACCATACTACTATTATTATTATTACTACTACTACCACTAGTACTACCACCACCACCACCACTACAACAACTACAATTACTAAAAATACTACTATACTATTACTACTGCTACTACCATAACTACAACTCCTGCTACTTCTATTACACCCCCTACTACTTCAACAACTACTACTACTACTATGACTCCCATATTAATGCTACTAGTACTGCGACTACTTCTACTACTACTACTACTACTATTACTACTATGACTACAACTACAACTGCTAGCTCTACAACTAAAACTACTGGTACTACTACATGAGTACTACAACTACTACTGCTAGTACTACTAGTAATATAGTAGCTACTACTATTACTACTACTCATACTACAACTTCTACTACTACTGCTACTACTCCTCCTATTGCTATGCCAACAACACCTTGTACTACTACTACTGCTACTTCTACTACTACCACTACCACTACTGCACTACAACCACTTGTACTACTACTCTGGCTGCGACTACTACTACACCGTTTGCTACTACTACCGCTACTATTACTACAACTGCGACCTGTACGACTACTACTACCACCACCACCATTAGTACTACTTCTACTACTTCGACTATGATTAACGCTACTACTATTATTACAACTACTGCTATTGGTTCTAATTCGACTACAACAACAACAACTACTACTATAACTAGTACTTCTACTATTAGTATTACTACTACAACTACTATTACCGCTGCTGCTACTATTACTGCTAGTGCTACTACTCCTCCTACTACAACTACTACATTTATTGTTACTGCTACTACTGCTCCTACTTCGAGTGCTACTCATACTACTACTACTATGTCTACCACTAGTACTACTACTCTTAATACTAATACTACTTCTACCACTCCTCCCTCTCCTCCTCCTCCTACTACTACTACTAATACTACTACTGCTACCTCTTCTACTTCTACTCTAACTACTACTCCAACTAGTACTACTTCTGCTTCTACTACTACTATTACAGCTTCTAATTCTACTACTACTACTGCTGCTACCGCTACTACTACTTCTACTAAAGCTACTACTTTGACTACTACTACCACTACTATTACTACCATTGCAACAACAATAACAACAACAACTACTACTACTACTACTACTATTCCTACAGCTAATATAGATACTACTACAACTACTGCAAGTACCACTCCGATTACTACTACTATTACTACTACTACTATTACTAGAACTACTGCTACAATAAGCACTATTACCTTTGCAACTTCTACTACTACTACTATTCCTACTACTGCTACAATTACTACTACTACTTTTATTAATACTTCTACTACTACTATTACTGCTACTACTTCTACAGCAAATAAAACAACTAGTACTCCTACTACTACTTATACTACTACTATTACTATAACTACTATTACTACCGCTATTACAACTAGTATTACAACTTCTAATATTCCTACTACTTCTTATCCTATTATGATAGCTACTCTTATGGCTGTTATAGCTACTACATCTTCTACTACACCACCTACTACTCTGACTACTACTGCTCCTCCTCCTCCTCCTAATACTACTTCTACTAGTACTACTACGATGACTACTACTGCTGCTTCTGCTACTGCCATTGCAGCTAATAGCAGTCCTACAATGACTAATACAACCACTGTACGGCTTGAACTATAACAACTGCTACTAGTAGTACTACCACTACAGCTACCATTGCAGTTACTACTGCTACTGATGCTACTACTGCTATTGCTACCATTACAAAACTACTACCACGACTACTACTTTTGGCACTACTACTACTCCTACAAGTACTTCTATTACGACTAATACCACTATTACTACTACTACTTCTATTACTACTACTATTACTACTCCCAATACTAATCCTTCTGCTACAACTACTACTTTGACTATTATTAGTCCAACCCTACTCCTACAGCTACTCCTCCTCCTCCTCCTCCTACTACTACAACAGCAACAACAACTACTATTGTTGCTATTACTACGATGACTAGTACTAGTACGACTACAAAAATGGCTACTACTACTAATACTGCTATTGCAGCAACTACTACTACTACTACTATGACTACTGCTATTACTGCTACTGCTACAGCTGCAACTACTACTACAACTAATAGTCATACCACTACTGCTGCTAAAACTAACACTATTACTACTACCACTACTAGTACTACTACTATTACCACTACTACTACTATTGCTACTCTGACTTCTACTTCCAATACAACAACTATTACTACTTCTGCTACTACTATAGCTAATACATTGTTAGCTACTATGACTACTACTACAGATACTACTGCACCTATTACTACAACTACCACTAAACAACAACCACTACTATGCCTACTACTACATCTTTGACGGCAACTACTTCTACCACAGCAACTACTAACACAGCTATTACTTATACAACTACTTCTACTCCCACTACTACCTCTACTACTACTCCTACTGCTACTGCTACTACTATGACTATTATAACTTCTATTACTACTGCTAGTACTACTACTATTACTACTACTATAACGACCACTACTACTGCCAATGGTACTACTACCACTTCTCCTACTACTACTATTACCACTACTACAACTACTACTACTACTACCAATGGTACTACTACCACTTCTCCTACATCTACTACTTTTACGACTACTACTACTACTACTACTTTTACTACACCTGCTACTATTACCACTCCTACAGCTACTACTACTAATACCAATGGTATTACTACCACTTCTCCTACATCTACTACTTTTGCGACTACTACTACTACTTTTACTACACCTGCTACCACAACAACTACTACTAGTGCTGCTGCTACTATTATTGCCACTACTGCCACGATTGCTACACTTGCTACTACTACTCCTACTGCCACTGATACTACTGCTACTACTTCTACTACCACTACTACTGCTAATACCGCAGCTACTACTACTACTACTACTACTACAACTACTACTGTCGCTACCATAACTACTACTACCACCACTACTACTACCACTACTACTGCTGCTACTGCTAGTACTACAATTGCTACAACTATAACTACCTCTACTACTACTTCCACTTCTGCTACTACCACAATCGCAACTACCACTAACGCTACTACTTCTATTACTACCACTACAACTACTACTATTACTACCACTATAACTACTACTACTATTACCACCACTACTACTGCTACTACTACTACTACTACGTCTGTTACTACTACTACCACCATAACTACTAGTTCTACTCCAATTAATAATATTTCACCTACTACAACTACCGCCACAACTACTCCAACTACTAGTTCTACTCCAATTAATAATATTTCTCCTACTACGTACACCTAGAACTCCAACTACTACTTTTGTTGCTACTAGTACTGCTGCTACTACTGCTACTACTACTATTGCTAATAATACTACTACCACTAGTACTCATACTTCTACAACTACGAGACCCACTACTACTATAACCACTACAGTTACTATTGCTGCTACTACTACAACAACTAAAACTACTATTACTACCAATACTACTACTGCTACTACAACTAAAACTACTATTACTACTAATGCTACTACTTCTACAACAACAACAATGATGACAACAACAACTTCTGCTACTACTACTATTACAACAACAACAATAACAACAACAACTACTCCTCCTCCTCCTCCTACTACTACTACTACTACTCCTACAACTACTACTACTCCTATGACTATTGCTACTAGTACTATTAGCACTATTGCTACTATTGCTACTACTACTATGGTTATTGCTACTTCTACTACTATCGGTAGTACTACTACTACAGCTACAACTTTGACTTCTACTAGTATTGCTAATACTACTACTACTACTAATACCACTACAACTTCTCTTATTAACAACACTACTACTACTCCTACTACTACTACAACTCCTACAGCTACCACTTCTACTACTTCCCCTCCTACTAGTACAACAACTACCACTGCTACTACTACTACTCCTCCAACTCCTACTCCTACTGCTACACTTAATACTACGTCTACAGCGACAACTACTACTGCACAACTACTACTTCTACTACTACTACTATTCCTGAAACTACTGCTACTGCTGCTACTACACCTGTTGCTACTAGTACTACTACTCTGATTACTATAACTAGTAATTCTACTACTGCTACTACTCAAACTACTATTACTACTTCTACTCTTATTACGACTACTGCTACTACTTCTATTGCTACTCATAGTACTACTACTACAACTAATACTCACATTTCTATTACTAATACTATAATTATTCCTACTAATACTTCAGTACATACACCTACAAGTCCAACTACTACTTCTACTGCTATGACTTCTACATCTTATACTACTACTTCTATGGCTAATAATACTACTACCACTACTACTACTACTTCTACACAAACAAGACCAACTACTGCTACTACTACTACTACTACAATAACTAAAACTACTATTACTACTAATACTACTACTTCTACTGCTACTAATGCTACAACAACTAAAACTACTACTACTACTACTAATACTACTACTTCTACCACAACAACAACAACGCCAACAATAACTTCTGCTACTACTGCTGCTACTACAACAACAATTACTGCTACTATTACTACTATTACTACTATTACTACTACTCCTCCTATAACTACTACCACTTGTGCTATTGCTACTACTACTCCTTGTACTATTGTTACTATTGCCACTACTCTTATGGCTAGTGCTACTTCTGCTACTACTTCTACTACTAGTAGTAGTATTACTACTACAGCTACAACTTGTACTGCTATTCCAACTTTCGCTTCTACTACTACAACTTCTACTACTACTACTGCTACTGCTTGTACTATTACTACTACTACTCCTAGTACTACTTCTACTCCTATTATTGCTTCTACTACTATTACTACTACTACTGCTACTACTACTGCTCTTACTTCGACGACACTTATTGCTACCACTACTACTGCTACTACTAGTACAACTGCTATGACCACTACTACTATAATTACTACTGCTTCTACTACTGCTACTACTATTATTGCTACTACTGCTACTCCTACTAATACTACAGTTGCTACTACTGCTTTTATGAATAGTCGTGCTAATACTTTTGATAATAGTTGTATTTCGTACTACTACTGCTGCTACTGCTACTATTACTCCTTCTACTACTATCACTACAACTACTACTACTCCTACTACTGCTACTACTGCAGCTATTACAACTACTTCTACTACTACAACTGCTACTACAGCTGCAACTACTTCTACTTCTATTGTTGCTACTACAATTACTATACTATTATTACTCCTGCTACCACTACTACTACTATTATTACTCCTGCTATGATTGCTACTACTGCTACTGCAACTACTACTACTACTATTGTTACTACTAATACAACTGCTACTGTTAATACTACCTCTACTGTTGTTACTATTACTACTGCTACTACTACAGCTATTACAACTCCAACTTCTACTACTACTACAACGACTACTACAATAATTGCTACAACAACTACTACTACTACTACATCTACTACTACTACTATTATTCCTTCTACTTCTCCTACTACTGCCACTGCTACCACTAATACTACTACTACTATTACTACCACTATTACAGCTACTACTACTACTGCTTCTACTACTACTAACACTACTTCTCTCACTACTACTACTTATTTGCTACTATTACTAGTACTACTAATTCTACTACTTCGCCAACTACTACTACTGCTGCCACAACTACAGTGGCTACAACTACTACAACTACAACTACAACTAGTACTACTACTATTACTGCTACTACTACTGCAACGCTACAACTACTGCTACTATAATTACTACTACTACTTCTAGAACTCTTGCTGCTCCTATAACTACTACTACTACTACTTCTCCTACTACTACCACTATGGCTACAACTACTTCAATGACTACTACTACTACTACTATGAATACTGCTATAACTCAACTTCTCCTACTACTACTAGCACTATTTCTATAACTAGTACCTAATACCACTACTAGTACTACTACTGCTGCTGTGGCTGCTGTTGCTACTACTACTAGTTCTCCTACTACTACTTTTACTATGACTATTGTTGCTCTTGCTATTACTTCTACTACTATTACTACTAATAATACTAGTACAACAACTTCTACCGTTAATTCTACTGATAGTGCCACTGTAACCATTACTACTACTGCTCCTGCTCCTGCTGTTGCTCCTTCTTCTACTATTACTACTACAACTACTACTTCTACTAGTGCTACTACTACTACTACTACTACTACTACTATGTGCCAATGCTACTATTACTACCTCTACTACTACTACAACTACTAATATTTCTACTGCTGCTACCACTACTATTGCTAATACAACAACTACTGCTACTATTACTATTACTACTGCTACTACTACTTATACTACTGCTACTACTACAACTACTACTACTATGACTACTACCACTATTACAACTTCCACAACTATAGCTACTACTAATACCACTAATTCTACTAATACTACAACTAATAATACTACTACTATTGCAACCACTACTAGTTGTAATACTCCAATTACTGTTACTACTACAACTACTGCTACTTGCTCTACTACAACCGGTGCTGCATCTTTATCCACAACTACTATTACCTGTACTACTACTACTACAGCTACTAACAAAACATATAGATCTATTACTACTAACGATGCTACTACTACTGCTGCTGCTGCTGCTACTGCTGCTATTGCTATCGCTACTACTACCACTACTACTACTACTGCTACTACTAGTGATGCAACTAAGACTTCTAATACTATGACTACTACTACTGCAGCTTCAAATACTGCTACTATTACTGCTACTACTACTATTCCTACTGTTGCTCCAGCAGTTGTTGTTGCTACTACTACTACCACTACTAATACAACTACTACATCTCTTCCTACAACTAGAACTACTACTACTATGACTGCTACTACTACTCCTACTGCATCTACTTCTACAACTACTTGTACTACCACTACTAATACTAGTCTTACTACAGCTCCTATTGTTACTATTACAGCTACTACTGCCACTACTACTGCAACTATTACTACTACTGCTGTCATTGCTGCTACTACTACTACTACTAAAGCCACTACAGCTGCTACTACTCCTACAACTACTACTCCTACTACTCCTACTACTACTGCTACTGTTACTACTACTCCTCCTCCTACTGCTGCTACTGCTACTTTTGCTGTAGCTACTTCTAATACATCTACAACTACTTCTCCTACTCCAAATACAACTGCTACTACAATGACAGCTACTACTACAGCTACTACTACTAGTGTTACTCCCACTACTACTACTACTTCTACTTCTACTACTTCTACAACTAAAATATCTACTACTACTACGACCATGACTACAACTGCAACTACTACTAGTACTAGTACTACTACTGCTACTACTTCTTGTACCACAACTGTCGCTACTATGACCAATACTACTACTACTACTACTACTTCTGTTGTGACTACTTCTACTAATACTACTATGACACCTGCTGTTGCTGCTGCTATCACTACTAGTATTATTATTACTACTACTACTACTGTTGCTACTGTCACTACAACTACTAATTCTACTACAAGTTTTGCAGCTACCACTACTAATAGTAGCAATACTACTCCATTAGTTCCGAGTATTGTGACTATTGATGCTACTACTACTACTGTTGCTACTACTACTATTGTTGCTTTTGCTACAGCTACTATTACTACTACAACTACATCTACTACTACAACCACTACTTCTACTTCTACTACTACTTTTTCTCTGACTACTACTACTCCAACTGCTACTACTACTTCTACTATAGCTACTTCTATACTACTATTACTAGTACTAATACAACTGCAACTACTTCTACTACTGTTACTGCTACAATTACTACTACTACTGCAACTACTACTTCTACTACTATTGCAACTACTACTACTATCGCTAATGCAACTAATACGACTACTGCTATAGCTGCTGCCACTGCTATTCCTACGACCACTACTATGGCTGCTAAAACTACTTCTGCTATGTTTGATACTACTAGAAATTATACTACTGCCACTACTTTTGCTATTACCACTACTACTGCTGCTGCTATGGCTACTACCTCTATTACTACTACTACCACTGCTAGTGCTACTACCAGTTTACTACTACCATTACTATTACTGCTGCTACTATGATTATTACTAATACTACTGATACTTCTGCTACAATAGTTGTTGCCACTATTACTACAACTACAACTACTACTATTGCTCCAGCAGCTTCAACTACTACTATTATCACTACTATCACTACTACTACTACTATTGCTCATGCCATGACTACAACTATTACTACTGTTGCTACTACTACAATTACTACTACTGCTACTCCTCTTACTACTACTATTACAACTACTGTTACAACTACTACAACAACTACTACTAGGGCTGCTCAAACAGCTACTACTATTGCCACTTCTGCTCATATACTATGATTGCAGCTACTACTACTATTACAACAACTGCTGTTACTACGGTTACTAGTACTACCACTATTACTACTACTACTAGCACTAAAACAATGACAACTACCTCTGCAATAATTTCTACACCAACTACTTCTGCTACTAGTGCTGCTGCTCCTACTACTACTACTATTACTACTACTACTACGACTACCACCACCACCACCACAATTACTACTACTATTAGTACTATTCTACAACTACTACTACAACTATTATGCTACTATTACTACTACTAATACTGCTGCTGCTGCTGCTACTACTACTACTACTACTGCTATTACTACTGCTACTACTACAACTACAACTACTAGTAATACTACAACTACTACTACTAATGCTGCTACTACTACTTCTACTACAACAACAACAACAACGATTAGAAATACTTCTACTTCTTCTACTTATACTACTACTGTTGCTGCTCCTGCTATTAGTATTGCTACAACTCCTACTAGTACTACCATAATTAGTACAACTTGTACTGCCACTCGTACTTCAACTCCTACTCCTATCACTATGACTACGCTGAGAGGTACAACTGCTGAAAGTACTACAACTACTATTACTCCTACTACTACTGTTTCTACTACTACAACCACAACTACTGCAACTGCGATTATTGCGACTACTACTAGTACTACTATTGTTGCAGCTGCTACTAATGCTACTCCTATTACTAGTACAACTTCTAATACTCCTACTCCAAGTGCTCCTACTATTACTATTGCTGCTCCTAGTCCAACTCCTACCACTACTTCTACACCTACGGCTACTACAATTAGTACTACTACTACTCTTACTAACTAGGACTACTTCTACTACTACTTCTAGAACTACTACTCCTACTCTTACTTACTAGGACTACTTCTACTACTACAATTACTACTACTACTACTACTCTTACTAACTAGGAGTACTTCTACTACTACTTCTAGAACTACTACTCCTACTCTTACTTACTAGGACTACTTCTACTACTATAATTACTACTACTACTACTACTCTTACTAACTAGGACTACTTCTAGTACTACTTCAAGAACTACTACTCCTACTCTTACTTACTAGGACTACTTCTACTACTACAATTACTACTACTTCTAGAACTACTACTCCTACTACTGCAACTATTACTGCTGCAATTATAACTATCACTACTACTACTACTACTACTACTACTACTACTATTATAACTACTGCTAGTACTTCTATTACTACTATAATCACTAATAATACTACTATTACTACTACTCCTACTGCTGCTGCTACAACTACTACTACTACTACTACTACTACTACTACTACTACTACTACTACTACGACAACTACGACTACTATTACCACTACTACTACTACCTCTATTACTACTACTGCTTATTTGACTACTAAACTAATATTGTAACTACTTCTACTACTACTACTACTCGTATAACTTCTACTAATAATACTACTACTCCATCTACTACAACTACAACTGCCACTACTACTCTTTGTATGACTTCTACTACTCCTACTACTACTCCTCCTCCTACTACTACTCCCACTACAATGACTACTACCATTGCTCGCACTTTTACTACTACTGTTACTACTACTACTGCCATTAATACTACTACTGATACTATGACTACTGCTACTACTACAATAACTACCACTGCTACTACTTCTACTCCTTCTCTATTACCTTGTATTGGTAATAGTAGTAGTAGTGGTAGTTATCATAGCAGAAGTAGCAATACTAGTAGTAGTAATAGGAATAATAATAATAGTAGTATTAGTCCTAGCAGTAGCAAAAGTTCTTTTAGTAGGAGCCATAGTAGTACTAGTTGCAGTAGAAGTAGTATTAGTTATACTTGTGGGAGAAGTATTCGTAGTACCAAAAGTAGAACCAGTAGTAGTAGTATTAGTAGAAGTAGCCACAATAGTAGTAGTAGTAGTTGCAATAGTAGAGGTAGAAGTAGTAGTAGTAGCAATAGTAGCAGCACTTGTTACAGTAGTGGTAGTAGTAGAAGCTATAGTAGTAGATGTAGTAGCAGTAGTTGAAGTAGTAGTAGTTGTAGTAGTAGTTGTTGTTGTTATTGTCGTGTAGTAGTAGTAGTTATTATTCTTGTAGCTATCGTACTAGCAGTAGAAGTAGTAGCTATAGCAGTAGCAATAGTAGTAGCATAAGTATTAATTGTAATTGCTATAGTAGCAGTCATAGTAGTAGTAGTAGTTGTTGTAGGGGTAGTGGCAGCATCAGTAGTAATAGTGGTAATAGTAGTAATAGTAGTAGTACTAGCAGCAGTAGTAGTAGTAGTAGTAGTAGTAGGTGTGGTAGTTGTAGTACTAATAGTAGGAGGAGGAGTAGTAGTAGTAGAGGTAGCGACTGAAGCTTTAGCAATAGAATTTGTAGGAGTTGTAGCAGTAGCAATATTGTTAGGCGTAGCAGCAGTGGTTATTGTAGTTAAAGAATTAGGAGGAGTAGTAGTAGTAGTAGGAGCAGTAGCTATTGTCGTAGTGAAAGTGGTATAAGCAGTAGTACTAGTAGAAGTTGTAGTAGTATTTGTAATAGGAGTAGTAGCAAAACTTGTAGTGGTTGTACCCGTAGCAATAGTAGCTATAGCAGTAGCAGTAGCAACAGAAGTAGAAGTAGAACTAGCTGTATCAGTAGTTGTAGTGGCCAAAGTAGTAGTAGTAGGAGAAGTAGTAATAGTAGTAGAAATAATAGTAGTTGTAGTAGTAGTAGTCATAGTAGTGTTAGCAATAGTAGTAGTAGTTAGGGTAGTAGTAGTAGTAGTATTAGTAGTAGTAGTAGTGGTAATTGTAGCAGCCCTAATAGTTGTTGAAGTAGTAGTAATAGTTCAAGTGGTAGTAGTAAAAACAGCAATAGTAGTTGCTGCAGTACTAGTAGCATTAGTAGTAGTACTAGGAGGAGTAGGAGCAGTAGGATTATTTGTAGCACATTTAGTAGTAGAAGCTATAGTACTAGTAGTCATAATTGTGGGAGTGGTTTTAGTCGTAGTAGGAGTAGCTATATTAGCTATATTTGTAGGAGTATCAATAGTGCCAGTAGTGGTTGTCACAATACTAATTGTTGGATAGTAGTAGTTGTAGTAGTAAGAGTAGCAATAGGAGTATTGTTGCAATAGTAGTAGGGGTTGTAGTACTAGTAGTAGAATTAGTAGTAGTACTAGCAATAATGGTAGGAGTAGTGGTAGTAGTTGTGGTAGTAGTAGTGGTGGTAGTAGTAGTAGTGCTTGTGGTTGTGGTAGTAGTAGCAGTCATAGTAGTAACAATAGCAACAGTAGTAGTAGTAGTGGGGGAAGTAGTAGTAGCAGAACTCACAAGAGGAGTGGTAGTACTAGTAGTTGGAGTGGGAGTGGTCGCGGTGGTGGTGGTGGTGGTCGCGGTGGTGGTAGTAGTAGTAATTTTTGTAGCAGCAGTAGTAGTACTAGTAGTGGTGATAGAAGTAGTTGTCGTAGTAGTAGTACTAGTAGTAGTTTTAGTAGGCATAGTAGTAGTAGTAGCAATATTAGTAGTAGTAGTAGTAGCCATTGTGGTAGTAGTAGCAATAGTAGTAGCTATAGTACTAGTAGTATTAGTTGTAGTAGCAGTAGTGATAATGGTAGTTTTAGAAGAAGTAGCAACAATAGTAGTAGTAGTAGTTGTTGTTGTAGTAGCGTTAGTAGTTTCGGTATTAGTTGTAGTAGTAGTAGCTATTGTGGGAATAGTAGTTGTAGTAGTAGGAGAAGTAGTAGTTGTCACAGTAGTAGAAGTAGTAGCAATAGTACTAGTAGAAGTAGTAGTAGGCATAATAGCAGTAGCAGTAGTAGCTGTACTAGGAGAAGTAGTAGCAGTAGCAGTAGCATTAGTTGTTGTAGTAGTAACAGCAGTAAGCAATAGCAACAGTAGCAATGCCAGTAGTATCAGTAGTAGCATCAGCCACAATAGTAGCAGAAGTAGTTATAGCAATAGTGATAGTAGTATTAGTAGTAGTAGTTGTTATTGTTGTTGTGGTAGTAGTAGCAATAGTCATTATAGCGGTAGTAGTAACAGTAGTTATAGTAGTTGTAGTAGTTGCTGTAGTAGCAAAATTGTAGCACTAGTAGCAATAGTTGTTGTGGTAGTAGTAGTACCTGTTGAAACAATTATAGCAGTAGCGGTAGAAGTAGTAGTAGTAATACCAGTCATAGCTATAGTAGGCATAGTAGTATTATGAGTAGTGGTAGTGGTACTAGAGCTAGTAGTAGTAGTAGTAGTAGTAGTTATAGTAGTAGCAATGGTAGTAGTAGTGCTAGTGGTACTAGTAACAGAAGTAGTAGTAGTAGTAGTAATAATAATAATTATTATTATTTTAGTAGTAGTAGTGGTGGTACAAGTTGTAGTAGTAATAATAGTAGTAGTAGTAGTAGCAGCAGCAGTAGTAGTATAGTGGTAGTTGCTATAGCAGTAGTAGCAGTAGTAGTGTAGTAGTAGTTGCTACTGTAGTAGTAGTTATAGTTGTGTAGTATTTGTTATTGTTGATGTTGTGGTAGTAGAGGTAGTTGTACTAGTATTAATAGTAGTAGTATGTTGTAGTAGTAGTTTTACTAGCAGTAGTGGTTGTAGCATTAGGAGTTGTAATGGTAGTAGTAGTAGTAGCAAAAGTAGAAGAAGCTATACTAATAGTTGTTGTAGTAGTAGTAGGAGTAGTAGTATAGTGGAAGTAGTAGGAGCAGTAGTTGTAATAATAGTAGTAGTAGTAGCAGAATTAGTAGCAGTAGTAGAAGTAGTCATAGTCATAGTAGCAATAGAAGTAGTAATTGGAGTTGTAGTAGTGGTTGTAGTAATAGTAGCAGTTGCAATAGGAGTATTAGGAGTATCTATAGTAATAGTAGATGTAGTAGTAGCTGTAGTAGTAGTGGTAGTAGTAGAAGTAGTTACAACATTAGTAGCAACAGTAGTAGTAGTGGAAGTAGTTGTAGCAATAGTAGTAGTTGCAATAATAGTAGTAGCAGGAGTCATCATAGTAGGAGACGTAGGAGTACTCGTTATTGTTGCAATCATAGTGGTAGTAGTCATTGTTGTACTAGTTGCAATTATTGTAGTCGTAGTAGTCCTAGTAGTAGTAGTAATAGTAGTAGTAGTAGTGGCAGTGGTAGCTATAGCAGAAGCAGCAGAAGTAGTAGTAATAGTAGCTATAGAAGTAGTAGCAGTAGCAGTAGTAGAAGTGGTAGGAGATGTAGTACTAGTAGCAACAGTAGAAGTAGCAGCAATAGCAACGACAGCAGTAGTAGTGGTAGTAGTAGTTGTAGTAGTTGTTGTTCTAGTAGTAGTAGAAGTAATAGTAGTAGAAATAGTAGTTGTAGTAGTAGTAGTATTAATAGTCGCATTAGTAGGAGTAGTTGTAGCATTGGTAGCAGCAGCAGTAGTACCATCAGTAGCAACAACAGTAGTACTAGTTGTAGTAGTAGTAGTAGTAGCAGCAGTAATAGTAGTAGAAGTAGTAGTAGTAATAGAAGTAGTAGCAGTAGTCGTAGTAGTAGTAGTAGCCGCAATAGTAGTAGTAGGAGTAATAGTAGTTGTTGTCCCTATAGTAGTAGCATTAGTAGTAGTTATTGTACCAATAGTAGTAATCACCGTAGCTATTGTACTAGTAGTTGTTGTAACAACAGCAGAAGTAGCATTAGTGGCAGTAGTAGTGTTACTAGTAGTAGTAGTTGTAGTAATAGTAGTAGTAGCTGTAGTTGTAGTAATAGTAATACTGGTAGTAGTAATAGTAGTAGCAGCAACGGTAGTAGTAGTTGCAACAATAGCAAAAGTCGTAGTAACAACAATAGTAGTATTAGTGGTAGTAGTTGTAGCATAAGTAGCAATAGTAGTACTAGTAAAAGTTATAGTAGAAGTAGTAGCTGTAGTAGCATTAGTAGTAGTAGCTGTAGTAGCAATAGTAATAATAGTAGTAGCAGACACAGTAGTAGCAGCAATAGTAGCATTAGTAGAAGTAGCTGGAGTCGTTGTAACAATAATTATAGTAGCCGCAGTAGTAGTTGTATTAGTGGGAGGAGTAGTAGTAGTATCTATAGCAACAAAAGCTGTATTAGTAGTTGCAATAGCAGTTGTAGTAGTAGCAGTAGTAGCAGCAGTGTTTGCAGTAGCTGTATTTGTCGTAGCAACAACGACTATATTAGTTGTTGCAGTACTGCAGCATTAGTTGTAGTAGTAGTACTAATAGTAGTAGTAGCAGTAGTGGTAGTCGTTGTCACAGCAGTAGAAGCAGTTACAATAGTTGTAATAGTCATAGTTGTTAGTGGTATTAGTAGTAGTTCTAGTAGCTATAGGAGTAGTAGTAGTATTAGTAGTAGTAAAAGTAGTAGTAGGATTAGAGTAGTAGTAGTAGTTGATGAAGTTGTAGCTGTAGTAGTAGTAATACTAGCAGTTGTAGTAGGAGTACTAGGAGTACTTGTAGTAGTAGTGGTAGTACTAGTAGTAGTAGTAGTAGTAGTAGTAGGAGTAGGAGTCGTAGTAGTTGTAGTAGTACAAGTAATTGTAATAGCAATTGCAGTAGTAGCATCAGCAGTAGCTGTAGTAGTTGTTATTTTTGTATTTGCAGTAGTCATAGAAGTATTCTTGTTAGTAGCAGTGCTTGTAGAAGTAGTAGTAGTAATAGTAGTTCTAGTAGTAGTAGTAATAGTAGTTCTAATAGTAGTAGTAGTAGTTCTAGAAGTAGTAGTAATAGTAGTTCTAGTAGTAGTAGTAATAGTAGTTCTAGTAGTAGTAGTAATAGTAGTTCTAGTAGTAGTAGTAGTAATAGTAGTTCTAGTAGTAGGCATAGCTACAACAGTAGTACTAGTAGTTGTAGTTGTAGTAGTAGTGTGGTAGTAGGAGCAGCAGCTGTAGTAGTAGTGGTAGGAATAGTAATAGTAGTAGTAGAAGTAGTAGTGTAGTAGTAGTAGCAATAGAAGTAGTAGTAGTTGAAGTAGTGGTAGCTGTAGGAGTAGTAGCAGTAATAGTAAAGTAGTTGTCGCAGTAGTGGTACAAGTAGCAGTAGTAGTAGGAGGAGTAGCAGTAGCCATAGGAGTAGTAGTAGCAGTAATCGTTGTAGTAGTAGGAGTAATAGTTGTAGTAGTTGTAGTAGTAGTTGTTGTAGTAGGATTAGTAGCGGTGGTAGAGTAGTCGTAGTAGTAGTAATAGCTAGAGTAATAGTAGTAAATTAGTAGTAGTAGTCGTTGTAGATAGTAGTAGGAGTAGTAGCAGTAGCAGTTGTAGTAATAGTAGTGGCCATTGTAGTAGTAGTAGTATTCATAGCAGGAATACTAGTAGTCATAGTAGATGTTTTTGCAACAGAAGTTGTAACTATAGCAATAGGAGTAGTAGTCGTAGTAGTAGTAGTAGAAGTAGTTGTAGTAGTGCTATTAGCAGAAGTTGTAGTGGGAACAGTAGTTGTAGTAGTAGGAGTAGTTGTAGTAGAAGTTAGTTGTCGTAGTAGGAGTAGCAATCATAGTAATAGTAGTAGAAGTAGTATTAGTAGCAGTAGTAGGAGTAGTAGTAGCAGCAACAACAATAGTAGCAGTTGTAGTAGTAGTAGCTGGAATAGGAGTGGTAGTTGTAGAAGTAGTTGCAACAGTAGTAGTAGCTATAGCAGTAGGAGTAATAGTAATTGGAGTAGGATTAGTAGAAGTTGCAGTAGGAATAGTAGTAGGAGTAGTAATTCGAGCTGGGGTAGTAGCAATAGTAGTGGCAGTAGTAGAAGGAGCAATTATTGCAGAACTAGTTGTATTTATTGTAGCTATACTAGTGGTAGTGGTAGTAGTAGTAGTAGCAGTAGTAGTAGATGTAGAAGCCATAGTAGTAGTAGTAGTAGTAGGAATAGGTGTAGTAGTAGTAGTAGTAGTAGCAGCAGGAGTAGTAGTTGCAGTAGTAGTTGCAGTAGCAGTAGGAGTAGTAGGAGGAGGAGGAGTAGTAGTAATAGAAGTAGTAGTATGAGTAGTAATAGTAGTAGGAGTAGGAGTAGTAGTTGTTGTTGTAGTAGTAGTAGCTGCAGAATTAGTAGTAGTAGTATTAGTAGTAGTAGTAGTAGCAGCAGCAGCAGCAGTAGTAGTAGTAGTCATAGTAGTAGCAGCAGGAGTAGTAGAAGAAAAAATTAGTAGTAGTAGTCGTAGTAGAAGTAGAACGAGGAGTAGTAGTACCAGTGGTAGTAGAAGTAGTACTAGAACTAGTAGTAGTAGTAGGAGAAGTAGTAGTATTAGTTGTAGTGGTAGTAGTAGTTGTATGAGTAGTAATAGGAGTAGGAGTAGTAGAAGTAGCAGTAGTTGTAGTAGTAGTAGCAGCTGCAGCAGCAGCAGTAATACTAATAGTAGTAGTATTAGTAGTAGAAGAAGTAGTAGTAGCATTAGTAATATTAGTCATAGTATTAGTAGGAGTAGTTGTAGTAGTAGTAGTACGAGTAGTAGGAGTAGCAGTAGTAGTAGTAATAGTAACAAAAATAGTAGTAGTAGTAGTAGCAAGAACAGCAGTAGTGGTAGCTGTAGCATTAGTAGTAGGAGTAGTAGAAGAAGTAGCAATAGAACTAGAGGAAGTAGTAGCTGCAATAGTAGTAATAGTATTAGTAGTAGTAATCATAGGAGTTGTAGTAGTAGTAGTAATAATTGTAGCATTAGCAATAATAGTAGATGTAGGGAAGGTAGTATTAGTACTCGTAATACTAGTAGTTGTAGAAGTAGTTCTAGTAGTAGTTGTACTAGTAGTAATAGTTGTATTACTAGTAGAAGTTGTAGCAACAGCAGTAGTAGTCGTAAGAGCAGTGGCAGCAGTAGTCTCAGCAACTATAGTTATAGTAGCGCTATTAGTAGTGGTAACAATAGCAAAAGAAGTAGTGTTGTAGTAGTCCTAGTAGTCACTATAGTTGTAGTAGTAGCAATAGTAGTAATAGATATAGTTATAGCAGTAGTAGCAGCAATAGCAGTAGTAAAGATTGTAGTGGTAGTAGTAGCAGCAGTAGTAGTAGTGGTCATAGTAGTAGTAGTGGTAGTGGTAGTAGTAGCAATAGTCATAGTAGTGGGAGAAGGAGTATTAGTTGTTATTATGGGAAAAGTAGTAATATTAGAAGTGGTAGCGGTTGTAGTAATAGTAGTAGTAGTCGTAGTTGTAGTAGTAATAGTAGTAGTGGCAGTAGTAGCAGTAGTAGCAAAAGTAGTAGTGGTAATAGTATTAGTTGTAGCAGTAGTAGTCAAAGTAGGAGTCGGTGTAGGAGTAGGAGTTGTAGTAGTAGGAGGAGTAGGAGGAGTCGTAGTGGTCATGGCAATAGCGATATTTGCAGTAGTATTATTAGCAGCAGTACTAGTAGTAGTTGCAGTAGTACTTGTAGTAATTGAAGTTGTATTTCTGGTATTAGTAGTATTTATAGTAGTTGTAATAGTAGTAGTTGTAGTAGGAGTAATAGGAGGAGTAGTAGTAGTAGTACTAATAATAGTAGCAGCAGCAGCAGTAGTAGTAATTGTAGTAGTTTTAGTAGGTGCAGTAGTAGTTGTAGCAGTAGTAGGAGGAGTAGTAGTAGAAGCTGTAGTAGTTATAGCAATAGCTGCAATAGAAGTAGTAGTTGTTGTAGTAGTATCAATAGCAGTTGTAGTAGAGGTAATAGTAGTAGTTACAGCAGTAGTAGTAGTAAGTGAAAAAATATGAGTAATAGTACAATTCATGGAAGTAGTAGTAGGAGGAGGAGCATCAGTAGTAGTTTTAGCAGTAGTACAATAAGTTGTAGCAGTAGTTGTAAATGTAGTAGGTTTAGAAGTTGTAGTAGTAATAGTACTAGTTGTAGGAGTGGTAGTAATTGTTGTTGTAGGAGCAGCAATAGTAGCAATACTTGTTGTAGCTGTAGCAGTTACTTCAACAATAGTAGTAGTAGTATTAGCAATTGTAGCGGTAGTACCAATAGTTGTAGTACTAGTAGTACCAGCAGTGGTGGTACCATTAATAGTAGTAATAGTAGTAGTAATATAACTAGTAGTTGAAGTTGTGGTACCCATAATAGTAGTAGTAGTAGTAGTAAAGTAGTAGTAGCAGTAGTAGTAGCAGCAGAAGTAGTTGTAGTTATACTAGCAGTAGCGGCAGCAGGAGGAGTAGTAGTACTTGTTGTAGTAGCAATATTAGAAATAGTAGTAGTAGTAGTAATAATAGTAATTGTAGCAATAATAGTGACAATAGTAACAGTTGCAGTAGAAGTAGTAGTAGCAATTGTAGTTACAGTAGCAATAGTAGTCATTCAAGCAGTAGTAGTTGTTGTAGTAGTAGTAGCAGTAGCAATAGAAGTTATAGTAGTAGTACTAATAGTGGCATTAGTAGTAGTTGTATCAATAGTGGCAACAGTAGTAGTAGTTATAGGATTAGCAGTAGTTGCAATAGCAATCGTAGCATTAGTTAGAGTGGTAGCTGTGGCAGTAGAACTAGTAGTAGTTGTAGTAGTAGTTGTAATAGCGATAGTAGCGGGAGTAGTAGTTATGGTGGTGGTAGTAGTAGTAGAAGTAGTAGGAGTAGTAGCAGCAGTAATAGTAGTGGCAGTAGTATTAGTAGTAGTAGCAGCAGTACTAATAGTAAGAGGAGAAATAGTAGAAGTAGCAGTAGATGTTGTAATAATGGTGGTAGTAGTAGGAACAATAGTTGCAATAGTAGTAGTAGTTATCGTAGTAGTAGTAGCAATAGTAGAAGTAGGAGAAGTTGTGGTAGTAGCAGTACCAGTAGTTGTGGTAGTCGCAGCAGTTGCAGGAGGAGGTGCAGTAGTAGCAGTCGCAGTAGTAATTGTAGTAGGATTTGCGGTAATAATAGTAGTGTTATATGTAGTAGTAGTGGTAGTAGCAGTAATGCTAGTAGTAGTAGTGGTTGCGGTAGAAAGAGTAGGAGCGGTACTAGTAATAGTTATAGCAGTTGCAATAGTAGTAGAAGTAGCAGTAGTGGTAGTAATAGCAGTAGTAGCAGTAATGCTAGTAATAGTAGTGGTTACAGTAGAAAGAGTAGGAGCGGTACTAGTAGTAGTTGTTGTAGCAGTTGCAATAGTAATAAAAGTGGCAGTAGTGGTAGTAATAGCAGTAGATATAGTTATAGTAGTAGAAGTAGCAATAGTAGTAGTAGGAGTAGTAGTAGTAGAAGTAGCAGTAGTAGTAGCAAAAGTAGAAGTAATAGTAGTTGTTGTTGTAGTAGCAGCAGTAGTAGTGGTAGCTCTAGCGGTAGTAGTTGTAGTAGTATCAATAGCAGCAGCAGTAGTAGTAGCAATAGTTGTAGTAGTAGTAGAAGCAAAATGAGAAATAGTAGTAGGAGTAGGAGTAGTACTTGTAACAGTAGCTGTAGAAGTAGGAACAATAGTTGCTGTGGTAGAAGTAGTAGTTGAAGTAGTAGTGGCAACAGCTGCAATAGTAGTTGTTATTGTTGTTGTATGGGTAGTAGTAGAAGTAGCAGTAGTAGTAGTTGTAGTAGTAGCATTTGTAGGAGTAGTTGCAGCATTTGTACTAACATTTGTAGTATTAGGATTGGTAGTAGTAGTAGTACCAGGACTAGGAAATGACATAGTATTAGTAGTAGTAGCATCTGTAGTTGTAGTAGGAGTAGCAGTAGTAGTAGTTGTAGTAGTAGTAGCAATAGCAATCATAGTAGTTGTAGAAGTGATTGTAGTAGTAGTAGTCATAGCAGAAGCAGCGGCAACAGTAGTGGTGGTGGTAGTAGAAGTAGTAGTAGTAATAGTTATTGTAGTAGTAGCAGTAGTAGTACAAGTTGCTGTTGTTGTTGTTGCAGTAGTAGTAGTAGTAGTAGAAATAGTAGTAATAGTCATAGTAGTTGTACTAGTAGTAGTGGTTTTAGCAGTAGTAGTAGCAATAGCAGTTGCAGAACCGACTGCAATAGTAGTAGTTATTATTGTTGTAGTAGTTATGGCATTCGTAGTTATAGTAGTAGTAGTAGTAGTAGCAACAATAGCAGAAGTAGTAGTATGAGTGGTACTAGTAATTGTAGTAGTAGCAATAGTAGTAGTAATAGTAGTAATAGGAGTAGTAGTTGTTATTGTGGTAGTAGTAGCTGTTGTAGTAGTAATAGTATTAGTTGTACTAGCAACCGAAGTTGTAGTCGTAGTAGTACTTGGAGTTGGAGTGGGAGTAGTAGTAGGAATAGTAGTACTCGAAATAATGGTAGTAATAGGAGTTTAAGTAGTAGTATTAGTAGTAGTAGTAGTGGTGGTAGGAGTAGGAGTAGTAGAAGTAGTAGTCGATTTAGTGGTAGTAGCAACAGTAGTAGTTATTGTTGTAGTAATTGTAGTATTAGTTGTAATAGTTGTAGTAGTACTCGTAGAAATTGCAGCAATAGCAGCAGTAGTAATTTAGTATTAGTAATTGTAGTAATAGTAGTCTGATTAGAGTAGGAGTAGTAATAGCAGTAGCAGCAGTAGGATTAGGAGTAGCAGTTGTAGGAGCAGTAGTAGTAGCAGTCGTAGTAGTTGGATTAGAAGTAGTAGTAGTAGTAACGATAGTAGTAGTAGTAGTAATAGTAACAGTAGTAGTACTATGACTGCGGCTGCTACCACCGCTATGACTGGTATAACAGTAGTAGTACTATGACTGGTGGTACAACGAATACAATTATTGCTACTACTGCGGCTGCTACCACCGCTACTGCTACCACTACTGTGACTGCTGCTACTACTACTGCTACCATTACACTCGTTACCACTACAACCAAAACCACAACTACTACTACTACCGCGACTATTGATTCTGCTGCTACAACAACTACTACTACCACTACTACTACTACTAATACTACTATTGCAGCTACTACTTCTGCTACTATGGCTACTACTACTACTACTATTATTACTTCTACTACTACTACCATGACAGCTACAACAACTACTGCTACTGCTACTATTACTACTAGTACTACCACTACTACAGTGACTAGTTCTACTACTACAACACAAATACTTCTGTTGCGGTTGCCGCTGCTACTACTAGAGCTACTACAACTACAGTTGCTGTGACTACTACTACTACTATTGCTACTACTGTTATTGTTGCATTTGAAACTAATACTACTAGTACTACTACAATGACCACCGCCACTACTACTACGAGTATTACTACTACAACTACTATGATAACAACAACTTCTTCTGCAACTACTACTCGCACTACTGCTACTGCTCCTGCTACTACTACAACAACTACTACTACAACCACTACTACAACTAATACTACTACTAATACTTCAACTACCACTATTACTACTACAACTATTACTACTACTGCTACTACTACTACTGCTACTACAACTACTACCACTCCTACTACAACTAATACGGCTACAACTACTACTATTACTAGTATAATTTCTGCTACTACTACTATTACAACAGCTACTGTTACTACTACTACTACTACTACTACTACTACTACTACTACTACTACTACTACTACTACTACTATTACTACTAGTATTACGTCAACTACTACTATTACAACAACAACTACTACTATTTCTACTACTACTACTATTACAAGTATTACTATTGCTACTACTATGATATCAACAACTTTTTCTGCTACTACTACTTGTGCTACTGCTATAACAACTACTACTACAACCACTACTACAAGTAATGCTGCTGTTGCTGCTACTACTACTACTATTACTACGACTACTGCTACTACTACTACTACCACAACTCCTACTACTACTAATACTACAAACACATATACTACTGCTACTACTACTCGTACTGCTACTCCTACCACCACTCCTACTCGTACTGCTACTGCTACCACCACTCCTACTCGTACTGCTACTGCTACTACTACTACTACAACTTGTACTACTATTATGACTATTACAATAATTACTACTGCTGCTGCAATTACTTCTACTCAAACTGCTATGGTTTTTGCTATTATAACAACAACAATAGCTACGACTACAACTGCTGCTACTTATACTACTGCGACTACTTCTTCTAACGCTGCTACTACTATTACAACAACAACTACTACTACTACTTCTGCTACAATTTCTACTACTACTATTACCACTACTACTACTTCAACTACTACTCTTACTACTACTACAACAACAACTATTACAAGTATTACTGCAAGTACTACTATTACTAGTACTGTTACTACTATTTCTACTATTGCTATTATTAATACTACTATTACTACTACTACAACTATGATTATTACTAATACTACTATTATTACTACTATTACTGCTACTACTAATATTACAGTTATTACTCCGACTATTACATTTCATACTCCTACTTCTGCTGCTACTTCTCCAACTAATCCTAATACTACTACCATGACGTACAAATACTACTGTCGTTGCTGCTACTACTCCCACTACTACTGCAAATTCTATTATTGCTTCTACTACTACTACTTCTACGGCTACCACTACTCCTCCTCCTACTACTTCTACTACTACCACTACTAATTCTACTACTAGTACTACTACTACTACTACTACTACTACTTCTAATACTACTAATACAACAACTACTACAACTACAATTACTGCTACTACTACTACTTCTAGTACAACAACAACTATGACTACAACTACTTCTAGGACTCCTACAACTGCTATTTTTGTACAACTACAACAACTATCACAACTATAAATATTGCAACTGCTAATATGACTACTAATACTTCTAGTACTTCAACTACTGCTACTATTTTTCCTATTACAACTATTATTTCTTCTGTTGCTGCTACTGTTGCTACTCACACAACTACCAATACTACAACTGCTACTACTTCTACTACAACTACTGCAACTACGACCACTTTTGCTTTTACTTCAACTATGACAACTACTATTACAACAACGACTACTAGTACCAGAATGACTAATGCTCCTACAACTACCACATCTACTCTTCCTTCTCCTACTACTACAATTACTACTACTAAAACTACTACTACTCCTATAACTACCACTACTATTCCTACTACTACTACTAGTACTACTACTACAACTCCTACTACAACTACAATTAATATAAATTCTCCTACTACAACTGCTAATACTACTAGTACAACTACTCGTACTTCGACTCTCCTACTTCTACTACCACTACTATTAATACTTATTACTACTACTGCTGCTACTACTACTACTACTACTACTACTACTACGATTTCTACTACTACTTCTGCTGCTACTACTACTGCAACTACTGCTACAGCTACCACTACTATCACTACTGCTACTCCTATTGCTGCTATTGCTGCTACTACTACTGCTACCTCTACTAATACTATTTCTACAATTTCAACTACTACTACTTCTACTACTAATACTAATACTACTACTATTACAACTACTACAACTACTGCTGTTACTGCTATTGTTGCTACTACTTCTGCTACTATTACTACAGCAGCTTCTACTATGAATACTACTACTTTAACTGCTACAACTTCTACACATATTGCAACTGCTACTACTACTGCTACAACTACTACTACAACTACTACTGCTTCTACTGCTACAACTACCGCAACTACTGCTATTACTACTACTACTAATCCAATTACGACTACTAATACTACTATTACAACAACTTCTACTACTACTGCTACTGCCACTGCTATTACTACTTGTTTTCATAGTATTACTACTTTTGCTACTAGTACAGCTACTACGACTACTACTATTACTACTATTATTACTGCTACAACAAATACAATTAGCGCTACTACTGTTGCTGCTACCACTGCTACTGCAACCACTAATATGACTGCTGCTATTACTAGAACTACCATTACAATTGTTACTACTACTACCACATTCACAACTACTACTACTACTGCCACTATTGATTCTACTGCTACAACAATTACTACTACTAATACTACTATTGCAACTACAACTTCTACTTGTACAACTACTACTACTACTACTATGACGATGACAACAACAACTATAACAACTACTGCTACTACTACTGTTACGTCTAGCACTACCACTACTACAGTGACTAGTTCTACTCCTACAACACTCAAAACTTCTATTGTTGTTGCCGCTGCTACTAGAGCTACTACAACTATAGTTGCAGCGACTACTACTACAACTACAACAACTACTATTGCTGCTGCACTCGCAACTAATACTACTACTACAAGTATTGCTACAAAACTATTATGATAACAATAACAACTTGTTCTACAACTACAACTCGCATTACTGCTATTGCTACTGCTACTACTAAAGCAGCTACTACTACAACCACTACTACAACTAATACTACTAGTACTACTGTTTGTACTACTACTACTACAACAACAACTACTTCTATTACTACTACAACTATTATTACTACTACTGCTATTACTACAACTACTACAACTACTACAACTAATACGGCTATAACTACTACTATTACTAGTACAACTACTGTGACTACTACTACTACTACTATTACAACAACAACTACTACTATTGCTACTTACAACTACTACTACTACGAGTATTACTACTACTACTACTACTACAATAACTACAACTTCTTCTACTACAACTACTCTTACTACTGCTACAACAGCTACTACTACAACCACTACTTCAACTAATGCTGCTACTACTTCTTGTACTAATACTACTACAACAACAACAACAACAACAACAACTACTACTACTACTAGTACTACTATTACTACGACTATTGCTACTATAATAACTACTACCACTATTCCTAATATTACTACTCCTACTACTATACAGCTACTACTGCCACTACTATTTGTAATACTGCTGCTACTACAACTACTACTGCTGCTGCTACTACTGCTGCTACTGCTACTACCACTCCTACTCCTACTACTACTACTACTAGTGTTACTATTATAACTAGTACTACTATTACAACTTCTACTGTGACTATTACAACAACAACTACAACTTTTGCTACTACTTCTACTCTAATTGCTTTTGTAGTTGCTACTACAACAACAACTACTATGACTACTAGTACTACTGCTACTACTACTGCTTCTACTTCTGTTGCTGCTATTGCTGCGATTACAACAACAACTACTGCTGCTGCTGCTGCTTCTGCTACTACAACTAGTACCACTATTACAACTTCTATTGCGACAATTACAACATCAACTACAACTTCTGCTACTACTTCTACTCCAACTACTGTTGCTGCTGCTATTACAACTACTACTACTATGACTACTACTGTTGCCGCTGCTACTACTGCTAGTACTTCAGTTGCTCCTGCAGCTGCTATTATTACAACAACATCTACTACTGCTACTAATGCTACTACTACTACAACTGCTACTACTACTACTATTACTACTACTACTCCTACTACTACTCCTACTACTACTACTACAACTATTACGACTACTACTGCAAGTACTACTACTACTACTACTACTAAATTACTAATACTATTACTACTAATACAAATAACGATATTACTACCATGACTATTACAAATATGTGTGTCGTTGCCGCTACTACTACCACACTACTGCAAATTCTATTACTGCTTTGACTACTACTACTTCTACGGCTACCACTACTACTACTACAAGTACTTCTACCACTACTACTACTAATTCTACTACTACTAGTAGTACTACTACTAGTACTACTACTAGTACTACTACTAACACAACTAATAGAACAACAACACCTATTACTACTATTACTGCTACTACTACTTCTACGACTACTGCTGCTGCTTCTTTTAGTACAACTACAACAACAACTATTATTACTTCTACGACTACTAATGCTTTTAGTACAACTACAACAACTACTACTACAACAACTGCGACTGCTAATATGACTTCTAATACTACTACTACTTCAACTACTACTACTATTACTTCTACTGCTGCTGCTGTCGTTGCTACTCGCATAACTACTAATACTTCGACTGCTACTACTTCTACTACTACTACTTCTACTACTACTACTGCGATTACGACTACTCTTACTATTACTACAATAATGGCATCTACTAGTACAAGAATAACTACTACTTCTACAACTACCACATCTACTCATACTACTCCTACTACTATGATTACTACTACTAAAACTACTACTACTCCTACAACTACTACTACTATTCCTACTGCTAGTACTGCTCCTTTTACTACAACAACTACTACAACTACAAATACTACTAGTACAACTACTCCAACTTCTACTCTACAACTTCTACTACCACTACTACTAATATTAGTGTTACCACTACTACTGCTACTACAACTATTGCTATAGCTACTGCAACAACTGCTACACCTACTGCTGCTACTGCTGCTACTACTACTGCTGCTACTATTATTGCTACTACTACTTCTATGACTACTACAACTGCCGCTTCTAGTACAACTACAACAACTACTACTACTACTTCTACGACTACTGCTGCTGCTTTTCGTACAACTACAACAACTACTACTACAACTACTGCGACTGCTAATATGACTTCTAATACTACTACTACTTCAACTACAGCTACTATTACTTCTACTACTGCTGCTGTTGTTGCTACTCACGCAACTACTAATACTTCGATTGCTACTACTTCTACTACTACTACTGCGATTACGACTACTCTTGCTATTACTACAACAATGGCTACTACTACTAGTACAAGAATAACTACTGCTTCTACAACTACCACATCTACTCGTACTACTCCTACTACTATAATTACTACTATCAAAACTACTACTGAACCTACAACTACTACTATTCCTACAGCTAGTACTGCTCCTATTACTACAACAACTACTACAACTACAAATACTACTAGTACAACTACTCCAACTTCTACTCTACGACTTCTACTACCACTACTATTAATACTAGTGTTACCACTACTACTACTACTGTAACTACTGCTACTGCTACTCCTACTACTGCTACTGCTTCTGCTACTGCTACTGCTGTTACTACTGCTACCTCTACTAATACTACTGCTACAATTGCAACTACTACGACTTTTACTACTAAGACTAATACTAATACTACTACAACTACTACAACTACTACTGCTACTTCTGCTGCTTCTACCACTATTACAACAAATAATACTACTAATACTCCTGCAACTACTACTACTACCACTATTACAACTACTAGTATTGCTGCTACTGCCACTATGGCAACTAATAGTACTACTACCACAACCACAACTATGTCTAATACTATACCTACTACACCTACTACTATGACCTCTCCTACTATTGCAACCAATACTACTAGTCCTGCTAATAATACTACTACTACTACTACTACAATTACTACTACCATAGCCACAACTACTGATATGACTACCGCTACAACTACTATGATTGCTACTACCACTACTATGACTACTACAACTACTGGTGCAACTACGACTACTACAACTACTACTACTGCTGTGATTGCTACTATAACTATTACTATTTCCAGTACCACTAATACTTCTACTACTACAACAACTACTCCTGCTACTACTACTATGACTACTACGACTACTACTACTACAACTATGACTACCACTATTACTGCTGCTACTACCACAACTACCCAAGCTTCTAGTACTACTGCTGCTACTACTACTTCTACTAAAGCAACTTTCGCTACTAGTTTGACCACTACTATTACTACTCCTATTGCTGCTACAACTGCTACTAGTACTACTGCAACAACTTCTACTACTATTATAACTTCAACTACTATTGCAACTACTACAACCTCTACTGCTACTACTACTGCTGCTGCTGCTCCAACTACTAGACTACTACTACAACTACAACTACTAGTACTACTATAACTGCTGCTGCAAGTAGTACAACTACTACTAGAACTACTACTACTACAATAGCAACTACTACTACTTCTTCTACTACAACAACTACTACTCCTACTACTTCTGCTAAGACTATTATTGTAACTACAGCTTCTACTAGGGCTACTACTACTATTACGGCTACTAAGACCACCACTACTTCTACTACAACTACTACTACCAGAATAACAACTGCTACTACTATTGCTATAACTACTACTACTATTACTACAATGACTACTACTACTACAACTACTACTACTTCTACTAATATTATTGCTACTGCTACTACTACTACTACTACTTCTTCTACAACTACCACTACGACTATTGCTACTACTACTTTTGCTACTACAACTACCACTATTACTACTTTTGCTATAGCTGCTACTACTACTTCTACTACTGCTACTACTAATACTGCTGCTGCTACTACTTGTGCTACCGCTATTGCTACTATTGCTGCTACTACAGATATTGCTACAATTAGTACTACTACTACTATTACTATTACTATAGCTACAACTACCACTAATTCTACTACTGCTAGGACTACTATTGCTACAACTACTACTGTCGTTCCTACTACTCCAACTCCTACTAGTACTTCTACTACCACTACTTCTATGACCACTCCTAGTACTACTGCTATTGCTGCTACTATTGCTACAACAATAGTTACTACCACTACTACTACTACGACTCCTCTTGCTACTACTATTATAGTCGTTATTATTGATACTACTTTTGCGGCTACTACTGCTACTACTACTACTAGTACTACTATTACTACTATTACTATTGCTGCTACTGCTGCTATGATTGCTAATGCAACAAGTACTACTACAAATGCTGCTGCTACTACCATTACCACTACTACTACTACTGCAACTACAACTACAATGACTACTACTCCTCCTCCCCTACTACTCTTACTACTACAACTACAACTACAATGACTACTACTCCTACAGCTATGGCCACCCTTACTACTACTACTTTTAATACTACAACAACTACTACGCCTAGTACTACTATTACAACAACTACTGCTACTAATACTACTACAACAATGACTACTTCTATTTGTACTACTACTACTACAACTACTACTCCTACTCCTACTACAACTACTCCTACTCTTAGTTCTGCTACTTCTACTACTACAACTACTACCCCTATTACTACTAATAGTATGCTACCACTACTTCAACTGCTTAGACTATTGCTACTACAGCTGCTACTGGTACTACTACTACTGTTGCTGCTACAACAACTACAACTACGGTTACTACTTCTGCTACTACAACTCTTACTACTCTAAGTACAACAACTACTACTGCAACTACGGCCACCACTACTACTATTGCTACTACTACTACAACTACCACTGCTTCTTCTACTACTACTACCACTACTTCTACTACTACTCCTACCATACTACTATTATTATTGCTACTACTACTATTCCTACAACTAACACTACTACTACTACTAATGCAACAACTATAATTACTACTATTACTACTACTATTACTACTACTACTACTACTACTAGTACCACAACTACCACTCCTACTACTTCTATTACATTCCCTACTACTTCTAAAACTACTACTACTACTATGACTCCCACTACTAATGCTACTACTGTTGCTACTGTTCCTACTACTTCTACATGAGTACAACTACTACTGCTAGTACTACTAGTAATACAATAGCTACTACTATTACTACTACGCATACTACTACTTCTACTATTACTACTGCTACTCTTCCTATTGCTACGGCAACAACTCCTTGTACTACTACTGGTACCACTACTATTGCTACTACTACTACTTCTACTACTACTACTACCACTACTACAACTACTACCACTTGTACTGCTACTATGGCTACCACTACTACTACGTCGTCTACTACTACTGCTGCTACTATTACTACTGTAACTACAACTAGTGCTACTACTACTATCATTAGTACTACTTCTACTACTTCAACTATGACTACCACTACTACTGTTGTTGCTGCTACGGATACTACTACTTTTACTACTACTACTACTGCAACAACAACAACAACAACAATAATAATTACTACTTCTACTATTTCTGCAACTGCTACCGCTACTACAGCTACTACAACTGTTACTACTATTACTAGTAATACTACAACGACTACTACTACTACTACTACTACTACTACTACTACTACTACTACTACTATTACCACTACTACTACTTCTACTACTTCTACTACTACTACTTTTATTGCTACTACACCTACTACATCTTCTACTACTACTATTACGACAACTACTATGCCTACTATTACTACTTCTACTAGTACTCCTAATACTCCTAATACAACAACAACAACAACTACTACCACTACTACTTTTGCAACTACTAGTGCAACTAATACCACTATTTCCACTACTATTACGACTACTACTATTACAATGACTACGACTACTACAATTATAACTACTACTACCACTACTCCAACTGCTACTACCACTATTACTGTTGCTACCGCTACTACTCCTCCTCCTCCTCCTATTGCTACTACCACCACCACCACCAGTACTACTACAACCACCACCACCACTACTACTCCTGCTGCTGTTGCTGCTATTACTACTACGACTACTACTATTACTATTGCTACTACTATTATTATTATTACTACTACTACTTTTGCTACTATTGCTACTAATACTAACATTGCTACTACCACAATTATAACTGCAGCTACTACAACTACTTCTCCTACTCCTAGAGCTACTGCTACTACTAATACTACTACTACTACTACTACTTCCACTACTGCCACTATGAATATTGCTATTACTACTTTTGCTACTACAACTACCACTACAGCTACTTTTGCTATAGCCGCTACTACTACTTCTACTACTACTACTACTACTACTACTACTACTACTACTTGTGCTACTACTATTATTGCTACTACTGCTGCTACTACAGATACTACTGCTACTAATGCTACTACTATTACTACTAGTAGTATACTACTACTACAACTACCACTAATTCTACTACTGCTATGACTACTATTGCTAGAACTACTACTACTATTGCTACTACTCCAACTCCTACTGGTACTTCTACTATTGCAACTTCTACAACCACTACTAGTACACTGCTGCTTCTGTCCCTACTACTACAACAACTATTACTACCACTACTACTACTACTCCTATTCCAACTACTACTATAGTCCTTACTATTGATCCTACTTTTGCAGCAACTACTGCATTTGCTGCTACTGGTACTACTATTACTACTGGTACTTTCGCTACTATTATTACTACTATTACTATTACTTCTACTGCTACTACGACTGCTAATGCAACAACTACTACTGCTACAAATGCTACAGCTACTACCACCACTACTGCTACTGCTACTACTGCTGCTGTTGCAGCTACAACTACAATGACTACTACTGCTCCTCCTACTACTCATACTACTGCAACTACAACTACAACAACAACAACTACTACTACTATTGCCACCCTTACTACTACTACTCTTAATACTACGATAGCTACTACACCTAGTACTACTACTACTTCTACAGCTGCTACTAATACTACTACAACAATGACCACTTCTACTTATACTACTACTACAACAACTACACCTACTCCTACTACTACTACTCCTACTCCTACTTCTATTAGTGCTACTACTACAACTACTACCCCTATTACTACTAATACTATGCTACCACTACTTCGACTACTTAGACTATTATTGCTGCTACTGCTACTACTACTACAAGAAGTACAACAACTACTACAACTACTGTTATTGCTACAATAACTACAACTACTGTTACTGCTACTGCTACTACAACTCTTACTACTCCAAGTACGACTACTACTACTGAAACTACGGCCAGCACTACTACTAATATTGCTACTATTACTACAACTACCACGGCTTCTACTACTACTACTACTACTCCCACCACCACCACTACTCCTAGCTTACTACTATAATTTTTACTACTACTACAACTATTCCTATTACTACTATTACTGCTAAAACTACTACTACAACAACTATAATTACTACTAATACTACTATCAATACTACTACTACCACTCCTACTACTTCTATTACATCCCCTACTACTTCTACAACTATTACTACAACCATGATCCCACTACTAATGCTACTACTACTGCTACTGCTCCTACTACAACTACTCCTACTACTATTACTACTATGACTACAACTACTACTGCTAGCTCTACTACTAAAACTACTGCTGCTACTTCTACATGAGTACTACAACTACTACTGCTACTACTACTAGTAATACAATATCTACTGCTATTACTACTATGCATAATACTACTTCTACTACTACTCATATTGCTACAGCAACAACTCCTTGTACTACTACTAGTGCTACTACTACTTCTACTACTAGCACTACCATTACTAGAACTACTATCACTTGTACTACTACTCTGGCTATCACTACTACTAAGCCGTCTGTTACTACTACCGCTATTACTACTACTGCTGCTACCAGTACTACTATGACCACTACCATTTATACTACTTCCACTACATCGACTATGATTACCACTACTACTATTATTACAACTACTGCTATTGGTACTAATTCGACTACAACTACTACTTCTACTACTGCAACTAGCACTCCTACAATTACTATTACTACTACAACTACTAGTGCTCTTGTAACTACTATTACTACTACTCCTCCTCCTCCTCCTCCTACTACTACAACTACTACATTTATTGTTACTGCTTCTACTACTCCTACTTCAATTGCTACTCATACTACTACTACTATGTCTACCACCTGTACTACTACTACTCCTAATACTACTACTACTCCTCCTCCTACTACTCCTACTGCTACTACTTCTACTTCTACTCTAACTACTACTCCTATTAGTACTACTGCTTTTGCTACTACTACTACTGTTGTTGCTGCTACTACTACTACTATTGTTGCTACTACTACTACAGCTACTGCTACTACTACTACTTCTACTAAGGCTACTACTTCGACTACTACTACTGCTGTAACGACAACAACAATAATAACAACAACTACTACTACTACTAGTACTACTACTACTACTGTTCCTACAGCTACTACAACTACTACTACAACTACTACAACTACCACTTCGATTACTACTACTCCTATTACTACTATGACTATTGCTAGAACTACTACTGCAATAACCACTATTACTACTACGACTTCGACTACTACTATTCCTACTACAACTGCTACAATTTCTACTACTACTATTATTAATACTTCTACTACTACTATTACTACTATTACTACAGCAAATATAACAACTAGTATTCCTACTTTTACTTATGCTACTGCTATTACTACAACTGTTATTACTACCTCTATTACAACTACTACTACAACTTCTGATACTAATATTACTACTTATCCTACTATGACAACTACTCTTATGGCTGCTCCCGCTACCACATCTTCTGCTACATCTCCTACTCTGACTACTACTACTACTACTACTGGTCTTAGCACTATTTCTACTAGTACTACTAATACAACTACTACTAGTGCTTCTACTACTACCACTCTAGAAATTAGTGGTCATATAGCTACTAATACGACTACTGCTACTGCTTGTTCTACAACAAATATTACTACTACTACTACAAGTAGTACTACCACTACTGCTACCATTGCGGTTACTACTGCTACTGATGCTACAGTTGCTATTACTACTACTAAAAAAACAACTACTAATACTACTATTACTACTACTACTACTACTAACACTACTATTACTACTACTAATGCTACTACTACAACAACTATTACTACTACTAGTACAACCACTATCACAATAATACTACCACGACTACTATTTTTGGTACTAATACTACTCCTACAAGTACTATTACGACTAATACTACTACTACTACTACTACTACTTCTTCTACTATTACTACTATTACTACTCCCAATACTAATCCTTCTCCTACAACTACTACTCTGACTATTATTACTCCAACTCCTACTCCTACAGCGACTCCTACTACTACTAATGTTATTACTACTATGACTAGAACTAGTACAACTACAAAAATGGCTACTACTACTAATACTGCTGTTGCAGCAACTACAACTACTGCTGTTGCTGCTACTACTTCGACTACTACTACTGCTGCTGCTGCTCGTTATACCACTACTATTGCTACAACTAACACTTCTACTACTACTACTATTACCACTACTACTATTATTACTGCTCTGACTTCTGCTTCTAGTACAACAACTATTACTACTTTTGCTACTATCATAGCTATTACTTCGATAGCAACTCTGACTAATACTACTACCACCACTAAACAACAACTACTACTACACCTACTACTACGACTACCACTAAACAACAACTACTATTACGCCTACTACTACTTCTACTACTACTTCTTTTACTACTACTACTTCTGCTACAGGAATGACTTCTTCAGCAACTACTTATACAACTATAGCTACTCCTACTACTACCATTACTACTACTCCTACCACTACTGCTACTACTATAACTATTATGACTTCTATTACAATTGCTAGTACTAGTACTATTGCTACAACTATAGCGACTACTATTGCCAATGGCACTGCTACCACTTCTCCTACTGCTACTATTACTACTACTACGGCTACTACTACAACAACCAATGGTACTACTACCACTTCTTTTGTAACAATTGTTACTCCTACCGCTGCTACAAATATTACTTTTGCAACTACTACTACTACTTTTACTATAACTACTGCCGCAACTACTACTGCTACTACTGCTACTACTTCTTTTATTGCCGCTACTACCATGATTGCTACACTTGCTACTACTACTACCACCACCACTGAAACTACTGCTACTATTACTACTACCGCTACTATTGCTAACACTGCAACTACCGCTACAACTACTACTCTCACTACCACTACTACTATGACCATTATTACTACCACCACTACTACTGCTACTGCTAGTACTACAACTGCTACAACTATAACTACCACCACTACTACTTCCACTTCTGCTACAATCAGAACCGCAACTACCACTAATGCTGCTACTACTATTACTACCACTACAACAACTACTATTACTACCAATAAAACTACTACTGCTACTACTACTACTATGTCTGCTACTACTACTACTACCACTGCTATTAGTTCTACTCCAACTAATAATATTTCTCCTACTACTACTACAGCTGCTACTAGTACTACAACTACTACTTCTACCACTACAACTCCTACTACTACTAATTTTACTACTCCAACTGCTACAAATTCTGCTACTACTTTTACTACAACTATTGCTACTAGTACTGTTGTGTCTACTACTAGCATTAATACCACCGCTCTACTGCTTATTTTACTACTTTTGCTTCTACTAAAAAAATTACTACTACTTCTACATATGCTACTACTACTTCTATTGCTACTAGGACTACTTCTACTAGTACTACTATTTCTACTACTACTACTACTACTACTACTAGTACTTCTACTACTACTATTGCTACCGCAACAACTACTACTTTTCCTACTACTACTACAACTATGTCTGCTACTACTGCTACTATTAGTAGTGTGACTACTGCTCCTACTAAAACTACTTCTACTACTATTGCACTCCTGCTAGTACTACTGCTACTACTATTGTTCCTACTTGTAATATCACTACTACGACTACTGCCACTAATTTTACAACTATTGCTACTACTACAACTTCTATTACAGCTTCAACTACTACTACTAATACTGATCCAACTGATACTACAACTGTTATTTTCAATATTACTACTACTGCTGCTGCTGCTCGTACTACTACTACTAGTGCATTACTACTACAACTACTACAACAAGAACTGCTACAAACTACCACAATTACTACAACTAATACTATTACTACTACACCTACTACTACGACTATTCCTACTACTACTAGTCTGACTACTACTACTACTACTACTACACCTACTACTACTACAATAACAACTACTCCAACTGCTAATACTACTACTATTACTACTACTACTACAACTTCTCCTACTGCTACTACTACTACTCCAACTACTACTCCTCCTCCTCCTACTACTACTACTCCCCCTCCTACTAGTACAGCAAATACCATTGCCACTAATACTAGTACCGCTACTACTACTACTACAACTCCTACTCCTAATGCTACACCTAATACTACATCTACTACTACAACTACTATTACAACCACTACTATTGCAACTACTACTTCTTCTACTACTATTATTGAAACTACTACTACTACTACTACTGTTAATACTGGTACTACTTCTACTCTAATTAATACTAGTAACACTGCTACTGCTTCTACTATTGCTACAACTCAAACTACTACTACTACTTCTACTCTTACTGCGAATACTGCTATTGCTTCTGTTGCTACTTATACTACTACTACTACTACTACTATTAATTTCAACTACTAATACAACAACTATTGCTACTAATACTTCGGCATGTACACCTACAACTCCAACTACTACTTCTATTGCTACTACTACGGCTACTACTACTACTTCTACTTCTGTTACTACTACCACTACTACTACTTCTACTTCTATTACTACTTCTATAATTGCTAATAATACTACTACCACTGCTACTACTTCTACAACTACAAGACCAACTACTACTACTACAACTACTACTGCAACTATTGCTGCTACTACTACTGCAACAACTAAAACTACTATTACTAATATGCTACTACTGCTACTACAACTAAAACTACTATACGTACTAATACTACTACTTCTACAACAACAACAATTTCTGCTACCACTGCTCCTATTACAACAACTACTCCTCCTCCTCCTCCTCCTCCTCCTCCTACTCCTACAACTACTACTACTCATGCTGCTACTGCCGCTGCTGCTGCTACAACAACTACTACTCCTACGACAATCGCTACTACTACTTGTACTATTGCTACTATTGCTACTACTCCTATGGCTACTGGTACTTCTACTACTACTTCTACTACTGGTAGTACTAATACCACAACTACAACCACTTTCGCTTCTACTACTACTACCACTACTGCGTGTACTATTACAACTACTACTCCTATCACTACTACTTCTACTACTGCTTCTATTGCTACTACTACTATTACTGCTACTACTACTATAACCACTGCTACTATTGCTCCTACTTCGACTACTCCTGTTGTTACCAATAATACTACTGCTACTACTACTTTAAGTATTATTACTTCTACTTCTTCTACTACTTCTGTAACTACTACTGCTACTCCTACTACTTCTACTGCTGCTACTACTACTATTGCTGCTATTGCTACTGCTAATACTACTACTACTACTACAATGACAACAACAACAACAACTACTACTACTACTTTTACTGCTACTACTACTACGCCTGCTACTACTGCTACTACTACTTCTACTACTTCCATTACCTCTATTACCTCTCCTACTTCTACTACTACAACAACTACTACTAATCCTGCGACTGCTACTACAATTGCTACTACTACTACCATTACTGGTACTACTACGATTACTACTACTACTACTATTACTACTACTGCTACTGTTATTGCTACTACTACTGCTATTGCTGCCATGACTACTACTAGTACTATTGCTACTAGTTCTACTACTACTACTACAACTCCAACTACTACTACTACTTACTAGTTCTACTACTACTACTGCAACACCAATAACTACTTTTATCATCATTACTACTACTACTAGTACTACTCCTTATGCTACAACTGCTACTCCAACTACTACTTCAACAATTACTACTACATCTGCTCCTGCTCGTACTACTACTACTATTGTTGCTGCTATACTTCTACTACTACTACTATTGCTACTACTACTATGAGTAACACTCCTTCTATTACTACTACTACGTCTACTACTACTAATATTACTACAACTACTACTACGACTCCTACTACTACTACTATGACTATTACTACCACTACTACTCCTCCTCCTACTACTACAATGCCTTCTACTACTGCTAATACTTGTCCTACGACTAATACTGCTACTCCAACAATACGACTACTATGACTTCTACTAGCACTACTGCTACTCCGACAATAACTACTAGTAGTAGTACTCCTCGTACTACCACTCCTACTACTACTACTATTACGACTACTACTACCACTACTGCTACTCTTACTACTACTACAATGTCTTCTAGTATCGCTAATGCTTGTCCTACGACTAATACTGCTACTCCAACAATACTACTACTATGACAACAACTACAACTACCATTACTCCTCATACTACTATGTCTACTAGCATTACTGCTACTCCTACAACAACAACTACTACTACCATTACTCCTCATACTACTACTACTACTACTTTTACTACTACTCCTTCTCCTATACGTATTCCTACTACTACTCCCACTACTACTACTACTAATACGAAAAATAGTACTACTATGGCTACTGCTACTAATTCTACTTCTATGACTAGTGCTACTGCTACTAGTAGTACTTTTACCACTACTACTACTATTGCTACTACTACTGCTGCTACTACAACTACAGCTATTGTTGCTGCTGCTATTGCAATAATTACTACCACTACTACTACTCCACCTTCTATTGCAACTAATATTACTGCTACTACTGCTACTACTATAGCCATTACTGCAACCACTGCTAATGATGTTGTTGTTGCTGCTACTAATATAGCTACTACGGCCATAACTATTACTACAACCGCGACTACTGCTACTACTGCAGCTACTACTACTGCAACTACTACGACTAATACTAATACAACTAGTACTACTACAACTACTATTACTGTTGTGGCTGCTGTTGCTATTGCTAGTAATACTAATACTGCTACTACTACAACAACAACAACTACTACTACTGCTACTGCCATGCTATTGCTGCAACTACTACTACGTCTACTATTGCAAAAAATACTTCTTCTTATCTTGCTCCTACTTCTACTCCTCCTACTACTACTACTAATATGACTACTCCTCCTTCAACCACTACTAATATTACTATTCCCACAACTAATATTTCTTATACTATCACTTGTACTACTATTACTAAAAATATTACTACAACTACTAATAGTACTACTACTGCTACAACTACTACTACTACTATTTTTACCACTACCACTGCTACTACTACTACTGCATCTACTTATACTAATACTACCTCTACAACTACACAACTACAACAACTACTATGACTGTTACTCCTTCTACTCCAACAACTACTACTATTACAATGGCTAATACTACTACTACCACCACCACCACCACCACGACTACTACTACTACTAGTACTACTGTGACTACTACTACAACAACTACTACAACTACCGCTACTACTTCTACTACCACTACCACTACTACAATTAATACTACTAGTACTATGCTTACTAATAATACCACTACTAATATTGCTACTACTAGTACTCCTACTACTAGTGCTACTCCTCCTACTACTACTTCTAATACTTCTACTACCACGACTACTACCACTATTACTACTACAGCTCCACATACTACTACTACTACCATTACTGTTACTACTACTACAACAACTACTACTGCTACTACAATTCCTGCTCCTACTACTAGCCCTACTGGTACAACTACTTCTTTTCCTAGTACTACTACTTTTGCTACAAGTATTGCTACTACAACTACTACTAATACTACTACTGCTGCTATACCTACAATGACTACAACTACTGCTACTACCACGGCTACTACTACTACGATTGCTACTACTGCTACTACTGCTATACCTACAATGACTACAACTACTGCTACTACCACGGCTACTACTGCTACAATTGCTACTGCTACTGCTACTACTATTATTACTACTACAACAACAACTACAACAACAACTCTTGGTACGATTGATTCTGCTGCTACAATAATTACTATTACTACAACAACAACAACAACAACAACTCCAACTATTGCAACTACTACTGCTACTATTAGTACTACTACTACTATAGCTATAACTACTGCGACTACTACCACTACTATAACTGCTACTACTACTACTACTATTGCAACTACTACTGCAACTAGTACTGCTACAACTAATTTTTCTATTGCTACTGTTCCTGCTAATACAACAACTAGTACTACAACTACTACTTCCACAACTGCTACTACTATTGTTACTAATACTACTACTAGATCTACTCCTACTTCCACTACTACTACTCCTAGAACTGCTATTACTGCTACTACTACTAGTGCTACCACAAATACTACTGTCATTACTACTACTGCTACTACTACTACTACTTCTACAATTACTACATAGGCGACAACTACTACTGTTGCTACTACTACTATGACTATTGCTACAACCACTACTGTTACTGCTATGACCACTACAACTGCTGCTACTACTACTACTACTACTACTACTATAACTATGGCTACTACTTCCATAGGTAGTACTACTACTACTACTACTACAACTACAACTACTACTGCTACTACAACTATTACTTCTCCTCATGCTACAATAACAACAACTACAGCTACAGCTACAACTCCAACTACTCTTACTTCTCTTAGTAATACTGTTGCTACCAGTACTACTCGTACTCCGATTGCTACAACTGCTACTGCTATTGCATATCAATAACTATGACTACTACTACTATTACTACTACTATTATTATTGCTGCTACTGCAACAATTAGTACTACAACTCTACTACTATCACAACTACTACTACTGTTGCTACTACTATTGCAACTCCTCCTACTACTGCTACTAAAACTAATACTAATACTATTACTACTACTACTGTTGCTGCTACTACTTGTACTACTATTACTACTATTACTATTACTACTACTACTACTATTACTTCTAATACTATTTTTGCTACTACTACTACTAATACTAGTACTACAATTGCAACTTCTACTACCATAGCTAATGCTTTTACTACAACAACTTGCACTACTGCTACTACTACTACTTCTACTGCTGTAACTGCTGATGCTGTGGCTGCTGCAACTACTACTAATTCTAATACTCCTACTACTACTCGTACTACTGCTACTAGTCCTAGCACTCCTACTACTACTACTATAGTTGTTGCTACAGTGATTACTACTATTGCTGCTACTATTACTACTACTACTGTAATTACAGCTACTGCTATTACTACTACTACTGCAATTACTGCCACTGCTACTACTACTAGTGATGCTACTACAACTCCTACTTTTGCTACTAAAACTAAGATTACTTCTACTACTACTACAACCACTACTAGAACTACAACTCCTATTGCTACCGCTACTCTACTATTACTACTACTACTACTATTACTACGCCTACTACTGCTGGTAGCACTGCTACCGCAGCTCCTACTACCACTACTACTGCTACTACTACTACTATTACTACTTCTGCTAATGCTACTTCTGCAACTTCTAACACTATTACAAATGCAACTGCTACTACTGCTACTATTGGTACTACTACTACCACTACTGCGCTACAACTACTACTGCTACTACTACTGCTACTACTGCTACTAATACTGCTATAACTATTGCTAATGGCATGACTATTAGTACTACAACTGCTGCTAATACTAATATTACTACTACTATTACTCCTACTATTACTGCTACTATTGCTTCTACAACTACTAGGGCAACTCATATTATTACAATTGCTAATATTACTACTACTATTACAACAACTACTGCTACTGTTGTTGTTGTTGTTGTTGCTACTACTACTACTACGACAACTTCTCCTACTACAACCACGACTTCTGCTACTACTAAGACTACTAATCAAACTACTACTATTACTACTACTAGAATAACAACAACTACTACCACTTCCCCAGTTACTACTACTACTTCTGCTACTACTACTACTACTAGAACTACTAATACCACTACTACTACAACATCTACTACTACGATTATTATAATTACCACTACTACTACTGCTATTGCTGCTGCTACTACTACTACTTTTACTACGACTACTACTACTACTTCTTCTTCTAACACTACTAGTACAACAACTTCTAATGTTCCTACTATAGCTACTACTACTATAGCTACTACTACTACTATAGCTACTACTACTATAGCTACTACTACTATAGCTGCTAATACTACTATAGCTACTACTACTATAGCTACTACTACTACTATAGCTACTGCTACTTCTACTACTATAGCTACTACTACTATTCTTACAAATGCTACTACTACTACTACTTCTGCTACTGCAACTAATACTAGTACTACTACTACAACAACAACTAGAACTGTTGCTACTACTACTGTTGTTGTTCCTACTATTACTACTGCTGTTGATGCTGTTGCTGCTTTTGCTCCTACTACTCCTAGTACTACTACTACTACAACTACTACTACTATTGTTGCTACTACTTCTTCTACTATTGCTATTTGTACTACTATTACTACTACTGCTACAACAATAACTACTACTACTACAACTACTAATACTATTACGATTACACATACTACTACTGCTCCCATTGCTACAACTACTATTATTAATAATACTATTACTATTACTGCTACAACTACTACTTCTACTACTGCTAATACTGCTGCTACTTCTACAACTATAGCTGCTATTGTAACTACATCTATGACTACTACTACTGGTACTTCTGCTTCTACTTCTACTACAACTACTACAAGTGCAACTGCTACTACAACCACAACATCTACAACTACTACAGCCACTACAAGTACTACTACTAATACTACAACTAGTACAACTACTACTACAACAACAAATACTACCACAACAACTTCTACTACTATTATTGTAGCTACTACCACTTTGATGGCAACTATTGCTACTGCTACTACTATTTCTACTACAACTACTATGAGAAATACTACTGCTATTATTGCTACTACTACTACTACTATTGCTGCGACTACCACAATGACAAATACTACTACAACAACTATTACTACTACTACAACGACCACAACTTCTTCTAATACTACTACTACTACTACAATTGCTGCTACCACTACTGCTATTACTTCGCCAACTACGATTACTACTGCTATTACTACTACATGTATTACTACTACGACCGCTACTGCTTCTGCTGCTACTTCTACAACCACTACTATAGCTACTACTGCAACTACTACAACTACTACTACTACTCTAATGCCACTAGTACTACATCTACGACTACTATTGCTACTACTATGAATAATACTACAACGACTACTACTGCTACTACTACTACTACAACTGCTACAACTACTACAACTGCTACTAATATTACTTCGACTACTACTTCTACAACTGCTACAAATACTACTACTACTTCTACTACTACTAGAGCTCTATTGCTACAACTACTACTGCTACTACTACAATTATGAGTAGTACAGCTGCTATCACCATTATTGCTACTGCGGCTACAACTACTTCTACAATGACTACTGTTGTTGTTACTACAAATAATAGTACTGCCACAACTACTACTAATAATACTACTACCACAGCTGCTAATACTATTACTACTGCTACTACTTTTTCTACGGCTACCACTACTACCACTACCGCTACCGCTACTACTACTACTACTGTTGCTACTGCTGCTGCTGCTACTAATACTACAATTGCTACTACTACTACAACAACTACTAGTGCCACTACTTTTGATACTAGTTGTATTTCCTACTACTGGTACTACCACGACTAGTACTACTACTACTTCTAACAAAACTACTACTACCGCAACTACAACTACTGCAACTCCTTCAACTACTACTACTACAACTACTGCTACTCCTCCTACTACTGCTACTACTACAACTACTACAACTACTTCTACTACTACAACTGCTACTGCTGCTGCAACTGCTGTTACTTCTATTGTTGCTACTGCTATTATTACTACTATTATTACTCCTGCATCCACTACTACTACTATTATTACACATGCTGTTACTGCTACTACTGCTACTACTGCTGCTGCTCCTACTACTACTACTACTACTACTACTACTACTACTACTACTATTGTTACTACTACTGCTGCTACTGTTAATATTACCTCAACTGCTACTACTCTTACTACTTCTACTACTATAGCTATTGCAACTACAACTTCTACGAGTACTATAACTACTGCAACAACCACAACTACTACAACATTTGCTACAACTACTACTACTGCAACAACAACAACTACTACTATTACTACTTCTACTAGTACTACTATTATTCCTACTACCTCTCCTACTACTGCCACTACTACTATTAATACTACTACTACTATTACTAACACTATTACAGCTACTACTACTATTGCTTATACTGCTACTAATACTACTTCTCTCACTACTACTACTGCTACTTCTCCAGCTAAAGCTACTAATACTACTACTTCTACTCCTTCGCATACTACTACTACTGCCACAACTACAATGGCTACAACAACTTATACAGCTACAACTACAACTAGTACTACCACTATTACTGCTACTATAGCTACTACTGCTACCATAGCTACTACAGGTACTACTACTTCTACAACTCTTGATGCTGCTATAACTGCTACTAGTACATCTCCTACAACTACCACTACTAGTACTACTACTTTGACTAACTGCTAATACTACTACAACTATGGCTATTGCTATTACTAAACTTCTCCAACTACTACTACTACTGCTACCAATACTACTACCACTACTACAGCTATTACAACTACCACTACTACTACCACTACTTCTACTACTGGTATTGATACTAGTACTACTACTACTACCACTGCTGCAGCTACAAATACTACTACTACTTCTCCTACTACTACCACTACTGCTACTACTACTTCAACTACTATCACTCCGACTAGGCCTACTGCTACAACTCAACTTCTCCTACTACTACTAACACTGCTACCAATGCTACTACCACTACTACAACTACTGCAACTACGGCTACAACTACCACTAGTTCTGCAACAAGTACCACAACTCGTACTACTACTACTATGGCTGCTGCTGCTACTACTACTTCTTCTCCTGCTACTACTTGAACTACTACTATTGCTACTCCTGCTACTAGTACTGCTTCTGCTACTATTAACAATATTAGTACAGTACAACAACTTCTACCGTTACTACTACTGCTAGTGCTACTACTACCATTAATAGTACTAGTACTAGCACTAGCACTAGTACTACTACTATTACTACCACCACTGCTTCTACTGCGACTACTGCTACTACTGCTACAACCAATAGTGCTACTACTATAACTATTGTAACAACAATTATTACTAGAGCTGCTACAACTACGAATACAACACATACTATTACTACAACAACTTCTACTCCTACTACTACTACTATTGCAACAACTGCTACTACTACTGCAACTACTGCTTTTACTACGACTACTGCTACTACAAATAGTGCTACTACTATAACTATTGTAACAACAACTACTACAACTACTACAATAACTAATACTATGAATACTACTACTATATCAACTTCTGCTCCAACTACTTCTCCTCCTCCTACTACTACTAGTACTACTACTACAACAACAATGACTATAACAACTTCTGCTCCAACTACTACTACTCCTCCTCCTACTACTACTAGTACTACTACTACAACAACAATGACTATTACTTCTACTACTACCATTACCACTATAGCTACTACTACTCCTCCTCCTCCAACTACTATGACTACTACTACTACCACCACCACCACCACCACAACTACTAAGCTAATGTTGCTAGTATAACTTTTGCTACTACTACAACAACTACTACTCTTGCTGCTACCACTGCTACTGCTACTAGGACTAATGCTATTTCTGCAACAACAACCGGAACCAGTACAACCACTACTAATATTATGACTACTGCTGCTGCTGCTACTACTACTACAACTGCTACAACGGATACCACTTCTAGCATAGTGACTACTGCTACTTCGGCTACCACTACTACAACAAATAGTGTTGCTACTTCTGCAGATATTATTGCTGCTACTACTTCTAATACTTCTACTGCTACTGCTCCTCCTACTGTTATTACTAGTGTTACTCCTAACACTTCTACCACTACTACCACTACTACTCCTAGTACTACCACAACTACAACCACTACTACTACAACTACTACTACTCTTACTACTCCTAGTACTATTACTATCACTACTACCACTGCTACTACAACCACTACTACTACTATTGCAACTGATGCTACGACTAATGCTGCTATTACAACTACTCTTGCAACTACTACTACTACAATAACAATAACTACTACTACTACAACTAATACTACTACTATTACCACTACTTCTCCCACTACTACTACTACTACTACTATTACTGCCACTACTACTGCAACTACTACTCTTGCTCCTACAACTTCTAATACTACTTTTATTAGTACTACTACTACAAATACCACTACTACTTCTCCTACTAATACTTCTAGTACTACTACTTCTACTAATTCGCCTATCGCTACTACTACAACGAGTACTACTATTATCGCTACAACTACAATGACTATTGCTAGTATGACTGCTACCAAAGTTGGTACTACTACTACTACTATTACTAATACTTCTGCCACTATTGCTGCTCCTACAGCTACTACTAGTACTTACTCCTACTTGTACCACAACAACAATTACTACTTCTACTACTACTACTACTACTATGACTACTGCTACAACTCAACCTTTCCTACTACAACTAGTACTTCTACCACCACTAATACAGCTACAATAGCTACTATAGCTACTACTACAACTACCACTACTTATACAACAACCACATCTACTACTCCTACTATTACTACTGCTTTTACTAAGACTATTACTACTCCTACTCCTACTACTACTACTATTGCTACAACTGCTACTGCTACTACTATTGCTACTACTTCTTATACTGCTACTACTGTTACTACTAATAGTGCTACTGCTAACTATTGTAACAACTACTACTACCATAACTACAACAACTACTACCACAACGAATACTACTACAACAACAACTTCAACTCCTACTACTCCTACTACTTCTACTGCTACTTCTACTACTACTACTACAACAACAACAACAACTAATAGCACGACTACTACTACTACTGCGCTAATGCTACTAGTACTACCTCTACTACTACTACAACTATACTACTTCTATTGCTACTACCACTAGTACTGCTACTACAACCAATGCTACTGCTGCAACAAAAATGGCTACCACTACAACAACTACTGCAATTATGACTTCTGTTACTGCTGCTACTACTACTACCACTACTACTACTACTACAACTGCGACATGGATACAACTTCTTGTATAGCTGCTACTACTACTTTTGCTACAAATACTACAACAAATAGTGTTGCTACTTATGGTATTATTGTTGTTTCTACTACTACTATTGCTACTAGTGCTGCTACTTCTAATACTATTATTGCTACCCCTGCTAATATAGTTACTACTAGTGCTACTCCTAATACTACGACTACTATCACGTCTACTGCTAGTACTGATACTCTTCCAACTACTGCTGTTGCAACTACTAATGCTGCTACTACTACTACTACTACTACTACCACTCTACTACTACTACTACTAGTACTACTACTACTACTATGATTACTACTACTACTGCTACTACTATTATTGCAACCCCCGCTATAATTAATGCTACAACTACTACTTCTCTTGCTGCTAATACTACAATAACAACAACAACAACTACTACTACTACTAGTACTACTACTATTATTATTACTACTACTGCTACTACTACTACTATTACTACCACTACTATTGTTCTTGTTCCTCTTGCTTCTACAACTAATACTACTTTTTCTACTACTACTACTACTACAAATACTACAACTACTTCTCCTATTACTACTACTAGTACTACTACATCTACTACTTGGCCAATAGCTACTACTACTATGATAACTAGATTTGCTACAACTATTTCTACGGGTACTACAACTAGTACTTCTACTATTATTGCTACTGCTACAATGACTATTACTAATACGATTGCTATGGCAGTTGCTACTACTACCACTACTACTATTACTACTACTTTTGCCACTATTGCTACTGCTATAGCAACTACTAGTACTTCTCCTACTAGTGCTACAATAGCTACTACTACTTCTACTCCAATAACTACTACTACTACGGCTACTGCAACATCTCAACTTCTCCTACTACTACAACTTCTTCTACCACCACTAGTACTACTACTATAGCTACTACAGCTACTACAACTATTGCTATTACTGCTACTAATTGTACTACAAGCACAACTATTACTACTATTGTTGCTACTGCTTTTACTATGACTATTACTACTCCAACTCCTACTACTACTAATACTACTAGTAAAACAAGTTCTATTGTTACTACTACTATTAGTGCTATGACTACTACTATTATTATTATTACTACTACTACTACTATTATTATTACTACTTCGACCACCCTTTCTGCTACTATAGCTGCTACTAGTACTTCTCCTACTAGTACCCCAATAGCTACTACTAATTCTACTCCTAAAACTCCTACTATTGCTATAGCAACAACTCAACTTCTCCTATTACTACTACTTCAACCACCACTACTACTACTATAGCTACTGTGGCTATAACTACTAGTGCTAGTACTTCTACTACTACTGCAACTTCCACTACCACTGCTGCAATTGCTTTTACTGCTACTATTACTACTACTCCTACTACTACTATTGTTGCTACTGCTACTCCAAACGCTACTAGTACAACAACTTCTACTATTACTACTACTATTACTACTACTATTGCTACTACTACTTCTGCTACAAGTGCTACTACCACTACTGCTGCTGCTACTACTACTTCTATAGCTACTATTGCTACTACTAATAGTGCTACTGCTACTACTACTATTACAACTGATACTACTAAAACTACTACAGCTACTACTTCTACTATTACTACTACAACTACTACTTCAGCTAGCACTACTACTGCTACTACTTACTACACAACGACTACTACTTCTATTGCTCGCTAATACAACCACTACGCGACGGCTTGAACTAGACTGCTAAACGCTGCAGTGCCAGCTCTACGAGTACTACGAATGACTACTACGACAACTACAACTACTACTGCTACAACTACTACTTTATTCTGATGCGCGGGCTTCTGCTACAGCTACTGCTGCTACTACTGGTACTACTATTAGGACTAGTACTACTGCTCCAACTATAATAACTACAACAACCACCACTACTACTACTACATCAACTACTACTAATACTTCTAATATTACTACTATAACTGCTACTACTACTACTACTACTAGTACTAGTACTACTGCTACTGCTACAACTACAATTACTACTACTACTATTACTACTTCCACAACTATAACTACTACTAGTACCACTACTTCTAGTACTACAACTAATATCACTACTACTACTATTGCATTACTACTACTGCAACTACTACTAGTAGTAGTACAATAATTGCTACTACTACTACAACTGCTACTACTTGTTCTACTACAGCTGCTGCTGCTGCTTTATCCATAACTACTATTACCTCTGATACGATTGCTATCGCTATTACCAAAAGATATACATCTGTTGCTGCTAATGCTACTACTACTGCTGCTACTACTATTGTTGTTGCTACTGCTACTGCTGTTGCTACTGCTATTGCTACTACTACTATCGTTGCGATTGTCACTACCACTGCTACTACTGCAGCTACCACTACTACTAATGTTGCTATTGCTGCTGCTACAACTAGTGATTCGGCTAAGACTTCTAATACTATGACTACTATGACCGTAGGTTCAAGTACTGCAACTGCTACTAATACTACTACTATTGCTGCTCTTGTTTCTGTAGTTGTTGTTGCTGCTACTACTACCACTACTAATACTACTACTACATCTCTTCCAACTACTAGAACTGCTACTACTGCATCTACTTCTACAACTACTTGTACTACTGCTACCACTTTTGCTATGACTACTAATACTAGTACTACTACAGCTCCTACTGTTACTATTACAGCTACTACTGCCACTACTACTGCAACTATTACTATTGCTACTGCCACTGCTACTACTACTACTACTATTGCTGCTACTGAAGCTACTACTGCTGCTACTATTCCTAGTCCTACTACTACTACTCTTCCTCCTACTCCTACTACTACAGCCACTACTACTACTCCTCCTCCTCCTACTGCTACTGCTACTGCTTTTGTTGCTGTAGCTACTACTAATACATCTACAACTGCTTTTCCCACTCCAAATACAATCGCTACTACAATGGCAACTACTACTACAACAACTACTACTATTGCTATTACTACTACTACAATAATAACAACTAAGACATCTACTGCCACTACTATAGTCACTACTACAACTGCAACTACAACTAGTAGTAGTACTACTATTGTTGATACTACTTCTTCTACCACAACCACATCTGCTATGACCAATACTACTACTACTGTTGCTACTATTACTACTACTACAACCAATATTACTATTTTTCTTCTGCTACGACTACTACTACTAATACTACTTTGACACCTGCTATTGCCGCTGTTGTGACTATTACTGCTGCTGCTACTACTACTGTTGCGATTATCACTACAACTACTAATTCTACTACAAGTTCTATGACTACCGCTACTAATAGTAGCACTACTACTACTAGAGTTTCAAGTACTGTGACTGTTGTTGCTACGACCACTACTACTGCTGCTGTTGCTGCTACTATTACTACTACTACTTCTACTACTACAGCCACAGCTTCTACTTCTATTACTACTTTTTCTATGACTACTACTACTATTGCAACTACTACTACTGCTACTACAGCTACTTCTGCTACAACTATTACTATTACTAATACAGCTGTAGCTACTGCTACTACTTTTACTACTACAATTACTACTACTACTACTACTACTACTTCTTCTTCTTCTACCAATACTGCAACTACTACTACTACTATCGCTATTGCTACTACAACTACTGCTCTTACAACTACTACTCCTACAACTAATGCGACTAATACTACTACTACTATAGCTGCTGCTATTGCTATTCCTGCTACTACTACTAAGGCTGTTACAACAACTACTACTATGTTTGCAACTACCACTAATTGCACTACTGCTACTATTACTAGTTCTACTACCACTACAACTAGTATTACAATTGCTACTACCACTATTACTAGTACTACCACTGCTAATGCTACTACCACTTTACTACTACTATTACTACTACTGCTGCTACTACGATTATTAGTCATACTACTGATAGTTCTGCCACTACAGTTTTTGCTACTACTACTACTACTACAACTACTACTATTGCTCCAGCGGCTTTTATTGCTACTATTACCACTACCATTGCTAATGCCATAGATGTAGCTATTACTACTCCTGCTACTACTACAATTAAAACTATTGCTACTCCTACTACTACTACTACTACTATTACAACTACTACTACAGCTACTATAATTTCTACTACTAGGGCTACTAAAACAGCTACTACTACTACAACAACTATTACTAATGCTATTATTGTTTTTACTGCTACTACTACAACTTCTACAACTTCTCTTACTACAACTACTTCTGGAACTGCTACTACTTTTACTACTACAGCCACTTTCGCTCATATACTGTGATTGCTGCTAATGCTACCACTATTACAACAACTACTACTGCTATGGCTACAACTACTACCGCTACAATAATGTCAACTACTACTGCTACAATTTCTACACCAACTACTTTTGCTAGTAGTGCTACTGCTACTCCTCCTCCTCCTCCTACTACTACTACCACCACCACCAGAACAACATCAACAACTACTACTAGAACTACTGCTACTACTACTATTATTAATACTTCTATAACTACTACTCCTACTACAAGAACTATTACTACTACTATTATGGCTACTAATATTACTGCTACTACTACTGCTTCTACTACTATTACCACCACCACCACTACTACGATTACCACTACTACTACAAACACTTCTACAATAACTACTACTACCACTACTACTAATGCTACTACTACGACTTCTACTACTACTAGTACTACTACTACTACTACTACTACAGTGACTACAAATACTACTACTTATTCTATTGCTACTACTACTACTCCTACTGCAACTCCTGCTACTAGTACTACTACAACTCCTACTAGTTCTACTACTATTAGTGCAACTCATACTGCCACTCCTACTCAAACTCCCATTCCTACCACTACCACTCCTCCGAGAAGTACAACTACTGCAATTACTACAACTACTACTCCTACCACTACTGCTACTGTTGCTACTACTACTACTGCAACTACTGTAACTGCTACTATTGCTAGTACTACTACTACTGTTGTAGCTACTACTTCTGCTACTCCTTCTATTACTAGTACAACTTCTAATACTCTTACTCCAATTGCTACTACTACTACAACTACTGCAATTGCTGTTACTCCCACTCTAACCCTTACTACTACAACTAATGATACTAAAACTAATACTACCACTACTATAACTACTCCAATTACTATTACTCCCACTCCTACCCTTACTACTACAAGTAATAATACTACAACTAATACCACTATTAATAGAATAACTACTACTAATACAGCTTCTACTTCAAAAAAAAAACAACTACTACTACTACTCCTACTCCTACTCTGGCCACTACTACTCTTAGTCCTACTCCTACAACTGCTACTACTACTCCTATTGCTACTCCTACTCCTACTTGTACTACTCCTTGTACTATAAGAACTAGAACTACTAACACTACTACTCCTCCTAGTCCAACTCCTATAGCTACTTCTGCACCTACAGCTACTACAACAATAATTACTACTACTCTTACTATTACTACTTCTACTACTACTATTACTACTACTTCTTAAACTATTACACCTTCCACTATAACTACTACTGTTGCAATTATAACTACTACTACTGCTACTAGTACTCTACTACTACTACTACTACTAATACTACTACAACTACTACTAGTACTATTATTACTACTAAAATCACTACTAATACTACTACTGCTGCTGCTACTACTACTACTACAACAATAACAACTGCATCTACTATTACTACCCTACTACTATTTCCACTACTACTACTATTACTCCATCTACTACAACTACAACTACCACTACTACTCCTTTTGCTACTTCTACTACTCCTACTATTGCTTCTTCTACTCTTACTACTGCTACTACTACTCCAACTACTACTACAACTACAATGACTACTACCACTGCTCATACTTTTACTACTACTACTACTACTATAATTATTAACACTACTACTAATACTATGGCTACTGCTAGTACTATAACTACTACCACTACTACTAATTCTACTCCTTCTCCACTGCCTTGTATTGGTAGTAGTAGTAGCCATGGTGGCAGTAGTAGTAGTGGTAGTTGTCATAGCAGAAATAGCAATACTAGTAGTAGTAGTTATACTTGTGGGAGAAGTATTAGTCGTACAAGAAGTGGTACTAATAGTAGTAGTATTAGTAGAAGTAGCCACAATAATAGTAGAAATAGTAGCAATAGTAGGCAAAAGTAGTAGTTGTAGCTGTAGAAGCAATAGTAGTAGAAGTAGTAGTAATTGCAGATGTAGTAGTAGTTGTAGTAGTAGTTGTTGTAGTGGTGGTGGTAGTAGTAGTTGTTGTTATAGCTATCATACTAGAAGTAGAATTTGTAGGAGTAACAGTAGTAGTAGTAGTAGCACCATAAGTAGTAGTAATTGCTATAGTAGTAATAGTGGTAATAGTAGTAATAGTAGTAGTAATAGTAGTAATAGTAGTAGTACTAGCAGCAATGGTAGCAGCAATAATCGTAGGTGTGGTAGTTGTAGTAGTAATAGTAGGAGGAGTAGTAATAGTAGGAGTAGAGGTAGCAACTTAAGCTTTATTAACAGAATTTATAGTAGTAGTAGCAGTAGCAGTAGTGTTAGGAGTAGCAATAGTGGTTGCTATGGTTAAAGAATTAGTAGTAGTAGTAGCAGGAGCAGTAGCCATTAGTGTAGTGGAAGTAGTATAAGTAGATGTAGTAGTAGAAGTTGTAGTAGTATTTGTAGCAGGAGTAGTAACAAAAGTTGCAGTGGTTGTAGTCATAGCAATAGTAGCTGTAGTAGTAGTAGTCGCAGTAGCAGAAGTAGTAGTAGAACTAGCTATAGAAGTAGTTGTAGTTGTTGAAGTAGTAGTAGTATGAGAAGTAGTAGTTGTAGTAGAAATAGTAGTAGTAGTAGTAGTAGTAGTAGTAGTAGTAGTAGTAGTAGGGGTCATAGTAGTGTTAGCAATAATAGTAGTAGTTAGCGTAGTAGTAGTAGTAGTCGTATTAGTAGCAACAGTAGTAGTAGTCATAGCAGCCATAGTAGTTGTAGAAGTAGTGGTAGTAATAGCAATAGTAGTTGCCGCATTACTTGTAGCATTACTAGTAGTAGTAGCAGAAGTAAGGGTAGTAGGATCATTTGTAGCATATGTAGTAGTATGAGCTATAGTAATAGTAGTAATTATTGGAGCAGTTTTAGTTGTAGTAGGAGTAGCTATATTAGCTGTATTTGTAGGAGTATTAGTAGTAGTAGTAGTGATTGTTGCAATACTAGGTGTGCGATAGTAGTAGTAATAGCAAGAGCTGAAGTACTAGTAGTATTAGGAGTAGCAATAGGAGTAGATTTGCAATAATTGTAGTAGTAGTAGAGATGTAGCAGTAGCGGTAGTACTACTAGTAGTAGAATTAGTAGTAGTAGTAGTAGTGGTAGGAGCAGTGGTCGTAGTAGTGGTAGTAGTAGTGGTAGTAGTAATAGTAGTAGTAGTAGTGCTTGTGGTAGCGGTAGTTTTAGCAGTCATAGTAGTAATAGTAGCCACTGTAGCAGTAGTAGTGGGGGAAGTAGTAGTAGCAGAACTCACAGCTGGAGTAATAGTACTAGTAGTTGGAATATTAGTAGTAGTAGTAATAGCAGCAGTAGTAGTAATTGTTCTAGTTGTCGTGATAGAAGTAGTTGTTGGAGAAGTAGTAGTACTAGTAGTAGTTTTAGTAGTCATAGTTGCAGTAATAGTAATATTAGTAGTAGTTGTAGTAGCAATTATAGCAGTAGTAGCAATAATAGTAGTAGTAGTAATAGTAGCAGCTATAGTACTAGTAGTATTAGTAGCAGATACAGTACTAGTAGTATTAGTAGTAGTAGTAGTAGCGATAATGGCAGTGGTAGCAGAAGTAGTAACAATAGTCATAGTAGCAGTGGTGGTAACAAAGTTAGTAGTTGGGGTATTAGTTGTAGTGGTAGATATCATAGTAATAGTAGTTGTAGTAGTAGGAGAAGTATTAGGTGTCACTGTAGCAATAGTAGTAGCAATAGTACTAGTACTAGTAGTTGTAGGAGAAGTAGTAGGTGTCACAGTAGCAATAGTAGTAGCTGTAGTACTAGTACTAGTACTAGTAGGCATAATAGCAGCAGCAATAGTAGTTGTAGCAAGCATAATAGCAATAGTAGCTGTAGCAATAGTAGTAGTAATTGTAACAGTAGTAGCAGTAGCAGAATTAGTACTAGTAGCTATAGTAGTAGAAGTAGTAGTGGTCATAGTAGCAATCGAAGCAGTAATTGGAGTTGTAGGAGTGGTTGTAGTAATAGTAGCAGTTGTAGTAGTGGTTGTAGTAATAGTAGCAGTTGTAGTAGGAGCATTAGGAGTAGCTATAGTAGTAATATTAGTAGTTGGAGTAGAAGTAGTTGTAGTAGTAGATGCAGTGGTAGTAGTAGAAGTAGTTATCACAGTAGTAGTAGCAGTAGTAGTTGTGGTTGCAATAGTAGTAGTTGTAGTAGTAGTAGAAGTAGCAAGAGTCATCATAGTAGGATAGGTAGGAGTACTTGTTATTGTTGGAAACATAGTGGTAGTAGTTATTATTGTAGTAGTTGTAGTTGTACTAGTCGTAGTAGTCCTTATTGTAATAGTAATAGTAGTAGTAGCAGTGGTTATTGTAGCAGACGCAGCAGAAGTAGTAGTAATAGTCATTATAGAAGCAGTAGCAGTATAGTTGTAGTAGTAGCAGTAGTAGTAGTAGTAGAAGTGGTAGGAGTTGTAGTAGCTGTTGCAATAGTAGAAGTAGTACCAATTGCAATGACAGTAGCAGCAGTAGTAGTTGTTGTTCTAGTAGTAGTAGAAGTAGTGGAAGTTGTAGTAGTAGTAGCAATAGTAGTATTAATAGCCGCATTAGTAGAAGCAGTTGTAGCAGTGGTAGTAGGAGTACTAGTGCCAGCAGCAACAATAGCAGCAGCAATAGTAGTAGTACTAGCAGTAGCAATAGCAGTAGTAGTAGCAGCAGTAGCAGTAGAAGTAGTAGTAGAATTTGAAGTAGTAGCATTACTCATAGTAGTAGCCGCAATAGTAGTAGTAGGAGTAGTTGTCCCTATAGTAGTAGCATTGGTAGTAGTTATTTTAGCAATAGTAGTAATCACTATAGCAGTTGTATTAGTTGTAGTTGCAATAGCAGTAGTAGTAGCATTAGTGGCAGTAGTAGTGTTACTAGTAGTAGTAGTAGTAGTAGCAGCAGCAGCAGTAGTCGTAGTAGTAGTAGTGATAGTAGTAATAGTAGTAATAGCAATAGCAGTAGTAGTAGCAGTAGTAGCAAAAGTAGTAGAAACAGCAATAGTAGTAGTGGTAGTAGTTGTAGCATGAGTAGCAGCAATAGTACTTATAGAAGTTATAGTAGAGTAGTTGTAGTAGTAGCAGTAATAGTAGTTGCAGTAGTAGCAATAGTAGTAGTAGTAGTAGCAAACGTAGTAGCAGCAACAATAGTAATCTTAGGGGAAGTAGCAGGAGTTGTTGTAATAGTAGTAGTAGCAGCCACAGTAACAGTTGTATTAGTAGGGCTAGTGATACCAACTATAGCAACAGCAACTATATTAGTAGTTACAGTAGTAGTTTTAGTATTAGTAGTAGCAGTAGAAGTGTTTGCAGTAGCTGTATTTGCCGTAGGAACAATAACTATATTAGTTATTGTAGTAGTAGCATTTGCAGTAGCATCATTAGTTGCAGTAGTAGTAGTACTAATAGTAGTAGTAGCAGTAGTGGCGGTTGTAGTAGTAGTCATTGTAGCAGCAGTAGAAGCGGTTATAGTAATAGTTATAGTCATAGCTGCTAGTGGTAGTTGTAGTAGTTCTAGTAGTTGTAGGAGTAGCAGTAGTATTAGTAATAGTAATAGTAGTAGTAGGATTAGAGTAGTAGTAGTAGTTGAAGGAGTTGTAGTAGAAGTAGTAATACTAATAGTTGTAGTAGGAGTAGTAGGAGTACTTATAGTAGTAGTGGTAGTGCAACAATAGTAGTAGTAGTAGTAATAGTGAAAGAAGTAGCAACAATAGTAGCAACAGTAGTAGTAAGAGTAATAGTAGTTGTAGTAGTACTAGTAATTGTAATAGCAGTTGTAGTAGTAGCATCAGAAGTAGCATAGTACAAGAAGTAGTAGCAGTAGCAGTTGTTGTTATTGTTGTATTTGTAGTAGTCATAGTAGTATTCTTATTAGTAGTAGTGGTTGTAGAAGTAGTAATAGTAGTTCTAGTAGTAGTAATATCGTAGCAGTAGTAGTAGGCCTAGCTAAAGTTGTAGTACTAGTAGTTGTAGTTGTAGTAGTAGTGTAGTAGTAGGAGCAGCTAGTAGTGGCATCAGAAGTAGCATAGTACAAGAAGTAGTAGCTGTAGCAGTTCTTGTTATCTTTGTGTTTGTAGTAGTCATAGTAGTATTCTTATTAGTAGTAGTGGTTGTAGAAGTAGTAGTAGTAGTTCTAGTAGTAGTAATATAGTAGCAGTAGTAGTAGGCCTAGCTAAAGTAGTAGTACTAGTAGTTATAGTTGTAGTAGTAGTGTAGTAGTAGGAGCAGCAACAGTAGTAGTGGTAGCAATAGTAATAGTAGTAGTAGAAGTAATAGTAGCAATAGTAGTAGTAGTAGTAGCAATAGAAGTTGTAATAGTTAAAGAAGTAGTAGTAGTAGCAATAATAGTAGAAGTAGTTGTAGCAGTACTAGTACAAGTAGTAGAAGTGGTAGGAGGAGTTGTAGCAGTGATAATAGGAGGAGGAGGAGGAGCAAGAGTTGCAGTTGTAGTTGTAATAGTAGTGTAGTATTAGGAGCAGGAGTAGCAGTAGTTGTAGTGTAGCTATACAAGCAGTAGTTGTAGTTGTCATTGTAGAAGTAGTAGTAGCAGCAGAAGTAGCTGTAGTAATAGTTCTAGTAGTAGTAGGAGTAGTAGAAGAAGTAGAAATAGAACTAGAGGAAGTAGTATTAGTAATAGCAGTCAATATTAGGAGTAGTTGTAGTAATAGTTGGAGTAGTAGTAGGAGTAGCAGTAAAAGTAGTAGTAGCAGCAGTAGTAATAGAAATAGTAGTAGTAGTAGTAGTAAAAGTAGCAGTAGTGGCAGCTATAGCATTAGTAGTAGGAGTACTATACGAAGTAGCAATAGAACTAGAGGAAGTAGCAACAGCAATAGTAGTAGTATTAGTAGTAGTAATACTAGGAGGTGTAGTAGTAGTAGTAATAATTGTAGCATTAGCAATAATACTAGTTGTAGGGGCGGTAGTATTAGTACTAGTAATAGTAGTAGTTGTAGAAGTAGTAGTGGTAGTAGTTGTAGTAGTACTAGTAGTAATAGTAGTATTAATAGTAGAAGTTGTAGCAATAGTAGTAGCAGTAGCCGTAAGAGCAGTAGCAGTAGCAATAGCTATAGTCGAAGCAACTGTAGTTATAGTAGCACTAGCAGTAGTGGCAATAACAGCAATCGTAGGAGTGTTGTAGTAGTCCTAGTAGTCACTGTGGTCATAGTAGCAGCAGTAGTAGTATTAGATGTAGTTGTAGCAATAGTAACAGCAATAGCAATAGTAGAGATTGTAGTGGTAGTAGTAGTTGTAGTAGTAATTGTAGTGGTGGTAGTAGTATTGGTGGTGGTAGTAGTAGTAGTGGTAGAAGTGGTAGTAGTGGGAGTAGTTGTAGTAGTGGGAGAAGGAGTGTTTGTTGTTATTATGGGAAAAGTAGTAACATTAGGAGTGGTCGTAGTTGTCGTTATAGTAGTAGTTGTCGTAGTTATAGTAGTAATAGTAGTAGTGGTAGTAGTACCAGTAGTACCAAAAGTAGTAGTGGTAGTAGTGGTGGGGGTGGTAGTAGTAGTACTAGTACAAGTAGTAGTAGCCATAGTAGTGGTAGAAGTATTTGCCATAGTAGTCGTAGCAGTAGTAGTAGTCATCATAATAGTTGTAGCAATAGTAGTAGTAGTAGTCGTAGCAATGGTAGCGGTAGTTATAGTTGCCGTAGAAGTAGCAGTAGTAGTAGTAGTGATAATAGTAGTAGTTGTAGTAGTAGTAGAGGTCGTAGTAGTGGTAGCAGTTGTAATAGTAATTGTAGTAGTAGTGGCAGTAATAGTAGTTGTTGTAGCAGTAGTCATTATTGTTGTTGTAGTAATAGTATTAGTAGCAGTAGCCCTAGTAGTGGTAGCAGTAGTAGTAGTTGTCGCAGTCGTGGTAGCAGGAGCAGCAGTAGTAGTCATAGCAGTGATAGCAGAAGTAGCAGCTATAGTAGTAGTAGTGGTAGTGGTAGTTGCAGTCGTAGTAGTGGTAGCAATACTAGTAGTAATTATTGTAGTAGTTCTGGTAGTAGTAGTGGTGGTAGTAATAGCAGTTGTTGTAGTAGTTGCAATTGTTGTTGTTATCGTAATAGTAGTGGTAGCAGTAGTAGTAATAGTTGCTGCAATAGTGGTAGCAGTAGTAGTAGTAGAAGTAGTAGTGGTCGTAGTAGTGGTCATAGTAGTAGTAGTAGTCATAGCAATGGTTGAGGTAGTAATAGTAGCTGTAGTAGTAGTAGTGATAATAATAGTAGTAGTAGTAGTAACCGTAGTAGTGGTAGCAGTAGCAATAGTAGATGTAGTAGCCGTAGTAGTGGTAGCAGTAGTAGTAGTTGTTGTCATATTAGTAGTAGAGCTAGTAATAGTAGTAGTAGTAGTAGTAGTGGTGGTGGTAGTGATAATAGTAATAGTAGTAGCGATAATAGGATCCATTGTAGTTGTAGGAGTGGTAGTAGTAATTGTAGTAGTAACTATAGTAAGAGTAGTACTGGTAGTAATAGCAATTGTTGTAGGAGTAATAATAGTTGTTGTTGTAGTAATAGTAGCAGTAGTAGCAGTGGTAGTAGTTGTAATGGTAGCAACAGTAGTAGTAGTAGTAGTAGTAGTATTAGTAGTAGTTGTTGTTTTAGCAAAAGTAGTTGAAGTTGTAGTACTAATAGTAGTAGAAGCAGCAGCGGCGACAATAGTAGTTAATAGTGGTGGTAATAGTATTAGTAGTAGTAGCAGTAGTAGTCATAGTAGGCATCGGTGTAGGAGAAGGAGTAGGAGTAGGGGCAGTAGTAGTGTTAGTAGTAGGAGAAGTAGTAGCAGTAGGAGCATTTGCAGTGGTCGTAGTAGTAGTACTAGTAGTAGCAATAGTAGTAGCTGTTGTGGTAGCAATAATGATTGTAGTAATAGTTGTAGTAGTAGTATTAGAAGTAGTTGTGGTAGGAGGAGTAGTAGCCGTTCTAGCAATAGAAATATTTGCAATAGTAATATTAGCAATAGTACTTATAGAAGGTGAAGTTGTATTAGTAGTAGTAGTAGAATTTGTAGTAGTTGTAATAGTAGTATTTGTAGTAGGAGTAATAGTAGCAGTAGTATTAGTATTAATATAGGAGTAGCAGCAGCTGTAGTAGTGATCGTAGTAGTTTTAGTAGGTGCAGTAGTAGTTCTACCTTTAGTAGTAGTCGTAGGAGTAGTAGTAGTTATAGAAATAGTTGCAATAAAAGTAGTAGTAATTGTAGCAGTAGCAGTAGCAATCGTAGTTGAGGTAATAGTAGTAGTTACAGTAGTAGCAGTAGCAAGTGAAATAAAATGAGTAGTAGTAGAATTCATGGTAGTAATAGTAGTAGTAGTAGTAATACTAGTAGTTTTAGCAGTAGTACAATAAGTTATAGAAGTAGTTGTAATTTAGTAGGTGTAGCAGTTGTAGTAGTAATAGTACTAGTTGTAGGAGTGGCAGTAGTTGTTGTTGTAGGAGTAGTAGTAGTAGCAACACTTGTTGTAGCTATAGAAGTTGCCGCAACATTAGTAGTAGCAGTAGTATTAGCAATTGTAGTAGTAGTAGCAATAGTTATAGTACTAGTAGTAGCAGCAGTGGTGGTACCAATAATAGTAGCAGTGGTAGTAGTAATAAAACTAGTAGTTGTAGTTGTGGTACCCATAATAGTAGCAGCAGCAGTAGTAGTAAAAGTAGTAGTCGCAGTAGTAGCTGTTATAGTAATAAGAGGAGGAGTAGTAGTAGCAGCACTCGTAGGTGGAGGAGGAGGAGTAGTATTAGTAAAAGTAGTTGTAGTACTAGTTTTAGTAATAGTAGTAGTAGCAGTAGTAGTAGTTGTTGTAGTATTAGTAATAGTAGTAGTAGTGATAGTAGTAGTAGCAGAAGTAGGAGTACAAGTTGTAGTTGTTATACTAATAGAGTAGCACTAGTTGTTGTAGTAGTACTAGGAGAAGGAGTAGTAATAGTTGTAGTAGGGGTAGAAGTAGTAGTAGTAATAGTAGTCGTAGCAGCAGTAGCACTTGTAGTTGTAGTAGTAGTAGTAGTAGTAATAGTAATAGTAATAGTAGAAGTATGAGTAGTAGTATTTGTTTTTGTATTAGTAGCACTAGTAATAGCAATAGTTGTAATTGTAGTAGTAGTAGTAGTCATAATAGTAGTAGTTGTAGAAGTAGAAGTAGCAACAATAGTAATTGGTGTAGTTGTAACAGTAGTAGTATTTGTTGTATAAGGGCCATGCGCTGATTCACAAGTAGCAGAAAAGTGCATTCTAGTGACTCTTGTCCTTAGAACGCCAAAATCTTGCTGGATCATCTATGTACTCTATTTCCTCTGGCAGCTTGAAGCTTTAAAAAGTCTCTCATATTTAGAGAGTGGCTAATTGTTGTGCGAATTACCTAGCAGCAATTGTATATATAGTAGTAGATGTTGTAGTAATTGTAGTGGCCATAGCAACAATTGTAGCAGTCGAAGTAGTAGTAGTAGTAGTAGTAGTAGTAGTAGTAGTAGTAGTAGTGGAAGAAGTGGAACTAGTAGTACAAGTAGTAGTGGTAGAAGAAGTTATAGTAGCAGAAGTAGTAGTAGTTGTTGTATTGTAGTAGCAGAAGTAGTAGTAATAATACTTGTAGCAATAGTAGTAGTAGTAGCAGTAGTAGTATGAGTTGGAGTTAGAGTAGTTATAGGAGTAGTTGTATTAGCGATAGTAAAAGTAGTTGAGGAAGTTCTAGTAGTGGTAATAGCAGTAGTAGCCATAGTAGTTGTTGTATTAGTAGTAGTAGTAGTAGTAATAGTAGTAATTATAGTAGCAGTAGTAGTAGTAGTAGTAGCATTCGAAGTAGTGTTAGCAGTATTTGCAATAGTAGTAATAGTTATAGAAGTAACAGTAGTAGTAGAAGTCATAGCAGTAACACTAGTAGTAGCTGTTGTAGTAGTAGCAACAGTAGTATTAGTCGGAGTAGCTATAGTTGGAGTCGAAGTAGTAGTAGTATTATTAATAGTAGTAGGAAAAGTAGTAGTAATGGCAGTAGTAGTCGTAGCCAAAGTAGCAGTAGCAGTAGTACTAGTAGTAGTAGCATTTGCAGTAGTTGTAGCATTATTAGTAGTAGTAGTATTAGTAGTTGTTGCTAGAGAAGTTGTAGTTGTAGTAGTTATTATTATTGCACGAGAGGTAGCTGTAGTTGTTATTGTAGCATTAGTATTTGTTGTTGTATTAGTAGCACTAATAGTAGCAGTAGTTGTAATAGTAGTAGTAGTAGTAGTAGTAGTAGTCGTAGTAGTAGCAATAGCAGTAGTGGCAGTAGAAGCAACAATAGTTGTCATAGTTGTAGCAGTAGTAGTATTTATTGTAGCAATAGTAGCAGTAGTAGCAGTAGTAGCAATCGAAGTAGTGGAAGCAGTAGTAGCAGTAGCTGCCCTGGTAGCAATAGTAGTAGTATTATTAGTAGGAGTAGTGGTAGTAGCAACAGTAGTATTAGTTGTTGTAGCCGTAGTAGTAATAGAAATATTAGTAGCAGTAGTAAAAGTAGCAAAGGAAGTATAGTAGTGGAAGTAGTTGGTAGAGCTATGGTAGTAGTAGCAGTAGTAGTATTAGTAGTAGTAGTTGTAGTGACAGTAGTAGTTGTTGCTGTAGTATTAGCAGTAGTAGTAGTATTAGTACCAGTTGTAGTAGTCAAAGTAGTGGTAGTAGTATTTGCAATAGTAGTAATAGTAGTAGAAGTAATAATAGTAGGCGTAGTAGTAGTACTAGTAGTAGTTGTAGCAGTAATACTAGTCGTTGTAGCAGTAGCAGTAGTAACTATAGTATTAGTTGTTGTAGTAGTAGGGGAAGTTGTAGTTGTTGTAGTAGCAGTAGTATTAGTAGTAGCAGCTACAGTAGTAGTGGTAATAATAGTAGTAATAGAAGTAGTAGTAGTTGTAGTAGTAGTAGAAGTAGTTACTGTACTAGTAGTATCAGCAGGAGTAGTAGAAGTAGCACTCCTAGTAGTCGTAGGAGAAGTAGAAGTGGAAGTTGTGGCCGTAGTAGTAGTAGTAGTGGTGGGAATAGTAGTAGTATTCATAGTAGCAGGAGCAATAGTGGTAGTAGTCCGAGTAGTTTTAGTAGCTATAGTAGTAGCAGTAATTGTATTATTTATAGTAATAGTGGTAGTTATAGGAGTAGTAGTGGTATTACCAGTAGTAGTTGTAGTAGTAGTAAACTAACAATAGCAGTAGTAGTAGCAGCAGAAGTATTAGTTGTAGAAGTAGCAGCAGTAACAGTAGTAGTAGAAGAAGCAGAAATATTAGCGATAGTAATAGCAACAATAGTAGTCATTGTGGTAGTAGGACGAGTTGTAGTAGTTGTTGTTGTTATTGTTGTTGTAGTGTCAGCAGCAGCAACAGTAGCTGTGGTAGTACTACTAGTAGTAATAGGAGTGGTAGCAGTAGTAGTAGAAGTTGTAATAATCATTGTTGTAGTAGTAGTAGCAGTAGGTGTAGTAGTAATAGTAGTAGCAGTAGAAGTTCTTGAAGTTGTAGCAGTAGTAGTATTAGTATTAGTTGAAGTAGTAGTGGGAGCACTAGTCGTAGTAGTAGAAGTAGCAGGAGTAGAGGTAGTAGGAGGGAGAGAAGTTTTGGTAGTTGTAGTAGTAGCAGTAGCAGCAGCAGTAGTAGTAATAGTAGTAGTAATAGTAGTACTAGTAGTAGAATAAGTAATAGTAGTAGTAGCAGAAATAGGAGTAGTAGTTGGGGTTGTAGTAGCAGTGGTGGTAGTAGTAATAGTGGTGGTAATCATATTAGTAGTAGTTGTAGTAGTAGTTTTTATTGTAATAGGAGTAGTAGTAGTCGTGGTGGTAGAAGTGCAAAAATGTTAGCAGTAGCAGTAACAGTAGCAGTAGTTCCAGTGGTTGTAGTTGTAGCTATAGTAGTAGTAGTAATAGTAGTAGGAGTGGTTATTGTTGTTGTACTAGTTGTAGTAGCAATAGCAGTAGGAGTAGTAGTAGTAGTAGTAGAAGTTGAAGTAGTGGTGGTGGTGGTTGTGGCGAAAGAAGTTATTGTAGCAGTAGCGGTAGTTGCCATAGTAGAAGTAGAAGTAGTAGTAGTATTAGTAATAGTAGTAGTAGCATAAATAGGAGTAGTAGTTGGGGTTGTAATAGTAGTGTTGGTAGTAGTTATAGTGGTGGTAATCATTCCAGTAGTAGTTGTAGTAGTAGTTATTATTGTAATAGGAGTAGTAGTAGTCGTGGTGGTAGCAGTGCAACAGCGTTAGTAGTAGCAGTAGCAGTAGCAGTAGTTCCAATGGTAGTAGTTGTAGCTATAGTAGTAGTAATAGTAGTAGTAGTGTTATTGTTGTTGTACTAGTTGTAGTAGCAATAGCAGTAGAAGTAGCAGTAGTAGTAGAAGTTGTAGTGGTGGTGGTGGTGGTTGTGGTGTTGTAGCAGTAGCGGTAGTAGTCATAGTAGAACTAGAAGTAGTAGTAGGAGGTGTAGTAGTAGTTGTTGTTGTTATAGCTGTAATAGTATTATTTGTAGTAATTGTAGTAGCTATGGGAGTAGCAGTAGAATTAGTACTTGTAGTTATAGCAGTAGTGTAGTAACAGTAGCAGTAGTAGTAGTAGTAGAGGTAGCAGTCAAAGTAGTTGTTGTAGTAGTTGCAGTAGAAGCAATAGTAGTAGTAGTAGTTGTGGTGGTGGTGGTAGTAGTAGTACTAGTGGTAGTACTAATAGTACTAGTAGTAGCAGTAGTAATAGATGTGGTAATAGGAGGAGGAGTAGTTGTTGTTGTTGTTGTAACAGTAGCAGCCATAGTAGTTGTGGTAGTAGTAGTAGAAGTAGTTCTTGTAGTAGTATTAGAAGTAGTAGATATAGTAGTAGTAGTAGTAGGAGTAGTAGCAGTTGCAGTAGGAGTAGTAGCAGTTGCAGTACGAGTAGCAGCAGCAATAGTACCAGTAGTAGTAGAAGTAGTTGCAGTTATAGTAGTAGTAGTTGAAGAAGAAGTACTATCAACAGTAGTAGTAGTAGTAGCAATAGTAGTAGTATGAAAATTTTTAGTAGCGGTACTATTAGCAGTAGTGTTATTTGTAGTAATAGTAGCAATTGTAGGAGTAGTAGTAGTAGTTGTTGTTGTTGTTGTATTAATAGCGTAGTAACAGTAGTAGCAATAGCGGTAGTAGTGGTATTAGTAGAAGTAATAGTTGCAGTAGTATCAGCAGCAATAGTAGCAACACTAGTAGTAATACTAGGAGAAGTTTTAGTAGTTGTAGTAGTAGCGGTAGTAGTAGTGATAGTAATAATCGTAGTCGTAATAGATGTAGTAGTAGTTGTAGTTGTTGGTGTAGTACTGCTGGTAGTAGTATTTGTAATAGTTGTTTTTGTAGTAGTAGTTCTAGTAGTAGTAGGAGAAGTAGTAGTTGTAGCAGTATTATTAATAGTAGTATTAGCAGCAGCGGTTTTAATAGTTGGTGGAGGAGGAGTAGTAGTAATACTAGTAGTAGTAGTTATAATACTAGTAGTTGTTGTAGTAGTAGTAGTCACAATAGTAGTAGTAAATGTTGTAGTAGTAGTAGAAGTAGTACTAGCACTAGTTGTAGTAGTAGTGTAGTAGTAGTAGTGGGAGTAGGAGGAGGAGTAGTAGTAGTAGAAGTAGTAGCAATAGTAGTAGTAGTAGTGGTAGAAGTTGTTGTTGTAGCTGTAGTAGTAGTGGGAGGAGTAGTAGTAGCAGTAGGAGTAGCAATAGTCGTAGTAGTTGCAATAGCAATATTATTTGTAGTAATAGTTGTAGTTGTAGGACTAGTAGTAGTATTACTAGTAGTATTTGTGGTCATAGTATAGTAGAAGTAGTAGTAGCAGTCATAGTAGTAATAGTAGGAGTAGTAGCACTTGTAGCTGTAGTAGTAATAGGAGTAATAGTAATAATAGTAATAGTAGGAGTAGTAGCACTTGTAGCTGTAGTAGTAATAGGAGTAGCAATAGTAACAGTTGTTGTAAAAGCATTAGTAGCAATAGTACTAGTAGTAGTGGCAGTAGCAGTAGCAATATTAGTAGTAGTGGTAGCAATTGTACTTATAGTAGGAGAAGTAGTATTAGTAGTAGTAGCAGCAACAACAATAATAGTAGTAGTATTTATAGTGGTTTTAGTAGTAGTAGTTGTAGTTGGTGTAATAGTAGTTGTAGTAGTATTAATAGTAGGAGCTACCATAGTAGTAGTAGTAGTAGTTTTAGTAGGTATAGCAGTACTTGTAGCAGCAGCAGTAGTAGTAGGAGTAGCAGTTGTAGTAGCAATAGTAGTACTAGTAGTAGTTGCAATAGTAGTAGTAGTAGCAGCAGCAATAGTAGTAGTAGCAGTAAGGGTAATAGCAGTAGTTACAGCAGTAGTAGAAGCTAGTAAAGTAATATGAGCAATAGTAGAATTTGTGGTAGTAGTAGTAGTAGTAGTTTTAGTAGTAGTAGAATACGTTGTAGTGGTAGTTGTAATTGTAGTAGGTGTAGCAGTTATAGTAGTACTAGTTGTAGGAGTAGCAGTAGTAGTTGTTGTAGGAGCAGCAGTAGCAGTAGCAGTACTAGTAGTAGCAGCGGAGTTGCCACAATAGTAGTTGTAGTAGTATTAGCAAGAGTAGTAGTAGCAGTTGTAGTAGTTGTAGTAGCAATAGTTGCAGTAGTTGTTGTTGTAGTTGTGGGGTACCAGTAATAGTAGCAGGAGTATTAGTTGTAAAAGTAGTTTTAGTAGTGGTGGTACTAGTAATAGTAGCACTTGTAGTAGTGAAAGTAGTTGTAGCAGTAGTAGCAGTAGCAATAGTAGTTGTTGTTATACTAGCAGTAGCGGCTGGAGTAGTAGTGGTAGTACTTGTTGTAGTAGCAATATTAGAAATAATAGTAGTAGTATTAGTAGTAATAGTAGTTGCAGTAGCAGCTGTAGCCGTTGAAGCAGTAATAGTAGTAGTAGATGTTATAGTAGTTGTAGCAATAGTAGCAGTAGTATTAGTATCAGTAGTGGCAGAAGTACTAGTAGTAATAAGAGTAGCAGTAGTTGTGGTAGCAGTCATAGCATTAGTTGGAGTGGTAGCAGTGGTAGCTGTAGTAACAGCAGTTGTAGTACTAGCAGTAGTAGTAGAAGTAGTACGAGGAGGAGGTGGAGTAGTAGTAGTAGTAGTAGTAGCCGCAGCAGTAGGAGTAGTAGTTGAGGAAGTAGTAAGAGTAGTTGTTATAGTAGTAGCAATAGTAGTCATAGGAGAAGTTGTGGTAGTAGCAATACCAGTAGTAGTGGTAGTCGCAGCAGTTGGAAGAGGAGCAGTAGTATCAGCAGCGGCGGCAGCAATAGCAACAACAATAGTAGTAGTAGGAGTAGTGGTAATAGTAGTAGAATTGTTTGTAGTAGTAGTAGCAGCAGCAGTAATGCTGGTAATAGTAGTGGTCGTTGTAGAAATAGCAAGAGCTGTAGTAACAGAAGTTGTAGGAGCAGTAGTTGTTGTTGTTGTAGCAGTTGGCATAGTAGCAGAAGTTGCAATAGTGGTAGTAGTAGTAAAAGAAATTATTGTAGTAGTAGTAGTAGCAGCAACAGTAGTAGTAGGAATAGTAGTAGCAGAAGTAGTAGTAGTGGTGGTAGTAGTATTAGAAGAAATTATTATTCTAGTAGTAGCAGCAACAACTGTAGTAGTAGCAATAGTAGTAGCAGAAGTAGCAGTAGTAGTGGTAAAAGTAGGAGTAGAAATAGCAGTAATAGTAGTAGTAGCTCAAACAGTAATAGTAGTAGCAAGAGCAGTAGCAAGGGTAGTAGTAGTAGCAATAGGAGAAGCAATAGTAGGAGTAGCAATAGTAGTAGTAGTAGTCGAAGTAGAAGTGGCAATAGTAGCAATAGTTGAAGTAATAGTTGTCGTAGGAGTACTAGCGGAAGTAGAAGTAGTAGTAGTTGTAGGGGTAGTCACAGCAGTTGTAATAGCACTTGTAGTAGCAGGATTAGTAGTAGTAGCAGTACTACGACTAGGAATAGAGATTGTATTAACAGCAGAAGCACCCGCAGTTGTGGTAGGAGAAGCTATATTAGTAGGTGTAGTAGTAGCAGTAGCAATAGTAGTCAAAGTTGTAGTAGTAGTAGTAGTTGTAGTAGTAGTATTAGTACAAGAATTAGTAATAGTAGTAGTAGTAGCAGAAAAAGTATTAGTAGTAGTAGTTGTAGAAGAAGTAGTAGTAGTAGTAATAGTTGTAGCATGTGTAATAGTAGTTGTAGTACAAGTAGTTGTAATAGTTATAGTAGTAGTAGTAGAAGTAGTAGTAGTAGTAGCATTACTACTAGTTGTTGTTGTTGTTGTTGTTGTTGTTGTTGTAGTACTAGTAGTAGAAGTAGTAGTAGAAGAAGTAGTAGTAGTAGTAGAGGTATTAGTAGTAGTAGTAGCAATAGTAGCAGCAACAACAGTAGCAATAGTAGTAGTAGAAGTAGTAGAAGTAGTTGTGGCAACAATAGCAGTATTAGTAGTTATTGTTGTCGTAGTAGTAGTGGCATTTGCAGTTGTAGTAGTAGTACTAGAAGCAACAGTAGTTGACGTAGAAGTAATAGTATCAGTGATACTTGTAATTGTAGTAGCAATAGTAGTAGCAGTAATTGTACTAATAGAAGTAGTAGTAGTTGTTCTAGTAGCAGTATCAATAGGAGTAGTAGTTATTGTAGTGGTAATATTATTAGTTGTACTAGTAGCAGAAGAAGTTGTAGGACTAATAGTAGGAGTTGGAGTGGGAGTAGTAGTAGGAATAGTAGTAGTTGAAATAGTGGTAGTAGTAGTTGTTGTTGTTGTTATAGTAGTTGTAGCAGTAGTAGTTGTTGCCATAATTGGAGTAGTAGTAGAAATAATAGTAGTTGAAATAGTGGTGGTTGTAGTAGTAGTTGTAGTAGCAGTAGCAGTAGCAGTAGTAGTTGTTGTCATAATTGGAGTAGTAGTTGTTGGAGTAGTAGTAGTAATAGGAGTAGTAATACTAGTAGTAGTAGTAGTATTAGTGGTGGTGGTAGTAGTAGTAGAAGGAGTTAGACTAGGAATAGTTGTTGTTGTAGTAGTAGTCGTAGTAGTAGCAGTAGTAGAAGCAGAAGGAGTTGTAGTTGTAGTAGCAGTAGCAGCGGTAGTAGTAACGTACTAGTAGGTGTAGTAGTTATAGCAGTAGTAATAGTTGTTGTTGTTGTATTAGTATTTGCAGTAATTGTTGTTGTAGGGGTAGTGTAGAAACAATAGTAGTAGCAGTATTTGTAATTTATTATTAGTAGTTTTAGTAGTAGTAGTACGAGTTGCGGTAGGAGTAGTAGTAGAAGTAGTAATAGTAGGAGTAGGAGGAGTAGTAGTAGTAGTAATGGTAGTGGTAGTTATAGTAATAGTAGTAGTAGTAGGAGTTGTAGTTGTAGCAGTAGGAGTAACAGTTGTCATAGAAATAGTTGTAATAGTATGAGTATTAGTAGTAAAAGTAGTAGTAGAAGTAGTGTAGCAATAGTATTATCTATAGTAATAGTAGCAGAACAAGTAGTAGTAGTATTGGTGGTAGTAGTAATAAGACTAATAGTACTAAGTCCAGTAGTAGTGGAAGTAGTATTCGTAGTAGGAGAAGCAGTAGTAGTAGCAGCGATGGCAGCAGCAGCAGCAGTAGTAAAATTTGTAGTAGCAACTACAACCACTGCACGATTAGGAGTAGCTGTAGTAGTCGCAAAAGTAGGAATCGGTGTAGAAGCAGTAATAATAGTAGCAGTAGAAGTGATAGTGGAAGTTGTAGGAGTAGGAGAAGTGGTAGTAGAGGTAGGTGTAGAAATAGCAGCAGCAGTAGCCCAAGTAGGAGTAAGAGTAGTAGTAGTAATTCTGCTAATGATGCTGCTACTACTAATACTACTTCTGCTAGTACTACAGCTACTAGAACCACTTCTACTGCTTCTACTACTACTACTCCTATTGTTGCTACTGCTACTTTCACTACTACTACCATTGCTACTATTGCCGCTACTACTTACACTACTTCCACTACCAATGCTACTATTGCTACTACTTCCACCACTACTACTACTGCTGCTACTACTTCCACAGCTACTGCTACTATTTTTGCCACAACTTTAGCAACAATTGCAACTATTGCTACAACCACAACTATTACATCTACGACTGCTACTACTGCAACTTCTACAACTACTATTACAACTGCTATTTATATAGCTACAACTACTACTAATTCTACTATTTCTACAATTGCTAATACTAGTGACACTGCTACAGATACTACTAATACCACTACTACTACTGCAATGACAAACACTAATAATACTCAATCACCTCCTACTATTATTGTTCTTACTGCAACCACAACTACTACTATGGCCACTACTATTGTGACTACTACTACTACAACAAAAACAATAACTGCTACTACTACTAATCTTACTACTGTTGCTGCTACTACTATCTCAACTACAACAACAACTACTACTATTGCTGCTACTACTGCAACTGCTACTGCTACTGTTGCTACTAATTTTGATGATAATACTGCAACTACTACAACTTGTACTACTACTGCTATTACTACTGCTACTACTAGTACTACTACTACAGCTACTACTACAACTCCTCCTATTACTGCTACTTCTACTACTACTCCTATTACTACAACTTCCTACTACTATTACAACTACAACTACTAAAACTACTACTAATAGTATTTCTGCTATTTGAAATGCTACTGCAATACTACTATTATTAATACTACTACTATGGATACTAATAGAATTATGCAACTACTACTACTACTGTCACAATTTCTACAATAACTACTACTACTATTGCTACTTCTACTGCTACTACTGCCGCTAATATTACTCTTAGTTTTACTACTATTACTATTACTGCTAAGATGACTACTGCTACTGCTACTACTACAAATACTAATGTTATTTCAGCTTCTATTACTGCTATTGTCACTACAACTAATACTACCACTACAATTGTCGCTACTACAATTGCTACTACTACTAGTACAACTACTACTGCTACTACCCGTACTACTACTCATTCTCTGACACCTATTCCTACTACTACTCTGACTCCTACTACTTCTACTACTACTTTTGCTGTTATTACTACTCCTCCTCCTGTTCCACTACTACTGCTACAACGACTATTATTACTATTACTACTAATATCACACTACAATTACTACTATTATTACTTATACTACTACTACAATAACAACAACAACTACTACCACTACTATTACAACTATTATTACTTATACTACTACTAATACTGCTACTACTACAATAGCTACTACCAGAGCCACAACTACTACTATGACTATTACTGCTACTACTACTCTTATTTCTACTACTAGTTTTGCTACTATTGTTACCACAACTACTACTACTTCTATCACAACTACCGCTACTACTTCTACTCCAACAACTAAAACCATTGCTTCTGCTACTGCTACTACTATTTCTACTATTACAGCAACAACTGCTACCACTACTACTATTGCTGCTACTACTACTACTGCTGCCCTTGCTGCTGCTACAATTAATACGACTATTACTATACTACTACTATGATTGCTACTACTATAACTACTACTACGACCAATGCTACTAATACTACTACTCCTACGTATCCTACAACCACTACTATTGAAACAACAACAACTACTACTACTACTTCTGTGACTACTACTACTACTGTTACTACTACTGCTGTTGCTGCTGCTAATCCTACTACTACTATTATTGTTGTTGCTACAACTACTATTACTACTATTGCTACTACTGGTACTACTACTACTACTATCCCTACTGCTACTATTACTCCGTCTATAGGAGCTACTGCTTCTACTAATACAATTACTATAGTTGATACTGCAAGAACTAGTGCTACTGCTACTACTTTTGCTACTATTACTACTATTGCTGCTGCTACTATAGTACTATTTGTACTACTACTGCTACTCCCACTACTACTATTACTACTACTACTCAGAGTAATACTACTATAGCAGTTATTGCCGTTGCAGCTGCTACTACTGCTATTGCTACTATTGCTTTTGTAGTTGTTGCTACTACTACTACTATTGCTATGACTCCTCCTCCTACTACTACTACTGCTACTACACTGCTACTACTTCTACTAGTACTATTGCTACTACTGCTACAGCTAACACAACTACTACTACAACTGCTACTACTGCTACTATTGTTTTGTCTACTACTACTGTTACAACTAATGCAACTACTAATGCTTCTACTACTACTGTTAGTACCACTACTACTATTGCTACTACTAGTACTACTACAATAACTATGACCACTACTACTCCTACCACCTCTCCTACAATAACAACTACTACCACTTCTCCTGCTACTACTACTACTGCGGCTACTACTACTACTGCTACAAAAATTGCTATTGCTATTACTAGTACCACTACTGCTACTAATTCTACTATTGCTACTTCTGCGAGTATTGCCACTACTACTACTGCTACAACTACTTCTATTATTACAACAACTACTACTACTTCTACTACTACTATCACTACTGCTGCTACTACTACTTCCTTTGCTATTAGCACTGCTACTACTCATAATACCGCTGCGACTACTATGGAAACTACTATTAATACTACTACTGCTGTTGTTACTATTGCTACTGCCATTGCTACAACAGTTACAACTACAACTACTACTACTTCTGTTGCTACTACTGCTTCAACTACTATTACGACTACAAATACTGCTACTACTACTGCTTCTACTTCTACTACGGCTACTACTACTACTACTACATCTTCTCCCCCTTCTACTACTTTTGCTACTACTACTGCAACAACAAATATTATTACCACTTCTACTATTGTTGAAAGAATGGACACTGCTATAGCTACTACTAGTTTTATTTTCACTAATACAACGACCACTTTTGACTACAACTTCTACTACTACAACTGCTACTACTACAACTCCAGCTACTACTGCTACAACTACTACTATGATTACTACTACTATTATTACTACTATTGTTGCTACTACTATTGTTGCTGCTAGTGCAGCGAATGCTACGACGACTACCATCACTACTACTATTCCAATTACTACTACTACTTCTACTACCACTGCTGCTACTACGACAAATACTACTACTCCAACTACAACACCTACTACAACTTGCGCCAATATTACTACTAGAACACCTACTACTCCTGCTGCTGTAGCTACTAATATTGTTGCAACTACTTCTACTACTACTACTCCTAATCCTCTACTAATACTACTACTACTACTATTGCTATTACCACCACCACCACTACTACTACTACTACATCTACTACAACCACTCGTGCTACTGCTACAACAACTACGACAACAACTACTACTGCTAGTACTACTACTACTGCTAGTACTGCTACTACTACTGCTAGTACTCGTGCTACTCCTCCTGCTACTACAATTACTATTCCTACCACAACTTCTACTAATACTACTACTACAATAATTGCTACTACAACAACAACTACTACTACTAATACTACTACTACTGCAGCAGCTACTACTGCTGTTGCAAATACTTCTACTACAACTACTCCTGTTCCTACTACTAATTTTACCATCACTACTTGCTGCTGCTACAACTACTACTACAACTACTACTCTTGCCACTACTACTACTACTACTATATCTACTACTATTCCTGCTACTACTACAACTATGACTACTACTACCATTGTTGCTACTACCACTATTACTATTGCTGCTACTACTTCTATTGTTATTACTAATGCTACTACTACTACTACTAGGACTACTAGTACTCCAGCTACTACTACTACTAATGCTACTACTACTTCTACTACCCCTACGATTACTACCACTAGTACTCCTACTGCTACTACAACTACTACTACTAATACTACTACTACTACTGCTACTACTTCTCCTACTGCTACTACTACTACTACAATAACTACTACTATTGCAATAACTGCTACCACCACTACTGGGACTCCTCCTCCTACTACAATTATAACTATCAATACTACGACTACTCCTCCGACTACTGATACAACAACTACTACTACAACAACAACAACTACTACTACAATTATTACAACTGCTACTACTGCTCCTACTACTCCTATAACTACTACTACTACAACTACAACTCCTACTACTACTGCTGCTGCTACTACCACTAGTGCCACTACAACTGCTGCTACTACAACTGCTGCTACTCCTACTACTACTTCTTCTACTATTATTGCTACTACTGCTACTACTTCTATTGCTACTCCTACTACTACTTCTTCTACTATTATTGCTACTACTGCTACTACTTCTATTGCTACTCCAACTACTCCTTTACTACTAGTGCTGCTACTACTATTGCTACTACTACTACTGTGACTACTACTACTGCTATTGTGACTACAACTACTCTTACTAATACTACTACTGCTGCTGCTGCTACTTCTCCTACTACTACTACTACTACTACTACTAATACTACTACTACAATAACTACTACTACTGCAACTACTGCTACCACCACTACTAGGACTCCTCCTCCTACTACAATTATAACTATCATATTACTACTACTACTAATATCACTACTACTACTACTACAACAACTACTACTACAATTACTACAACTGCTACTATTGCTCCTACTACTCCTACAAATACTACTACTATAACTACAACCCCTACTACTACTACTGCTGCTGCTACCACTAGTGCCACTATGACTACTGCTACTACAACTACTGCTACTCCTACGACTAGAAGTCCTACTACTACTACATCTACTATTACTGCTACTACTTCTATTCCTACTCCTACTACTCCTTTACTATTACTGCTGCTACTACTATTGCTACTACTACTACTTTGACTACTACTACTGCTACTGTGACTACTACTACTACTCGTTCTACTATTAATGCCACTAGTACTACAACCACTATGACAACTATATCAACAACAAAAACTACTTCTACTTCTACTACTACTATAACAAGTACTGCTGACTCTACTACTACTATCAAAACTAATACCGCTAGTACCACTTCTACTACTATGAATTCTTCTCATACTATTACTACTACTACAACTATGATTACTACTCTCATACTACTACTGCTGCTGCCACTGTCACTACAAATACTCCAACTACTACAACTTCTACTACAAGTACTAGTACAACAACTGCTACTACTGTTGCTGTTGGTAGAACTACTACTACAACTACTACTCCTCCTGCTACAACCACTGCTGCTGCTATAACTACTATTGCTTCTAGTACTACTATGACTACTGCTACTACTACTAATACAACTGCTACTTCTACAACTACTATTACTAGTGCTACTGCTACTACTGCTGCTGCTGCTACTGCTGCTACTCCTTCTGCTACTGCAAGTACTGCTACTATTGTTGCTATTACTACTATGACTGTTACAAAAACTACTACTACTACCCCAACTACTAAAACTACTACTACTAATACTACTACGGTTGCTATTGCTACTACTATTGGTACTACTGGTATTATTGCTACTACTACTATAACTATTCCTACTCATTCTACTACTTCTACTGCCACTGCTGCTACTATAGCTACAACTACTACTAGTACTACTACAACTACTATGACTACAACTACTACTATAACTATTTTTGCTGTTACTACTTTAACTACTAATACTACTACTACTCCTCCTCCTCCTACTACCGCAGCTGCTACTGTTGCTACTACTACTGCGACTTCTCGAACTACTACGAGTACTACTACTACTACTTCTTCAACTACTACTACGACTACTACTATTGCTCCTACTTCAAATGTTACTGCTATCACTGCTGCTACTACTAATACCACTACTACTGATCCTACTACTTATGTTGCTACTACTACTATAATTATTGCTACTATACTATTAATGCTACGACTGCTGCTTCTACTACTACTACTTCTACTTTTACTACTACTACTATGGCAACTAATACTAATATTTCTCCTGCAACTACTATTACTTTTAGTAATGATACTCCTGGTACTTCTGTGACTACTTCTACTTCAGCTACTACAACTATAACTGCTGCTCCTACTACTACCGCTATTGCTCCTATAATAATAACTACTACTCCTACTACTACTTCTACTACTTGTACTCCTACTACTACAATTGCTGCTACCACAACATCTACAAATATTGCTCCAACTACTATTACTAATGCTACTAGCACTACCATTGCTACTGCTACTTCCACAACTACTACTCTAGCTCCTACTACTTCTACTACTTCCACCACTACTATTGCGGCTCCTGCTACTACAACTACTACTCCTGTTGATACTGCTAGTTCAATCTCTACATCTACTATTGATACTCTAACTACTATTTCTACTACTACTAGTGTTGTTGTACTCCTACTACTTCTGCTGCTGCTGCTTCTACTACTATTGCTACAACTACGTCTACTACTGCTACCACTTTTGTTACTTCGACTATTACTACTGCTATTGCTACAATTACTACTACTACTTTTATGGCAACAATTAATGCTATTACTACTACTACTATTACTACTACTACTCCTACTATGGATGGTACGACTGCTATTGATAGTACTACTACTACTTTTGCTACTACTTCTACTACTACTGCTATTACTATGACAACTACAACCAATGCTACATTTGCTATTACCACTACTTCTACTACAAATACAACTACTACTACTTCTATGTCAACTACTGCTACTACTTTTACTACTATGACTACTACAACTATTACTAATGCTACTACTACTAACGTTGCTGTAGCTATTACTACTACTACAACAACTTCTCCAACTCCTGATACTACAGCTACTACTACTACATCTACTACTAATGCTACAACAATGGCTACTAATACTACTACCACTACTACTGAAACAACTTTTGCGACTACTACGGCTACAACTACCACTACTTGTCTACTACTACCACTACTATTACTACCCTTGTAACTACTGCTATTACTACTGCTAGTGCTGCTATGGCTACTAAAACTATTACTACTAATGCTGCTACTACCTCAACTACTACCACTAGCACTACTTCTATAGCTACTAGTACTACTACAACTAGTACTAACACTACTACTACTGTTGTTGCTGTTGTTACTGCTACTACTACTCTTACCATTACTACCACTACTACAGCTACTACTGCTACTGCTACTACTATTACTATTACTATAGTTACTATAATAACAATAACAACAAAAACAATAACTACTACTACTCCTCCTCCTCCTCCTACCGCTATTATCACTACTACTACTACTACTAGTACAACTGTTGCGACTAATGCTACTGCTATAACTACTACCACTACTACTACTACACCTGCCGCTACAACTGCTACAACTGCTATAGTTGTTGCTACTACTACTTCTTCTCATACTATAATTATCGCAGCTATTACTATAGCTACTAGTACTACTGGTACACCAACTAATACTACTGTCACTACTACTACTGCTGCTACTACTAGTATTACTACTACTACTACTATTACTACTTTTGCTACCACCACTACTACTACTACGGCTACTACTACTTCTAGTTCTATTACTACTTCTACTACTACCGTTGCTACTGCTACAACTGCTACTATTATTGCTATAGCTACTATGGTTACTAACGCTATTACTGAGACCACTTCTTTGACTACCACTACAACTACTACTGCTACAACAACTATCACTACAACTATTACTTCTACTACTATTGCTACTACTGCTACTATTGCTCTAACAACAACAACAATAACTACTACAGCTACTGTTACTACTGCCGCTATTGGTGCCACTAATTTGATTGCCACTAAAATTAATGCTGCTACTACTACTACTTCTACTACTACTGCTATTACTACTACGATTGCTACAACGACAATAACAACTACTACAAATACTACTACCACTACTTCTACGATTGCTATTATTATTGTGGCTACAGCTACTGCAACTGCTACTAGTGCTACTATAATAACAACTACTACTACTGATGCTACTACCTCTGCTACCATTAATATTACTACTAGAACTTCTACTGCTTTGGCTACTACTATTACTTGTGCTACCACCTCTACTACTACCACAACTGCTACTCTTCCATAACTACTGTTGGTACTACTACCAGTGCTACTACTTGTATTGCTACAATGATTATTAATAATGTTGTTACTGCTACAACTACTACTACTTTTTTGGCTACAATTATTATTGCTACTACCACTACTACTATTACGACTGCTACTACTACTACTTTAACTACTATGGCTGCTGCTACTACTATTGCCACCACTACTACGACTGCTACTTCAACTACTAATGGTTCTACTATTACTACTATAACTGCAATAATTGCTACTACTACTAATTCTACTACTCATATAAATACTGCTACTTCTGCCACTAATGCTACTAGTACTACTACTGCTACAACTACTGCCACTACTACTACAACTATTACTACTACATTATAACTTCTACGACTGCTACTACTACTGCTAATAATACTATTACTACTACTCCTCCTCCTCCTACTAATGCTCCTATTATCCCTACTGCTACTGCTATCACTACAACTGCCGCAACTATTGCTTTTGCAACTACTACTACCACAAGTATAATGACAGTTGCTGCAATAACTGGTACAACTACTATAGTTGTTGCTACTTTAGCTACTAGTACTACTTCTGCTACTATAATGACTAGGACTACTATAACAACTACTAATACAACTATCGTAGCTGCTACTACTATAGCTAATACTACTACTTCTCCAACTATAATTACCGCTGCTACTACTACTCCTCCTCCAACAAATATTATTGCCGCTACTACTACTACTACTATTGCTACTGCTAGTATTACTACAACTACTACTATTACTACTAATACTACTACTACTGCTGCTACTGCTGCTTTAGTTGTTGCTACTACTTCTAATACTACTACTACTGTTGCTACTATTGCTATGACAACTACTACGATTGCTACTGCTACTACTGCTATCCCTTCTTTGGCAGCCTCTACAACTATGAATGCTACAACAACCATAACTACTACTAATGCTACTACTGCCACTACTATTACCAATAATTTGATTGCCACTAAAATAACTACTACTACTACATCAACTAGTAATGCTACTATTACTACTATTTCTATGATAACAACTACTACTACAACTACTTCTACCATAACTCCTATGGCTACTACTAACGCTATAGCTATGCTACAACAACAACTACTAGTGCTATTACTACTACCACTACTACTATTGCTACTACTACTGCTACTACTGCTACTACTACTTCTAGTACTAGCTCTACTAGTACTAAACTGCTACAACTACTACACAACTACTATAACTACTTCTACACTACTACTACTACTATTGCTCGGACTACTACTACTATTACTTCTCCTAATAATAGCACTACTACTATCGCTTTGACAACCACTTCTACTAGTACTTCTACTACTACGAAGACTACTACTACTACTAATACTACTACTACTACGACTACTATTACTACTACTACTACTACTACTACTACTACTACTACTACTACTACTACTTCTACTCTAACACCTCCTACTACTACTTCTACTACTATTACTACCATAATTTCTACTACTACCACACTACTTTCACTACTATTTCTACTACTACTATTACTACCACTACTACTACAATGACTACTGCTACTACTACTACTTTTGCTCCTCCGCCTACTGCTAACACCACTACTGCAACAACTACTGCTACTACATATACTCTGACTCCTAAAACTACTCCTGTAACTACTTCTGCTGCTAGTATTACTTCTACTACTACTACTCGTATAACTGCTACAACTACCACTATAGCAACTACTACTACTTCTGCCACTACCACTACTGCCGCTAATACTACTACAACTACTACTGTGGCTACTAATTCAACAATAAATACTATTATAACTACTAATACTGCTACTAGTACTAGAACTAGTACTACTACTACTACTACTACTATGGCTACTACTACTGATATAACTAATAATAATGCTACTCCTACTCCCGCTACTGTAATTACTACTTCTCCTACTAGCAATACTAATACTACTAGAACTCATACTACTACTCCTACTCCACCTCCTATTCATACCACTACACCGACATCTACAACAATTACAACTACTACAACTACTAATACTCCAATAACTATTGCTACTACTACTGCTGCTACTACTACTATAGGCACTGCTAATACTATTACTACTACTACTACTACAATTATTGCTACTACTCTAATTATTACTACCTCTAGTACTACTACTATAACTACGACTACTACTATTGTTGTTGCCGCTACTACTACTATTACTACTATGACTATTATTGCAGTTGTTTCTACTACTACTACTTCTTCTATTTCTACTACTGCTACTATTACTACTGCTACTTCTACTACTATTGTTGTTGCTACTAATACTATTGCTATAGCAAAAGTAATAGGTGTAGTAGTTATAGTTATCGTAGTAGTAGTAGTAATATTAGTAGTAGGAGGAGTAGTTGTTGTACTAGTAGTAGTAATGTTAGTAGTAGGAGTAGTGGTAGTAGTAGTAGTATTAATAGCAGTGTAGTAGTAGTGGTACTAGTTGTAGTTGTAGCAGTAGGTGTTGCAGTAGTTGTAGTAGTAGTTGTCGTTATAATATTTGTAGTAGTAGTAGTAGGAGTAGTATTAGGAGGTGGAGTTGGCATAGGAGTAGTAGTAATAGTAGCAGTAGTAGCCATTGTAGTAGTAGCAAGAGCAGCAACAGCAGGAGTAGTAGTAGTTACAATTTTAGTGGTAGTGGTTGGAGCAGTAGCAATAGTAGTAGTAGTAGGAGTAGGAATAGTAGTAGTAGTAGAAGTAGGAGCAGTAATAGTAATACTACTAGTAGTAGTATTATTAATAGAAGGATGAGGAGTGGTAGGAGTAGTAGTACTAGTAGAAGTAGTAACATTAGTAGTAGTAGTAGTGGTAGTAGTAGTAGTGGTACTAGTAGCAGCTACAGCAGCAGCAGCAGTAGTAGTCCTAGTAGGAGTAGCAGAAGCAATAGGAGTTGTAGTTGTGGTAGTAGTAATAGGAGTAGTGGTTGTAATAGTAGAATTAGTAGTAGTAGCAGGAGTAGTATTAGTAATAGTAGTATAAGTAGTAGTAGAAGTATTAGTAGTACTAGTAGTAGCAGAAGTAGTAGTTGTACTAGTAGTAGTAGTAGTAGTAGTAGTAGTAGTAGTAGTCATAGTTGTGCCAGTAGTAGTGGTGGTGGTGCTAGTAGTTATAGCCATAGCAGCAGCAGGAATAGCAGTAGTAGTCATAGTTGGTGCAGTAGTAGCTATAGTCATAGTAGTTGGAGAAGAAGAGCATTAGCAACAACAGTGTAGTAGTAGTAGAAGTTGGAGAAGAAGAGTGGTAGCAGTAGAAGCAATAGTAGTAGCAGCAATAGTAGTTATAGTGGTATCAATAGTAGTTGTAGCTGTAATAGTAGGAGCTGTAGGAGTTGTTGTAGTAGTAAGAGAAGTAGTAGTTAGTAGAAGCAACAGTAACAATAGTAGCTATAGTAGCGGCAGTAGTAGTAGTCAAAGTAGTAGTAGTAGTTGCAATAGAAGTAGTAGCAGTAGTAGTGGTAGTAGGCAAAGTAGTAGAAGTAATAGTACTAGTTCTAGTAGTATGGAAAGTTATAGTAGTGGAAGCAGCAATAGTAGTTGTAGTAGTAGTAGTTGTAGTAGTGGATGTAGTAGTTGTGGTAGTTGTAGTCGTAGTAGCAGTACTATTAGTAGTAGTAGTAGTAGTAGTAGTAGTAGTAGTAGTAGTAGTAGTAGTAGTAGCAGCAGCAGTAGTAATTGTATTAGTAGGAGAAGGAGTAGTAGTAGCAGTTACAACAATAGTAGTATTAGTATTTGAAGTAATAGTAGTAGTAGCACTGATAGCAGTATTAGTAGTTGTAGTAGTAGCATTAGTAGTAGTAGTAGTAGAAGTACTAGCACTAGTTGTTGTAGAAGGAGCAGTAGAAGTCGAAGTAGTAGTCATGATACTAGTTGTAGTAACAGTAGTAGTCATAGTAGCAGTAGAAGTGGTTGTAATAGTAGTAGCAATAATAGAAGTAGTAACAGTGGTGACAGTAGTAGTAGGAGCAGTAGTACAAGTAGTAATAGCAGTAGTTGTAATACAAAAAATAGTAGTAGTAGTAGTTGTTGTAATAGTAGAAAAAGAAGTAGTAGTAGCAGTAAAAGTAATAGTACTAGTAGCAGAAGAAGTAGATTTTGGATTAGCAGATGTAGTAAGTGTAATAGTATAGGTAGTAGCAGCAGTATTAGTAGTATAATAGTAGTAATAGTGATAGTGATAGTAGTCCTAGTTGTAGTTGTAATAGTATTAGTTGTAGCTGAAGCAGTAGTAGTTGTTGTTGTCGTAGTAGTAGCTATAGTAGTAGTTTCTATAATAGTAGTTATTGTTGTAGTAGTAGCAGTACTAAAATCATTAGTGGTAGTGGTAGGGGTAGTTATTGTGGTAGTAGTAGCAGCAATAGTAACAGCAGTAGTAGTAGCAGTAGTTGTTGGAGCATCAATAGCAGTAGTAGCAGTAGCAATAGCCATAGTAGTAGTTGTCATAATAGTAGTTATAGCAGTGAGAGTGGTAGTAGTAGTCATAGGAGCAGTAGCAGCTTTAGTAGTAGTAGAACTACTAGTAATAGTAGTAGTAGTAGTAGGAGCGATAGTAGTAGTAGTAGAAGCAGTAGTCGTAGTAGCTGCAGCAATAGTAGGATTAATCGTAGGAGTAGCAATAGAACTAGCAGTAGTAGTAGTAGCAGTTGGAGCAGCCGTAGTAGTTATAGTAGTAGCAGTAATAGTAGAAGCAGCAGCAGCAGTAGCAGAAGGAGTAGAAGTAGCATTAGTAGTAGAAGCTGTACCAGCAGTAGTAGCAGTAGCTGAAGTAGCATGAGAAGTAGTTGGAGTAGTAGCAGCAATTGTAGTAGTAGTTGTAGTAGCAGTTGTAGGTATAGTAGTAGTAGTTATGGTCGTAGTAGTAATAGCAGTAGCAATAGCAGTAGTAGCAGTAGTAGTAGCAGCAACAACTACAATAGTATTGGCAGTAGTAGTGGTAATAGTAGTGGTAGTTATGGTAGTAGTAGACATTGTGCCGGTAGTGGTAGTTGTAGTAGGCGTAGTAGTACTAGTAGTAGTAGGAGTACTAGTAGTAGCAATAGTAGTTGTAGAAGTAGTAGTAGTAGTCGTAGTAGAAGTACAAGTAGTAGTTATGATAGTAGTAGTATTAGAAGTAGTGGTAGTGGCAGCAGTAGTAGTCATAGTAGTAGTAGTAGTAGGAGTTGTGGTAGTAATTTTAGTTGTAGGAGTTGTTGTAGTAGCAGTAGGGGCAGCGGTAGTAGTTGGAGTTAGGGCAACAGTAGTAGTAGGAGTAGTAGTCATAGGAATTGTACTGTCAGTAGTAACAGTAGTATTAATAGTAGTTGGGGTAGTAGTAGCTATAGTAGTAGTGGCAGGTGTAGTAGGTGTAGTAGTAGTAATAGTAACAATAGTAGCAGCAGCAGCAGCAATAGTGGTAGCATTAGCAGTAGTAGTAGCAGCAAAATCGATAGTTGTAGTGGTAGAAGTTGCGTTGGTAGTTGTAGTAGAAGTTGTAGTAGATGTAGTAGTCATAGTTGAAGTAGTAGTAGTAGTAGTAGTAGTAGTAGTAGTAGTAGTAGGAGCAGTAGCAGTAGTAGTGGGAACAGCAACAATAGTAGTGGTAGTCATATTATCAATAGTAGTAGTGGTAGGAGTGGTAGTAGTATTGTTAGTAGAAGTTGTAGTAGAAGTAGTAGTACTAGTAGTTGTAGTAGGAGGAGGAGGACGACGAGTAGCCATAGTAATAGGAATTGGTTTAGGTGTAGGAGTAGTAGTTGGAGTAGTCCCCATAGGAGTAGTAGTTGTAGTTGTAGTTGTTGTGCAGTACTTCTACTAGTGTACTGCTAGTAATAGTAGTTGAAGTAATTGTTCTAGTAGTCGTTGTAGTAATACTAATCATAATAGTAGTAGTAGTAGCAGTTGTTGTGGTAGGAGTAGTTGTGGTAGTAGCAATAGTAATAGCAGTAGATGTAGTAGTTGTATTAATAGCAAAAGTAGTTGTAGGGGGTGTTGTAGCAATAGTAAGAGAAGTAGTAGTAAGTTATAACAGTAGTAGCATTGGTAGTAGTAGTAGGAGTAGTTGTAGTATAGTAGAAGTAGTCGTAGCAGTAGTAGTAGTAGTAGTGGCAGTAGAAGTACTAGTAGTAATAGTAGAAGTAGTAGTAGCAGCAACCGTTGTAATAGTTGTAGCAATAGTAGCAGCAGTAGTAGCAGTAGAAGCCACAGTAGTAGTAGTATTAATATAAGTAGCAGTACCAGCAGTAGTAGTATTTGTAGTAGTATTAGTAGTAGTTGTTGTTGTTGTAGTAGTAGTAGCAGTAGAAGAAGAAGTAGCAATAATAGTTGTAGTAGTAGTAATAGTCGAAGCAGTCGCTATAATACTAATGGTATTAGCAGTAGCAATTGCAGCAATAATAGTAGTAGGAGTAGATGTACTAATAGTAGTAGTTATTGTAGCTAAAGTTTTAATAGTAGTAGTAGTACCAATAGCAGCAACATCAGTAGTAGTTGTACTAGTTGCAGTATTAGGAGTAGTTGCACCAATACTTGTAGCAGTAATTGTCATTGTAGGAGAAGTAGAAGTAGTACTAGCGGTAGTAGTAGGAGTAGTAGTGGTAGTAGTAGTACTTGTAGTTGCACTAGGAGTAGTAGTAGTGGCAATAGCAATAGTAGTGGTAGTAGTAGCAATAGTAGTAGTAGAAGTGGTGGTGGTAATAGTAGTAGTATTAATAATAGTAGTATTAGTTGTAGTAGTAGTATTAGTAGTAGAAGAAGTAGTAGTAGTATTAGTAGTCATAATCGTAGTAGTTGTAGTAGTAGGACTAGGAGTATAAGTTGCAGTAGTGCAATAGTAGAAGTAGTAGTATAATAGTAGTAGTAGTAGTAGCAGTAGTAGTAACAGTAGTAGTAGCAGCAGCAATAGTAGTAGTAGTAGTAGCAGCAGTAGGAGCTATAGTAGCAGTAGTAGTAATGGTAGTAGCAACAGTAGTAGCGGTAGTGGTAATAGTTGTACCAGCAATAGTAGGAGCAATAGTCGCAGTAGTAATAGTAGTAGTACTCGTACTAGTACTATCAGCAGTGCTAGTTCTAGTAGTAACAATAGCATTAGAAGCTGTAGTAGGAGAAATAGTAGTAATAGCAATAGTAGAAGTAGTATTGGTAGCAGTTGTAGAAGTTCTAGTGTAGCAGTAATAGTAGTAGCAATAGTAGTAGTATTATTAGTTGTAGCAGTAGTAGTACAGGTAGCATTTGTGGCAGAAGTAGCAGTAGTTATCGCAGTAGTAGAAGTAGTAGGAATAGTTGTAGCATTCGTAGCAGCAGCAACAATAGTAGTAGTTATAGTAGTAACAGTAGTAGCATTAGTAGCAGAAGTAACAGTCATAGTAGTGCTAGTAGTAGTAGCAGTAGTAGCTGAAGAAGCAACAGTAGCCATTGTTGTAGTAGCTGCAGTAGTAATAGTAGTATTTGTAGCAATACCAGTTGTAGCAGAAGAAGTAGTAGTTGTAGTAGTAGTAGGAGAAGTATTAATAGTCATAGTAGCAATAGTAGTAGTAGCTGTGGTAGCAGTAGCAATAGTTATATTAGTGGGAGTAGCAGTTGCTGTAGTAGCAGAGGTGATAGCAGTAGTAATAGTAGTAGCAAAAGTAGTAGTTGTAGCAGTACTAGTACAAGTTCTAGTAGTAATATTCGTCGTAGTAGCAGTAGTAGTAGCATTAATAGTAGTAGCAGCAGCACTGGTAGCAATAGTTGTTGCAGTAGTAGTAGCCATAGGAGTAGTGCTAATCATAGTTGTAGTAATAGTTGTTGTTGTAGCAATAGTAGCAGTAGTAGCAGTAGCAGTAAAAATAGTAGTAGCAGCAGTAATTTTAGTGGCATTCAAATTAGGGGTAGCTATATTGGCAGTAGTAGCAGTAGTACTAGTAATTGTTGTTGTTATTGTTGTTGTTGCAATAGTAGCAATAGTAGTAATAGTAGTAGAAGTAATAGTAATAGCAGTAGTTGTTGTAGCGGTAGTTGTTGTTGTGGCAGTCGAGGAAGTGGTAGTAGTAGTAATTGTAGTAGCAATAGTAGCAATACTAGCAGTTGTAGCTGCAATAGCAGCAGCAGCAGCAGTAGTAGAAGTATTAATAGAACTAGAAGTAGTAGCAGGAATAGTAGTAGTAGCAGCAGCAGCAACAGTAGTAGTAATACTAGTAGTTGCATTAGTAGTAGTAGCGGTAGTAGTACTAGTTGGAGTCACAGCAGTACTAGCAGTGGTAATTATAGTACGAGAAGTAGTAGTAGTAGCAGTAGTTGTAGCGACAGTGGAAGTACTATTAGTAGTTACTATAGTAGTCATTATAGCAGAAGCAGTAGCAGTAGTAGTAGAAGCAGTCATAGCAGCAAATGTAGTAGTAGTAGCCGTTGTAACAGTAGCTGTAGCAGTAGTAGTGGTAGTAGTAGTAGAAGTAGCTGTATTTGCAATAGTAGTAGTAGCAGTAGCAAAAATAGTAGTAGTAGTGGCAATAGTCGTTGTTATAGCAACAGTAGCAACAGTAGTATTAGTAGCAATAGCAGTAATAGCAGTCGTAGAAGAAATAGCAATAGTAGTTGTTGTAACAATAACTACAGCAGCAGTAGTTGTAGTAGCTATAGTAGAAGTTATACTAGTAGTATTAGCAACAGCAGTAGTAATAGTAGTGGTCGTCGTAGCAGCACTAGCAGTGGTAATAGCAGTAGTTGTAGTGGTAGTACATGAAGTGGTAGTAGTAGAAGAAGTAGTTGTAGTTGTAGTCGTAGTACTAATAGTAGCAGTTACTGTAGCAATGGTAGTAGTATTAGTAGTCATTGTAGTAGCAGTAGTAGTATCAGTAGTAGTAGTAGTAGCATAAGTATTAGGAGTTGGAGACGTTGTAGTAGTAGAAGTAATAGCAGCATCAATAATAGTAGTAATAGTATTAGTAATAGTTGTAGTAGTTAGAGTAGTAGTTGTAGTAATTGAAGTAGATGTAGTACCAAAAGTTGAAGGAGAGGTAGAAGTAGCAATAGCAGTCGTTGGAGTAGTAGTAGAAGAAGCAGTAGCAGTAGTTGAAGTAGAAATAGTAGTAGTTCTAGTTGTAGACAAAGTGGCAATAGCAGAAGAAGTAGCAGTAGTTGTAGTAGTCACAGTAGTAGCAGCAACAGTAGTAGAAGCAGTTGTAGAAGCGGTGGTGGTAGGAGTAGTAGCTGTCGTGCCATCTGTAGTAGTAGAAGTAGTAACAAAAGTCGCGGTAGTAGCAGTAGTGGTAATAGCATCAATAGTAGCTGGAAATGTACTAGTAGTAGTAGTAATTATTGGAGCAATAGTAGTAGTAGGAGTAACAACAGTGGTAGTTGTAATAGAAGTAGTAGTAGCAATACTAGTAGCAGTAGTGGCAGTAGAAGGAGGGGTACTAGCAGCAAGAGTCGCTGTAGTAGTTATATTAATAGTAGGAGGAGTAGTTTTACGAGTAACAATAGCTGTAGTAGTTGTAGTAATAGTAGGAGGAGTAGTTTTACGAGTAACAATAGCGGTAGTAGTAGTAGTAGTAGTAATAGTAGTAGTTGGAGTATCAATAGTAGTAGTAGTTGGAGTAGTAGTTGTAGTAGCAGGAGCCACAGTAGCAGTGGTAGAAGTAGTGGAAATAGTAGGAGCAGTAGTAGTAGTTATAGTCGTAGTAGTAGTAGTGGGAGTACTAGTGGCAGTAGGAGTAGTAGTTGCTACGATATTAGCGGATCTAGTAGCAGTAGGAGGAGGAGTAGTAGTAGTGAGAGAGGTTGTAGTAGTTGAAGCAGTAGGAGTAGTAGTTGCAATAGCAGGAGCTACAATAGTGGTGGTAGCATTAGTAGAAGTAGTAGGAGCAGGAGTAGTAGTTGTAGTAGTAGCAGTGGCAGCGTGAGTACTATTAGCAGCAGTAGTTGTTGGTGCGATATTAGCGGATGTAGTAGTAGCAACAATCGAAGTAGTAGGAGTAACAGTAGTAGCAGTAGTAGTAGGAGTAGTAGTTGTTGTCGTAGGATCAATAGTGGTAGTAGTCGGAGTAGCAGTAGCAGTAGCGGTAGCTAAAGTAGTAGTAGTCATAGTAGTAGCGGGAGTATCATTACTAAAAATAATAGTAGTTGTAGTAGTAGTAGTAGTAGCTGGAGTACTAGTATCGGCAGTTGCTGCAATGATAGTAATAATAGTAGAAGCAGTAGTAGTACAGTAGTAGCAGTAGTAGTAGGAGCAATAGTAGAAAATGTAGTAATAGCAGTAGCATTAGTCGTTGGAGCAAGAGTAGTCGTATTGGTAGTAATAGCAGTAGTAGTAGCATTTGCAGAAAGAGCAATAGTACTAACACTAACCCTACTACAACTACTACTACTCTGACTACTACTACACTGACTGCCACTACTACTCCTACTGCTACAATTACTATTACTTCTACTAATACTACAACCAATCCTAATACTCCTACTATAAATGCTACTACTACTACTTTCACTACTACTACTGCTGCTGCTACTATTGTTGTTGCTATTACTATTACTACTACTGCTATTACTACTACTATTGTGATTCCGGCTACTACTATTACTGCTACCACTACAACTGCAACTACTCCTACTACACTAGTCTTCTACTACCACTTCTAACGCTACTACGACTACTCTAAACTTCAACTGCAACTATTGCTTCAACTGCTACGACCACTACCACCACAGCTACTACTACGCCAAATACTATTCCAATTCCTACTACTACTACTACAACAACAACTTATTCCAATGCCTACTACTACGACTACAACAACAACTACTATTGTTGTTGTTGTTGTTGCTGCTACTACTACTACTAATAATAATAATTCTACTACTACTACATGTAATACTACCATTCATACTACCGCTGCTATTGCTGCTGCTCCTGCTACTACTGCTACTATTATTGCTACTATGACTACTACTACTACGACTACGACTACTACTGCTGCTTCTACTACTACTACTGCTACAAATATTACAATTAGTACTACTACTAGTCCTACAACTTCAACTACAAGAACTACTACAACTACGTCTACTACTATTTCAACTCCAACTCCTACTAGTACTACTACTACTCCTCCTACTTCTACTACTGACTACAACGATTCCTACTCCTACTCCCAACTCCTACTGCTACTACAACTACTATAACTGCTGCTATCACTACTCCAACAACTACAACTCCTACTACAACAACCACTACAACTACTATACAACAACAACAACTACTACTATTATTACAACTACTTCTAATATTACTGCTACTACAGCTAAAAAAACAACAAAGACTATTAATATTCCTACTACTACTACTACTCTACTATTACTATTACTACTACCTCGACTACTATTCCAATTCCTACTATTACTATTACTACAACTCCGACTACTCCTACTACCATTACTACGACTACTACTATTCCTACTCCTACACCAACTCCTACTGCTACTACTACTACTACTAGTACTATTATTACTACTACTACTACTATTACTACTATTATTACTGATATTACTACTACTTTTGCTACTCCTACTCCTACGGCTATTACTACAACAAAAACTGCTACTACAACATCTACTATTCCTACTACTACTACTACTACTATTACTACGTCTACTACTATTCAAACTCCTTTTCCTACTACAACTACTACTACTACTTCTACTGCTATAACAACAACTACTGCTATTGCTACCACTTCTCCAGTAACTACAGTCCACACTAGTACACCTATTGCAACTCTGACTACTACTACTGCTGCTGTTACTACTACAACTACAACTATTACTACCACTAATACTAATATTACTATTGCTGCTGCTACTACAATTACTAGTACTACTACTATTTCTACTGCTAATACTACTACTACTACTACAACAACAACAACTACTACTACAACTACAACTACTACACCTACTATTACTGCCACTCCTACAACTACTACATCTACTACAACGTTTACCACAACTACAACTACCGCTATTAATACTAGTGTTAGTACTACTGTTACTATTACTACATCTACTGCTATTACGACTGTAATTACTACTACTACTACTACTACCAGTGCTATTACTAATGTTGCTGCTACTGATACTTCTGTAATTGCTGCTTCCACTACCACTAATACTACTATTACGACTATTACTAGCACTTCCACCACAGCCGCCACCACCACAACTACTACTCCTACTCGATCTACTACAACTATAAACCCCACTACTACTCTTACACGCACTCCTATTGCTATTACTATTACTACTAGTAGTGCTACTACTACAACAACTACTACTCTTACTATACTACTACTCCTACTACTAATACTACTATTCTTACTACTACCACTACTCCAAACACTCCTACTAGTACCACCAATGCTACTATTAGTAATACTACCACAACTACTACTACTCCTCCTAACACACCTACAACTTAAACTACTACTACAACTACACTACTACAATAACTATTGCTACTACTACTACTACCGCTACTACTACTCCTCCTCCTCCTACAACAACAACTACTACTAAACTACTACTACTATTACACTCCTATAATAGCTATTGCTACAACTACTACCGCCACTACTACTCCTCCTCCTCCTACAACAACAACTACTACTACTCTTACCACTACTCCCACTACTACTACAAATACTCCTACTACTGCTCCTCCTCCTACTACTACTACTCGTTCTAATAAAAGTACTCCAAACACTCCTACTACTACTACTACAACTCCAAACACTACTACTACTACTACTATTACTACTACTTTTCCTACTCCTACTCCTACTACTCCTAGTACTACTACTACTCCTACTCCTACTACTTCTACTACTACTACTCCTACTATAACTCCTACTTCTGCTACTACTACTACTACTAATACTACTACTGCTCCTATTCCAACTACTACTACTACTACTACTACTACTACTACTAATACCACTACTACTACAGCAATAACAACTACTACGAGAACTACTACTACTACTACTTCTACTTCTACTATAACTACAATTACTACTACTACTACTCCAAGTACTATTACTACTTTAACTAACACAACGACAACTACTACTCGTCCTCCTCCTATGGAAACTACTACTCCTAACACTCCTACAACTTCTACGACTAGCTACTTATTATAACACTCCTACAACTACTACAACAACTACTATTACTGCTACTGCTACTATGACTCCTACTACTATAATTATGACTTCTCCTACTACTTCTACTCTACCTACAATTACTACTACCACTACCACTACTCGTACGAATTCTACCACTCCAAACACTACTACTACCACCACTACCACTACTGCAAATACTAATCTAACTACTACTGCTACTACTACTACTACTACTACTACTACTACTAGTACAACTATTGTTGTTGTTGTTGCTACAACTAATACTTCTACTACTTCTATTAGTACTCTTGCTACTACTACTGCTGCTGCTGCTACTACTATTACTACTATTACTACACCTGCTATTGCTACTACTGCTTCTTCTACTACTGCTATGACTACTACTACATTACTACTATACAACTGGTACTAATACTGCTCATTTTGCTGCTGCTGCTGCTACTACAACTATTACTACTACTGCTGCTACTTCTACCATCACAACAACAACTACAACTACTGCTAATATTTCTACTAGTACAACTACTACGACTCTTACTACTACTGCTACTAATTCTACAACCACAACAACAACTACAACTACTGCTAATATTTCTATTAGTACAACTAATGCTACCAGTATTTCTACTACTACGACTGCTGCAGCTCTACTTCTGCTTGTGTTGCTACTACTGCTCCTACTGCTGCTGCTACTCACGCCACTACTACTACTGATCTTACTTCTCCTGCTACTTCTACTTCTGCTATTCATATAGTTGCAAATACTATTAGGACCTTTGCTGCTACTGCTACTATTACTTTTGCTACTATTGCTACTGCTAATACTGCTAGTACGGCTCCTGCTACTCCTACTGTCACTCCTGTTACTATTAGTTCTACTATTGCTACTAATGCTTCTACTATTACAACTACTACTACAACAACAGCAACAACAACAACAACTACAACTACTACTGTCGCTTCTGCTACTATTGCTACTACTACCGCTACTAGGCTACTTATTTTGCTACTACTACCACTACTGCCACTATTGCTGCTACGACAACTGCTACTACTACTACTGCTACTACTAGTACGACTACCGCTACAACTATTACAATTGCTATTGTGGTTGCTACCAATACGACTACTACTACTGCTGCTACTACTACAACAACAATAACAACTACTACAGCAACAACAACAACAACAACAACAACTATGACTACTGTTGTTGTTGCTAATACTACTACTACTGCTCCAACTACTTCTACTACAACAACTGCTACTACTACTGCTACTGATTCTAATACTACAACTACAACAACAACAACTACTAGTAGTACTACTACTTGTAATAATATTAGTAATGTTGGTGGTGCTGTTTCTATTGCTGCTGCCGCGGCTACTACTGCTGATGGCACAACTACGACTACTACTGCTACTATTACAATAACAACTCCTCCTACTACTACTCCTATTACAACTTCTACTACTATTGCAATTTATACTTCCACGACTACTACTACTACTTTGTTATTAATGTTGCTGGTACTACTACTACTAATACTACTACCACTACTACTCCTGTTGTTGCTATTGTTGTTGCTACTACTACTACTAATACTGCTACCAATACTACTACTACTACTACTAGAACTACTTCTACTACTACTACTATTACAACAACAACAACCACTACTGCTACAACTACTCCTGCTATAACTCCAACCTCTTCTACCACTCCTATGACTACGACTATCCCTACTCCAACTACACCAACAAATACTACTGCTGCTGCTACAACAATGACCACTACTACTAGTACGACTACTAGTACTACTACCACCACCACCATCACCACTACTACTACTACTCTATCTATTACTAGGACAATTCTTACAACTATTAGTCCAACAACTACAAGTACTACAGCTAAAAATACTGGCACTACTACTACTATTGCTACTACTACTACTATTACTAATCTTACTCCAACACAAACTCCTACTTCAACTCCTACTATTACTCCTACTCCTACACCTACCGCTACTACTGCTACTGCAACTACCACTCCTACCCCACCTACTACTATTGCTACTACCACAACTACACCTACAACAACAGCAACTACTACTACCACCATCACAACTAATACTACTACTACTACTATTACTAGTACTACTTCTACTACTATTACAATTGCTAGTATTACTACCCCTACTACTACTAGTACTACTTCTACTAATACTAACACTACTACTACAACTAATACTTCTTGTTATTCTAATACTAACACTCCTACTACTTCAACTACCACTACTACTGCTACTACTACTACCACTGCTACTCCAACTCTTACCAATGCTACTACTAGTTCTCCTACTACCACCACTACTGATACTACAAATCCCACTACTACTCGAAGTAAGACTCCTACTCCTACTGTTACTACTACAACTAATATAACTACTACTACAACAATGGCTACTAGTACTGACATTACTATACTAGTACACCTACTACAACCACTACTGCTACTACAAAAACTGCTCCTACTCCTCCTTCTACTACTACACTCTGACTATGACTACTACTAGTACACTCCTACTATGACTACTACTATTGCTACTACTACTGCTGCTACTACTAGTACTATTACTACTACTACTGCTGCTACTACTACTGCTGCTGCTGCTGCTGGTATTACCACCACCACCACTACTACTATTACCACTACTACTACTACTCCTCCTACTCCTATGACTACTACTAATACTAACGCTACTACTACTGCTACTTCTACTACTACTGGAACAACTACTACTACTGCTATTGCTACTACACCTACTACAACTACTGCTAGTACTACTACTACTACTACTGCAGCTACTACTATTACACAACAGTTACATCTACTAGTACTAGTACTAACACAACTCCTACAACTGCTTCTATTACGACAACTGCTTCTCCTACTACTACTATTCCAACTACAGATACTGATGTGGTAGCTCCAACTACTGCTACTACACTACAACTGTTGCTATTCCTACTCCTACTCCTACTACTACAAATACTACCATTCCTTTTACTCCTACAATAAGTACTACTACTGCTCGTTCTCCAACGCCTACTGCTGCTTCTATTCCCCCAACTACTATTATGCCTTCTATGACTTCTACTCCAACTACTACTACGCATACTACCACTGCTAGAACTTTTGCAACTATTAGTATGACAATAACAAGAATAACTACTACTACTACCACTATTGTCACCACTACTACAACTACCCCTATTGCCACTACAACTACTACAGGAACAGTAACAATAACTACTATGACTACTACTATTACTACTACTCTTACTCATACACCTACCCCGACTACTACTTCAAATAGTTCAACTACTGTTACTACTAGTACTATTACTACTACTACTATTACTGCAGCTGCTGCTATTGCTACTACTATTACTGCCACTACTGCTTTTATTAATGTGATCACTACTGCTACTACTACCGCGACTACTACTGCAACTAGTACTAAAACTACTACTGCTACCACTAATCCTACTACTACTACTGTTGTAGCTACTGGCTTTACTACTACAACTCCTACCACTTCTCCTACTACTACAACTATTGCAATATTTACTATTCCTACTATTGTTACTATTGTTTCTGCTACTACAATTAGTACTAGTAATACCACTACTACTACTACTTGTAATACTATTACTACTATTACTACTACTACTACTATCGTAGCTGCTGTTGATGCTATTGCTACGACAACTATACAACTACTTCTACTACTTCTACTGCTACGACAACTATACAACTACTTTTGCTACAACAATAATGACAACAACAACAACAATAACAACAACAACAACAACAACAACTACTACTACTACTACAACTACTACAATAACTACTACTCCGACTACTCCGATTACTACTACTACAACAATTACTATGATTTATACTACTACTACTGCTGCTACTACTGCTATTGTTGTTGTTGCTATATCTATTACTACTATTGCTGCTACTTCTACTACTACTATGGCTACCACTACTGCTACTATCACTACTACAACAACTACTGCTACTTATGCTACTACTACTCCAACTCCCAACTCCTACTAGTTCTATCACTCCTACTACTCCAACTACCCCTACTCCAACTACTACTACTACTACAATAATAATAACAATTACAACAACAACAACTACTACTACTACTACCAGTTCAACTACTTCTATTACTAGTACAATTGCAACTACCACTACTCCTACTACGACTAGTACTAGTACTACTAATACTAGCACTACTACTACTATTACTACTACTACTATTACTACTACTCCTACAATACTCCAACTCCTACACAAACACCAACTACTGCCCCTACTACAAAACCCAGAGCTACTACTACTACTACTACTCCAACTCCTGCTACTACTACTACTACTACTATTGCTAATACCACACCAACTACTACTACTATTACAATTGCTAGTACTACTCTGACAATAACATCAACTACTACTACTACTGTGACTATAGCACTTGCTACTGCTACTACTATTACGACTACTCCAATAGCTAGTACTACTCCTATTACTATTACTACTACTACTACAACTATTACTACTATTACTACAACTACTACCACTACAATAACTACAACCCCAACTACTACTCCTACTACAACTCCTACTAATACTACCACTACTCTGACTACTCCTACTACTCCTACTATGACTCTGACTCCTATTCCTACTACTACACCTGCTACTACTATTGCTATTACTAGTACTACTATGAGTACAACAACTAATACTAGTAATACAACAACTCCTACTACTACTACAACAACAACAACAACTACTACTATTACTACTACTACTACTACGAATGTATCTCTTACAACAACTACTACTATGGCTACTGCTGCTACTAAAATAACTACTACTAATACGATAGTTACTGTGCCTACTACTACTACTAAAAGTACTACTATTGTTGTTATTACTGCTACTCCTACTACTACTACAACAACAACTATTGCTATTGGTACATCAATTGTTGTCACCACTACTCCAACTACTATAACTCCAATGATTACTCCTACAACTCTGACTAACACTATCCTTACTACAACTACAAGAACAACAACAACTACTACTGCTATTGTTACTACTACAAATTCAACTGTTGCAACTACTACTACTTCCACTACTGCTATAACTACTACTAATACTACCAGTACTACCAGTACTATTTCTATTACAACAACAACTACTACTATTCCTACTTCCATAACTACTACTACTGTTGCTCCTACTAGTAGTACTACAACTACTACAACTCCTACTATAACTCCAACTCCAACTCGGACTCTGACTATGTCTCCAACTATTGCCACTACTACAACTACTACTAATTCGATTACCCTAACTCAAACTCTGAATACTACTCTGACCAACGTAACACCTACTGCTACTACAACTATTGCTACTACTACTAGTGCTACTATAGCTGCCACTGCTGGTACTTGCACAACTGCTAATTCTACTTCGACTACTACTACTGCTATAACTACTTTTACTGCTCTGTCTACGAGTACTACTACTACTACTAATATAACAATAACTACGACTGCTACTACTATTGTTGTTGTTGCTGCTACTACTACTACTAATATTGCTACTGTCGTTAAAAGTACTACTGTTGTTGTTGTTACTGCTACTCTTGCTACTACTACAACAACAACAACAATAACTATTGCAACTGGTACATCAACTGATGTCATCACTACTCCAACTACTATAACTCCAATGATTACTCCTACAACTCTGACTAACACTACTATTACTACAACTACAACAACAACAACAACAACTACTACTATTGTTACTACTACAAATTCAACTGCTGCTACTACTACTACTTCAACTACTGCTATAGCTACTACTACTAATACTACTAGTACTAACACTACTATTTCTATTACAACAACCACTACTACTATTCCAACTTCTACAACTGCTACTACTGTTTCTCCTACTAGTAGTACTACAACTACTACAACTCCTACTATAACTCCAACTCTAACTCTAACTCCTACTATGTCTCCAACTATTGCCACTACTACAACTACTACTAATTCGATTACCCTAACTCAAACTCTGAATACTACTCTGACCAACGTAACACCTACTGCTACTACAACTATTGCTACTACTACTAGTGCTACTATAGCTGCTACTGCTAGTACTTGTACAACTGCTAATTCTACTACGACAACTACTACTGCTATAACTACTTTTACAGCTCTGTCTACGAGTACTACTACTACTACTACTACTACTAATATAACAATAACTACGACTGCTACTGCTGCTGCTACTGCTTCTACTACTACTAATACTAATATTGCTACTATCCTTACAGCTACTAGTAGTACTACTCCTACTAATACTATTGCTGCTGCCACTGCTACTACTCTACTTTTAGTATGACTCCAGCTACTTCTACCACCACTACTACTACTCCTATTTCTTCTGCAACTGGAATTACTACAATTGCTACTACTACTACTACTGCAAATACTACTGCTATGGCTTCTACTACAACTTTTACTAGTACCACTACTCCTGCTTCGACTGTTACTGCTACGACAACTATTACTACTGCTGCTGCTGCTGCTGCTACAACTACTACTTTAGCTACTTTTGTTGCTACTACTACTACTACTATTGCAACTACGATTACTACTACTATGACTACTACTACGACCACTACTTCTAATGCTATTAGTACTACTGCTACAACAACAACTACTACTGTTGCAGCTGTTAGTAATACTACTTTCGCAACTAATGCTGCAGCTACTGCTACTGCTGCAATAACTACTACTACAACTGCTATGACTGCTACCACTATTACTACAACAACTACTACTACTGCTACTGCTACTATAGCTATTTCTGCAACAACTTCTTCTGCTTCTACTTGTACTACTACTACAACTACTACTGCTACTACTAACACTATTACTACTAACACTACTACTACTATTGCTCCTACCACAACTATGACTGCTGTCACTGCCATTAAGATTGTTGCTGCTACTACTTCCACTACTAGTGCTACTAGTGCTACTACTACTGCTACTACAATCACTTCTACTATTGCTGCTACTATAACTGTATAACTACTTTTGCTGGTACTACAACTTCTACTACTAATGCTACTACCAATGCTACTACTTCTACCACTACTACTACTACTACTGCTACAACTGTTGCTACTGCCATTGCTACTACAGCTACTTCTTCAACTACTACTCCTCCTCCTCCTATTTCAACTGCTACTATTACTACTGCGACATCTCCTACTACTTCTACTGCTGCTACTACTGCAACAATACTTCTTCTGCTTCTACAAGAACAACTACTACTAATTTTACAACAGTAACAAGTACTACTACCTCTCCTACCACTACGACTTCTTCTACTATAGCAAATACTGCTACAACAGCTACTACATCTACCATTACTATTGTTACTATTGCAACATCAGTGAGGACCACTACTAGATCTCAAACAACAACTACTACGGCCAATACTACTTCTAATGCTACTACTGCTACTACGATTGCAGTTACATCAACTACTACTACTCCAACTGCTACTACAACTACAACTTCTGTTACTACTACTACTCTTGTTACTACTACCACAACTACTACAATTGCTATTACTACTTCTTTAACTACTACTACTTCTACTCATACTGCTATTGCAAAAACTGTTGCTACGACGGTTAGAACAACTACAACTGATACTATTGCTACTACTAATAATGCTGCAATTGCTGCAACTACTACATAACGTCTACTACTATTGCCACTACTAAGGTAAGTACTGCTGCTACGGCTACTACTAATTCAACAACTACTACTAATAATACCGCTACTACTACTACCACTAGTGCTACTGCTACAACTGCTTCTTTTCTTACTGCTACTAGTACTACTATAACTACTGCTACCACTACTACAACTGCAACCACTACAAGTACAACTACTATTATTAGTACTACTACTACTACAACAACCATCACTGCTACTACTACTATCGATTCTGATACTATAACAACTACTACCATAGCCACCGCTACTACTATTGCTACTACTATATCGTTTGCAACCACTATTACTGCTGCTACAATTACTACTGCTACTATTATATCGACTACCACTACAACAACAACTACAACGACTACTGCTACTAGTACTCTTACTTCTACTACTATTGCCACTACTACTGCAACTACGGCTACAACTACTACAACTGCTGCTACTATTACAGCTACTACAAGTTCTACTACAGCTACAGTTGTTATCACTTTCGCTACCATAATTGTGACTACTGCTGCTACTTCTCTAACAACAACTACTACTACTATTGCTACTATGAATGCTACTACAACAACTACTACTATTGCTACAATTGCTTTAGCTATTACAATTACTACTACGGCTACTACTACAAATAGGGCAACTCCTACAACCCTGGCTACAAGTTCTGCTACTAGTACTACTGCTACTACTATTAGTACAACTGCCATTGCCACTACCACTGTCACAAATACTACATCTTCTTCTACTACTACTACTACTACCACAACAACAACTACTACTATTCCTACTACTACTGTAACTAAAACTATTGGTTTTGCTAATTCCACTACTACTGTTACTACTACTACTACAATTACTATTTCTACTGCTACTACTGATGCTGCTACTTCTAGAACTATAGCATCCACTGCTACAACTATTCTCCTACTACAACTACTACTAGTGCCACTACACCATCTACTACAACTATTACGACTACTATTACTGCTACTATTGCTGCTAATACTATTACTGCTACTAATATTAAGGCTACCGCTACTTCTACAACACCTACTACTACTGCTGCTACTACTGCAACACCTATTGGTACTACAACTACTACTTTTCTTAATACTGCTACAAATACTACTGCAACTACTACCACTACTACTGCTGCTACTACTACTTCTGCTACTATTACTATAGTTGCTTCTACTATGAATACTACTACTACTTTAACTGCTACTACTTCTACTCATACGACTACTGCTACAACTGCTGCCACAGCAACTACTGCTTCTACTACTACAACTTCCACAACTGCTGCCACAGCAACTACTGCTTCTACTACTACTAATCCAATTACGACAACTATAACTAATACTACTACTACTATAGCTATTACTACTACTAATGCTACTGCTACTGCCATTACTACTACTTTTCATACAACTACTACTTTTCCTACTAGTACAGCTACTACGACTACTACTATTACTATTACTACTACTACTGCTACAACGAATACAATTACTGCTACTACTATTGCTGCTACCACTACTACTACTACCACTACTATGACTGCTGCTGCTACTACCACTAGAATTGTTACTACAACTACCACAACGGCAACTACTACTGCTGCTGCTATGACTCCTAATACTACTATTGCAACTACTAGTTCTGCTGCTACGACAACAACTAATACTACTACTTTTACTACTACAACAATGACAGCTACAACAACCACTACTACTGCCACTATTACTACTAGTACTATCACTACTACAGCGACTAGTTCTACTACTACTGCACTAATACTTCTGTTGTTGTTGCTGCTACTACTAGAGCTACTACAACTATAGTTGCTATGACTACTACTACTACTACTACTATTGTTGTTGCACTTGCAACTAATACTACAACTATTACGAGTATTACAACTACAACAAATATGATAACAACAACAACCTCTTCTGCAACTACTACTGCTACTACTACAACCACTACTACAACTATTTGTACTACTACTACAACTACCACTACAACTACTACTATTACTACCACAACTATTACTACTACTACTTCTATTACTACCACTACTACAACAAATACCACCCCTCGTACTGCAACTAATACGGCTACAACTGCTACTATTACTAGTACAACTACCGCTACTACTACTACTCCTCCTACTATGCCTACTACTCCTCCTACTACTACTACCACCACCACCACCACTACTACAACAACAATAATAACTACAACTATTACTACTACTATTACAACTACTACTTCTACTATTACAACTACTACTACTACTACGATAACAATAACTTCTTCTGCTACTACTACTCGTACTACTGCTACAATAGCTACTACTACGACCACTACTACAACTAACGCTGCTACTACTACTGCTACTATTACTACTACCGCTGTTGCTACTACTACAACTACTACCACTAATCCTACTACTACTAATAATAATATAGCTACTACTGCAACTACTACTTATAGTAGAACTACTACTACTACTGCCGCTACTACAACTACTACAACTACTACTACTCCTACTCCTACTCCTACTCCTACTGCTACTACTACTAGTGCTACTACTACAACTAGCACACGATTACAACTTCTACAAGGACTATTAAAATAACGACTACTACTGCCACTGCTTCTACTCCAACTGATGTTGCTGCTGTTATTACAACAACAACAACTGCCACGACTGCTACTACTACTGCTACCGCTACTGCAGCTACTTCTACTATTGCTACTGTTGCTATTACAACAACAACAACTACTACTACTACTACTACTACTACAATTACTACTACAACAACAACAACTATTACAACTACTACTGCAAGTACTACGATTACTACTACTATTACTACTACTATTACTACTACTTCTACTACTACTACTATTACTACTACTATTACTACTACTATTACTACTACTACAACTACGATTATTACTGATACTACTATTATTACAACTATTAGTGTTACTACTACTACTACTACTATTACATCAAATACTTCTTCTATTGCTACTTCTCCAACTACTCCTACTACTACTACCATGACTATTACAAGTACTACTGTCATTGCTGCTACTACTACCACTACTACTGCAAATTCTATTACTGCTTCGACTACTACTACATCTACGTCTACCACTACACCTACTACTACTACTTCTACAACTACAACAACAACTACTACTACTAATACTACTAATACAACAACTACTACTACTAGTACTATTACTGCTAGTACTAATACTTCTAGCTCAACAACAATAATTAAAAAAACTACTTCTACAACTACTACTGCTACTGCTTTTAGTACAACTACAACAACTACTACTATCAAAACAATTGCAACTGCTAATATGACTACTAATACTACAACTACTTCAACCATAGCTAACTATTGCTACTGCTACTACTACTGCTATTACTTCTAGTGTTGCTGCTACTGTTGCTACTCGCACTACTACTACGATTACAACAACACCTGCTACTACTACAACTATGGCTACTACTACTATTACTACAACAACTACAAGTACTAGAATAGCTATTGCTCCAACGACTACCACACCTACTCCTACTACTACTACAACAATTACTACTACTAAAACTATTACTATTATGACTAGTACTACTACTACTACAACAACAATTACTACTACTAAAACTACTACTATTATGACTAGTACTACTACTACTACTACCCTTACTATAACAAGTATTACTACTACAACTACAATTAATATAAATTCTGTAACTACAACTACAAATACTGCTAGTACTACTATTCCTACTTCTACTCTACAACTTCTACTGCCCCTACTACAAAGACTACTATTACTACTACTATTACTACAACAACTACTAGTACTACTGCTGCTGCTGCTACTGCAACTACTGCTACAGCAACAACTACTACTACTGCTACTACTACTGCTACTACAGCTGCTGCTGCTACTGCTACCTCTATTAATACTACTGTTACAACTCAACTACTGCTACTTCTACTACCAAGACTAATGCTACTACTGCTATAACTACTATAACTACTACTGCTACTACCACTATTACAACAAATAAAGCTTCTAATACTCCTACAACAACTACTACTACTAGTGTTACAACTACTACTATTGCTCCTACTGCCACTTTGGCAACTACTAGCACTACTACTACAACCACAAACACTTTGACTACTACACCTACTACAGCTACTACTACTACGTCTCCTACTGCTACTACCAATACTACTACTCCTACTACTACGACTAATAGTACAACAATTATGACTACTACTACAACAACAATTACTATAGTTACTACTACTAATATGACTACCGCTGCTACTACTATGATTGCTACTACCACTACTTTGGCTACTACAACTACTAGTGCAATAACAACAACAACAACTACTACTACTACTACTATTGTCATTGCTACTATAACTATTACTATTACTAGTACCACCACTACTGCTACTACTACTACCATGACTACTACAACGACTACTACTACTACTACTATTACAACTACTACAACAACAACGATGACTACTACAACTATTTCTACTGCTACCACAACTACCCAAACTTCTTCTTCTTCTACTACTTCTACTTCTACTATAGCTACTTTTGCTACTACTATGACAACTACTACTGCTATTACTACTACAACTCCTATTGCTACTACTACTACACCAACTACTACTACTAGTATTGCTGCAATGACTACTACTACAACTACTACTACTACTATTGTTACTGCCACTAGCTCTACTACTACTACTCTTCCTACTACTAGACTAGTACTTCAACTACAACTGCTAGTACTACTGTTGCTGCTGCTACTGCTATTTTTCGCAAGTAGTACAGCCACTACTAGAACTACAACTACTACAACAACAACTACTACTACCACTTCTTCTACTAGAACAACAACTATTACTTCCACTGTAACTACTATTCCAACTACTGCTTCTACTAGGCCTACTACCACTACTATTACGGCTGCTAAGACTACCACTACTGCTACTATAATTACGATTGCTACAACAACAACAACTACTTAGATTACTATTATTATAACTACTACTACTATTACTACAATGACTACTAGTACTACAACTACTTCTCTTACAATAACAACCACTACTACTACTACTGCGACTACAACTACAACGACTACACCAACAACAACTACTATAGCTGCTATTACAACTACCACAAGAACTACTACAACTACTATAACTACTACAACCTCCAATACTATTGCAACAACAACATTTGCTGCTACTGTTACTACTACAACTAGTACTACTACTACTGCTAATGCTAGTGCTATGGCTACTACTACTTGTACTGTAGCTACTGCCACTACTACTGCTACAACTCTAAATACTGCTACTGCTACTGCTGCTAATCCTAGTACTACTACTATTACAACTACTATAGATACTTCTACAACTACCACTACTACTATAACTTCTACTACTACAACAGCTATTGCAACTACTACTATTACTACTACTATTACTACTACTACTATGACTGTTAGTACTACTACTACTACAACAATAACGACAACTACTACTCTTAATACTCCTACTCGTACAACTACTACTATTACCACTACTACCGCTGCCACTGCTGCTACTGCTGCTACTGATGCTGCTATTGCTACAACAATATCAACAACTACTCCTCCTCCTCCTCCTCCTCCTCCTAATACTCCTACTACTACATCTAATACTAGTACTACTACTACTGGTACATATGCTACTGTTGCTACTACTACTAGCACTACCGCTGCTACTACAACTACTATTGCGACAGCTACAATTACAACTACTACTGCTACTACGGCTAGTTCTACTACTACTACTACTACTACTGTTGCTGCTGCTGCTACTGCTATTCCTACTTCTACTACTATTACTACTACTACAACAACAACTACTACCATTGCTACAGCAACTACTACTACTAATGCTACTGCTAGTACTACTACTTCTACTACTGCTACTGCTACTACTCCTCCAAAGACTTCAACTATCACCACTACTATTAGTGCTACTACTACAACTACTCCAACTATTACTATTCTTACCTCTTCCACCGCTACTACTACTGCTACTAATACTGCAGTTGCTGCTTCTACTATTGTTGTTGTTGCGTCTACTACTGATACTATCACTACTACAACTACTGCAACAACTACCATTACTTCTGTTGTTGCTCCTCCTACTGCTACTAAAACTACTACTTTTTGTACAATTGTTACTTCTAATATTTCTTCTTCTACTACTACTACTTTTGCTACCACAGCTACTATTATTACTACTACTACATACACTACTACTCCTACTAGTACTACTAGTGCTACTACTACTACTACTCCTCCTCCTCCTCCACCTAATACTCCTACTACTACAACTAATACTAGTACTACTACTACTACTATTTGTGCATCTGCTACTATTGCTGCTACTACTACTACTACTGCTACTGCTACAACTACTATACTACGACTACAATTACTACTCCTACTGCTATTACTACAAGTTCTACTTCTACTACTACTACTACTACTACTTCTGCTACTTCTATTCCTACATCTACTACTATTACTACTACCACCAGAACAACTACTGCTACAATAACTATTACTACTAGTGCTACTACTACTACTACTACTACTTCTACTACTCTTCCTCCTCCTCCTCCTCCTCCTCCTCCAAAGATCAACTATCACCCCTACTACTACTAGCGCTGCTACTACAACTACACCAACTATAACTTTTGTTACCTCTCCCATTGCTACTACTTCTGCTGCTAATATTGCAGTTGCTACTTCCACTACTACTGCTACTACTACTACAAATACTTCTTCTACTACTACTACTGCTACTTCTACTACTATGACTACTATGACTACTACTACTCCAACTTCTACGACTACTACTATTGCCATAACTACTAGTTCGACTACTACTACTCCTCTTACTGCTTCTATTAATACTACTACTACCACTAATCAAACTACCACTACTACTCCTACTAGTACTACAACAACAACAGCAACTACTACTACTACAACAACAACAACAACTACGACTACTACTGCTACTACTAGTACTACTACTATAACACTTACTAGTACTACTACTACTACTAGTATTACTACTACTTATACTATGACTACTAATATGTTGTTGCTGCTACTACTCCTCCTCCTCCTCCTACTCCTACTCCTATGACTAGTAATAATACTACAAATACTTCTTCTACTACTACTACTGCTACTTCTACTACTATGACTACTATGACTACTACTACTCCAACTTCTACGACTACTACTACTACCACAACTACTAGTTCGACTACTACTACTCCTCTTACTGCTTCTATTAATACTACTACTACCACTAATCAAACTACCACTACTACTACTACTACTACTACTACAACAACAACAACAACTACGACTACTACTGCTACTGTTAGTACTAATACTACTACTAGTATTACTACCATAAGGACTACTAGTAATGTAGTGAATACTACTGCTACAACAAGAATTACTACCTCTACTACTATTAGTACTACTTCTCCTACTACTCCTACTACTACTTCTACAACTGAAGCCACTTCCACTATTGCTGTTATTGCTGCTACTCCAACTATAATGCTACTAGTACTATAAGTACTACTACTAGTACTAGTACTACTGCTACTACTACTACAAATACTACTGCTTTTACTACTACTACTGCAACAACAACAACAACAATAATTGCTACTACTACTACTATTTCTGCTACTGCTATTGCTAATACAACTACTACAACTGCTACTACTATTACTAATACTACTAGTATGACTAGTACTAGTACTACTACTGCTACTACTATTAGTACTATTACTACTACTCCTCCTACTACTACTACTATTACTACTACTACTATTTTTACTACTACACCAACCACATCTACCACTACTACGATTGTGATAACTACTGCATTTACTATTACTACTTCGGCTAGTATTCCTAATACTACTAATACAACTACAACTATTACTACCACTACTACTACAACTCCTACTATAACTATTATTACTACTACTACTACTACTACTACTACTACTTTTCCAACTACTAGTGCGACAATTACCAACACTTCCGCTACCATTACAACTACGACTGTTTCAACAACTACTATTAATACTGTTATAACTACTACTACTACTACTACTACTCCTACCGCTACGACTAGTACCCCTCCTCCTACTCCTACTCCTACTACTACTACTATTATTACTACTACTACTAATGTTGTTGCTACTACTGCCACTCCTACAACTACCACTTTTACTAGTATAATACTACAATTGCTTCTGCTGCTATAGCTATTGCTGTTCTTGCTGCTGCTTCTCCTACTACTACTGCTTCTGCTGCTACAACTGTTGTTGCTAGTACTATACTGCAACTATATCAACTAGTACTCATACTACTACTATTCTTGCAATAATTACTCTTACTACTATTACTACTACTAGTACAACTCCTATCTTCACTAATACTATTACCACAAGAACCACTACTACTACTAATTTTACTACTACGACTACTACTACTACTAGTAGTAATTCTACAGCTATGACTACGAGAATTACTACTACTATAACAACTACAAGTACTACTACTATTACCACTACTACTACTACTACTCTTACTGCTACTACGACTACTATGGCTACGGCTACTACTACTATTGCTACAACTATTGCTATTGCTAATGCTACTACTATTGCAACTACTACTGCTACTATTTCTACAACTACAACAACAACTACAACAACAACAACAACAACTACTACTACTACTACTTTGACAACTGCTATTAGTATTAATATTACTGCAACTACAACAACTACAACTATTTCTACTACAACAATAGCTACTACTCCGATTACTACCAATACTATTGCAACAACTACAACGACTACTACTATTACTACTAGTACTACTACTCTGACTACAACTACTGCTACTACGACTTCTACCACTACTACAACTGCTATTGCTTCTACTACTACTACTATTTCTTCTACTACTACCACCACTTCTACTACTACTACTATAATTGCTTCTACTTCTACTACTACTAATAATACTTCTACTTCTGCTCCTACTACTGCTGCTGCTGGAATTCATACTACTATAGCTACTATAACTACAACGACTACAACTACTACTACTACTACAACTAGCACTATTACTACAAATAGTTCTACCACTACTACTACAATTGCTTACTACTACTATAACAACTATGACTACTACTACTCCAACTTCTATGACTACGACTACTGCCACTACTACTACTCCTATTACTGCTTCTATTACAACTACTACCACTTATCCTATGACCACTCCTACTCCTACTACTACTACTACAACAACAACAACAACAACAACTACTACTACTACTACTAATACTACTACTACTACCACTACTATTACTACTACAATGACTACTACTAGTCCAGTGACTACTACTACCACAACAAGAATTATTACCTCTACTACTACTACTACTTCTACTTCAGCTGCTACTCCTACTACTACTCCTACTACTATAGCCACTACCACTATAGCTGTTGTTGCTGCCACTCCTACTACTAATACAACTAATACTACTACTACTACTACTACAAATATTGCTACTTTTACTACTACTACAATAACAACAACAACAAAAAAAATAATTGCTACTACTAATACTACTATTTCTCCTACTGCTACTTCAATTACAACAACAACAACTACTACATCTATTACTAATATTACTAGTACGACTAGTACAACTACTACTACTATTACTACTATTACTACTACTACTATTACTTCTACCACTACTACTTTTACTACTACTACATCTACTACATGTACTACTACTACTATTACGACAACTACTGAGCCTATTACTACTACTTCTACCATAATTACTACTTCTACTACTACTACTACTACTACGACTACTACTATTACTACGACTACTGCTTTTATTATTATTACTACTACTACTTCTGCTACTATTGCTACTACTACTAATATTGCTACTACTGCAATTATAGCTACAACTACTACTACTTCTTCTCCTACTATTATAGCTACTGCTACTACTACTAATACAACAACTACTACAGCTACTACTGCCACTATGACTTTTGCTACTACTACTTTTGCTACTACTACTACCAATGCTGCTACTTTTTGTATAGCTATTACTACTGCTTCTCCTACTACTGCTATAACTACTACTACTTGTGCTATCGCTACTGCTACTACTGATGCTATTACCGATATTGCTACTACTAATGCAACAACTACTACTATTACTACTAGTACTACTACTACAACTGCAACTAACACTAATTCTACTACTCCCACAACTACTGTTGCTCCAACTACTACTACTCCAGCGGCGATTGCCACCCTTACTACTACTACTCATAATACGACGACAGCTACTACACCTAATACTACTACTACTGTTGCTACAACAATGACTACTACTACTAGTAGTACTACTACTACAACTACTACTCCTACTCCTACTCCTAGTACTCCTACTCCTACTCCTACTCCTACTCCTACTCCTACTACTCTTACAACAACTACCCCGATCACTACTAATACTATGCCACCACTACTACAACTACATAAACTATTGCTGCGACAGCTACTACTACTACTATTGCTGATACAACTACAGTAACTACTACTACTACAAGTGCAACTACTACTACTGTTGTTGCTGCTGGTACTACAACAACAACTACTACTATTACTGCTACTACTACTACAACTCTTACTACTCCAAGTATGACTACAACTGCTACAATTACGGCCACCACTACTACTATTGCTACTACTACTACAACTACAACTACCACTGCTTCTACTACTACTCCTCCTCCCACTACTTCCACTACTACTCCTACCATACTACTATTATTATTACTACTACTATTACTATTACTACCACTACTACTACTACTACCACAACAACAACGACAATTACTACCAATACTACTATTACTACTACTACTACCATAACTAAAACTCCTGCTACTTCTATTACATCCCCTATTACTTCTACAACAACTACTACTATGACTCCCACTATTAATGCTACTAGTACTGCTACTGCTTCTACTACTACTCCTCCTGCTACTATTACTACTATGACTACAACTACTACTGCTAGCTCTACTACTAAAACTACTGCTACTACTACATGAGTACTACAACTACTACTGCTAGTACTACAAGTAATACAATAGCTACTACTATTACTACTACTCATACTACTACTTCTACTACTCCTCCTCCTCCTCCTCCTCCTCCTATTGCTATGCCAACAACACCATGTACTACTGCTAGTATTACTACTACTTCTACTACTACCACTACCACTACTACAACTACAACCACTTGTACTACTACTTTGGCTGCCACTAGTACAACACCATCTGCTACTACTACCTCTACTACTACTATTACAACTGCTACCTATACTACTACTAGTACCATCGTTAATACTACTTCTACTACTTCGACTATGATTACCACTACTACTATTATTACAACTACAGCTATTGGTTCTAATTCGACTACAACAATAACAACTACTACTGCAACTAGTACTTCTACTATTACTATTACTACTACAACTACTAATACCGCTGTTGCTACTATTGCTACTAGTGCTAATACTACTCCTACTACAACTACTACATTTATTGTTACTGCTACTACTGCTACTACTTTGATTGCTACTCATACTACTACTACTATGTCTACCACCAATACTACTACTACACCTAATACTACTACCAAGGCTACTACTACTTCTACCACTCCTCTTTGTCCTCGTCCTTGTCCTCCTCCTACTACTACTAATACTACTATTGCTGCTGCTACTTCTACTTCTACTCCTATTAGTACTACTTCTGCTTCTACTACTACTACTACGGCTTCTAATTCTACTACTACTGCTACTTTTGCTGCTGCTACTGCTACTCCTACTTCTACTAAGGCAACTACTTTGACTACTACTACCACTACTACTACTGCTGCTGCAACAACAACAACAACAACAACTACTACTATTCCTGCAGCTACTACAACTACTATTACAACTACTACAAGTACCACTATTACTAGAACTACTGCTGCAATAACCACTATTACTTCTACAACTTCTACTACTACTACTATTATTAATACTTCAACTACTGCTATTACTACTACTACTCCTACAACAAATATAACAACTAGTGCCCCTACTACTACTTATACTACTGCTATTACTACAACTGCTATTACTACCTCTATTACAACTAGTACTACAACTTCTAATATTACTACTACTACTTATCCTACTATGATAGCTACTCTTACGGCTGCTACAACTACTATATCTTCTGTTACATCACCTACTACTCTAACTACTACTACTCCTCATCCACCTCCTAATACTACTTCTACTAGTACTACTACGACGACTACTACTGCTTCTACTATTGCCATTGCGGCTACTAGTGGTCTTACAGCGACTAATACAACTACTTCTACTGCTTGTACTAGTACAACAACAACAACAACAACTACTACTACTACTACTACAAGTAGTACTACCACTACTGCTATCACTACTACTACAAGTAGTACTATCACTACTGCTACTACTACTACTACAAGTAGTACTACCACAACTGCTGTTACTACTACAAGTAATACTACCACTACTGCTACCATTGCGTTTACTACAGCCACAGATGCTACTACTGCTATTGCTACCACTACAACACTACTACAATGACTACTACTTTTGGAATTACTACTACTCCTACAAGTACTTCTATTACAACTAATACCACTACTACTATTACTATTACTACTCCCAATACTAATCCTTCTGCTACAACTACTACTTTGATGATTATTACTCCAACTCCTACTACTAAAACTACTCCTCCTACTACTACTACTACTTCCACAACAACAACAGCAACAACTACTACTGTTATTACTACTATGACTAGTACTAGTATGGCTACAAAAATGGCTACTCCTACTAATACTGCTATTGCAGCAACAACTACTACTGCTACTACTGCAACTAGTACTACTACTACCACTACCGATCCTCCTACTACTCCTACTACTACTCATTTTACTACTCCTATTGCTACAACTTCTGCTACCACTTTTGCTACTACTGTTGCTACTAGTACTACTACTACTACTACTACTATTATCATTAATACCACTGCTCTACTGCTACTTTACTACTTCTGCTTCTGCTGCAGAAAACTACTACCGCTTCTACACATGTTACTACTACTTCTATTGCTACTAGTACTATTTCTACTACTACTACTATTTCTACTTCTTCAACTGCTACTAGTAGTAGTACTTTAACTACTACTGCTGCTATCGCAATAACTACTACTTTCCCTACTACCACTAGTACTATCTCTGCAACTACTGCTACTATTACTTGTGCGACTGCTACTACTAAAACTACTTCTACTGCTGCACACCTGCTACTATTGCTACTTGTACTATCACTACTACTGCTACTACCACTAATTTTACTACTATTGCTTCTACTATAACTACTACTATCGCTACTACTACTAGTAGTACTACCACTACTACTACTACTAATCCAACTGATACTACTGGTGCTATTTTCACTACTACTACAACAACTAGTGCACTACTACTACAACTCATACCACAATAACAACTACTACTCTAACAACTAGCACAATTACTACAACTAATATAATTAATACTACACCTACTACTATGACTATTGCTACTACTACTAGTCCTACTACTAACACTGCTACTATTACGACTACTACTATGCCTACTAATACTATTACTAGAACAACTACTCCTATTGCCAATACTACTACTACAACAACTACTAGTACAACTTCTCCTATTGCCACTACTACTACTACAGCTATTGCTACTACTCCAACAGCTACCACATCTACTACTCCCCCTCCTACTAGTACAACAACTACCACTGCTAGTACTACTACTACTACTACTCCAACTCCTACTCCTACTGGTACACCTAACAATATATCTACTGCTACAACTACTACTACAACAACTACAGCTGCAACTACTACTTCTACTACTACTACTACTATTCGTAAAACTACTGCTACTCTACTACTGCTACTGTTGCTACTGATACTACTACTACTCCGATTACTACAAATAATAATACTACTACTACTTCTACTACAGCTACAACTCAAACTACTACTACTACTATCTCTATTGTTACTGTGACTACTGCTACTACTTCTATTGCTACTCATAATACAACAACTACTACTACGACTAATAATCCCAATTCTACTACTAATTCTATAACTATTCCTACTAATACTTCTCCACGTACACCCACAACTCCAACTACTACTTCTGCTACTACTACTACTACTACTACTGCTGCTACTACTACCACTTCAACTTCTGATACTATTAGTATTGCTAATAATACTACTACCACTACTACTCATACTTCTACAAGTATAAGACCAACTACTACTACAACAACTACTACAGTTACTATTGCTACTACTACTACTACAACTAAAACTATTACTACTACCAATATTACTACTACTGCTACTACTAGTACTATTGCTACTATTGCTACTCCTACTACGGTTATTGCTACTTCTACTACTACTTCTACTACTACTTGTAGCACTACTACTACAGCTACAACTTTGACTTCGACTACTATTGCTAATACTACTACTACTACTAATACTACTACTACTTCTCCTATTGATAGTACTACTATTACTACTACTACTATTGTGACAACTCCTACAACTACCACTTCTACTACTTCCCCTCCTACTAGTACAACAAGTACCACTACTACTACTCCTCCTCCCCCAACACCTACTCCTACTGCTACACCTAATACTACATCTACTGCGACAACTACTACAACAACAACTACTACTGCAACTACTACTTCTTCTACTACTACTACTACTACTATTCTTGAAACTACTGCTACTGCTACTACTACCACTGTTGCTACTGGTATTACTACTACTCGGATTACTGCAACTAGTAATACTACTATTGCTTCTACTACTGCTACAACTCAAACTACCATTACTACTTCTACACCTATTATGACTAGTGCTTCTCCTTCTATTGCTACTCATACTACTAGTACAATAACTACTAATACTACTAATACTTCTAGTTCTACTACTGCAACTACTACTTCTACTGCTACTACTATTACTACTACTTCTACTTCTAAAACTACAACTACTATGGCTAACAATACTACTACCACCACCACTACTACTTCTACAAATTCAAGACCAACTACTACTACTACAACTACAAATACTACAACTAAAACTACACTTATTACTAATACTACTACTTCTACTGCTAGTACTGCTACTACAACTAAAACTACTACTACTACTAATACTACTACTTCTACCACAACAACAACAATGACAACAACAACTTTGGCTACTACCGCTGCCATTACAACAACAACAACTACTACTATTACTACTATTACTACTCCTCCTCTTATAACTACTACTACTCGTGTTACTACTACTACTACAACAACAACAACTACTAGTCCTACGACTATTGCTGCTACTACTACTAGTACTATTTCTACTATTGCCACTACTCTTGCGGCTACTGTTAGTTCTACTACTACTACTACTACTACTAGTACTACTACTATAGCTCCAACTTTGACTTCTACTGCTACTACAACTTTCGCTTCTACAACTACAACTTCTACTACTACTACTGCTATTGCTTGTAGTATTACTACTACTACTCCTAGTACTACGACTACTCCTCCTATTATTTCTTCTACTACTATTACTACTACTACTACTGCTCCTACTTCAACTACTCCAGTTTCTACCACTACTAGTACTACTGCTACTACAACTGCTACGACAATAATTACTACTACTTCTACTACTGCTACTACTTCTACAACAACTACTACTGCTACAATTACTACCGTGGTTGCTGCTATTACTACTACTGCCACTTCAACTAGTACTACTACTACAACAACAACAACAACAGCAACTACTAATACTACTACTTTTACTACTACTACTCCTCCTGCTACTACTGCTACTACTACTACTACTACTTCTACTAATTCTATTACTTCTCATACCTTCTTACTTCTACTACTACTGCTGCTGCAACTACTACTACAACAGCAACTACTACTACTATTCCTGAAAGTATTGCTACTACTACGGTTGCTACTAGTACAACTACTACAACTCCGATTACTACAATTTGTAGTACTACTACTGCTTCTACTACAGCTACAACTCAAACTACTACTACTACCTCTACTGTTATAGTGACTACTGCTACTACTTATATTGCTTCTTATAGTACAACAACAACTACTACTATTACTACTAACACTCCAAGTTCTATTACTAATACTGCAACTATTCCTACTAATAGTTCTGTACGTACACCTACAACTCCAACTACTACACTGCTACTACTAGTACTGCTGCTACTACTACGACTTCAACTTCTAATACTACTACTATTGCTAATAATACTACTACCACTACTGCTCATACTTCTACAACTATAAGACCAACTACTACTACTACTATTACAACTAAAACTACTATTACTACCAGTACTACTACTTCTACTGCTACTACTGCTACTATAACTAAAACTACTATTACTACTAATGCTACTACTTCTAAATAACAATGATGATGACAACTTCTACTACTATTGTTGCTATTACAGCAACAATAACAACAATGACAACAACAACAAATACTACTACTACTACTACTACTACAACTACTACTACTCGTGCTGCTACTACTACTAATACTGCTACAACTACTACCACTCCTACGAATATTGCTACTACTACTAGTACTATTGCTACTATTGCAACTACTCCTCCTATAACTACTACTACTAGTGCTGCTACTACTACTACTACAACAACAACTACTAGTCCTATGACTATTGCTACTATTGCCACTACTCGTGTGGCTACTGCTAGTTCTGCTACTACTTCTACTACTAGTAGTACTACTACTATAGCTCCAACTTCGACTTCTACTGCTACTACAACTTTGGCTTCTACAACTACAACTTCTACTACTACTACTGCTACTGCTTGTAGTATTACTATTACTACTCCTAGTACTACGACTACTCCTCCTATTATTGCTTCTACTATAATACTGCTACTATAGCTACTACTACTATTACTGCTACTACTACTACCGCTCCTACTTCGACTGCTCTTGTTGCTACCACTACTAGTACTACTGCTACTACAATTGCTACGACAATAAATACTACTACTTCTACTACTGCTACTACTTCTACAACAACTACTACTGCTACAATTACTACTGCGGCTGCTGCTATTATTTCTACTACCACTTCAACTACTACTACTACTAGTAAAACAACAACAACAACTAATACTACTACTTTTACTACAACTACTCCTGCTACTACTGCTGCTACTACTACTACTTCTACTAGTTCTATTACTTCTAATACCTTCCTACTTCTACTACTACTGTTGCAGTAACTACTACTACAACAACTACTGCTGCAACTACTACTTCTACTACTACTACTATTCCTGAAAGTATTGCTACTACTACTGTTGCTACTAGTACTGCTACTACAACTCTGATTACTACAACTTCTGGTACTGCTACTGCTTCTAATACAGCTACAACTCAAACTACTACTACTACCTCTACTGTTACAGTGACTACGGCTACTACTTCTATTGCTTCTCATAGCACAACAACAACTACTACTACTAATAACACTCCCAGTTCTACTACTAATACTACAACTATTCCTACTAATACTTCTGCACGTACACCTACAACTCCGACTACTACTCTGCTACTACTAGTACTACTACTGCTGCTGCTGCTACTACGACTTCAACTTCTGATACTACTACTATTGCTAATAATAATACTACCACTACGGCTCATACTTCTATAACTATAAGACCAACTACTACTACTACAACAACTGAAACAACTATTACTACCAGTACTACTACTTCTACTGCGACTACTGCTACTATAACTAAAACTACTATTACTACTAATGCTACTACTTATAAACAACAATGATGATGACAACAACTTGTGCTACTACTACTACTATTACAACAACAATAACAACAATGACAATAGTAACAACAACAACAACTACTACTACTACTCCTACTCCTACAACTACTACTACTGTGCTACTACTACTACTAATACTGCTACGACTACTACCACTCCTACAAATATTACTACTACTACTAGTACTATTCCTACTATTGCAACTACTACTCCGGTTACTAATACTTCTACTACTACTTCCACTACTACCGGTAGTACTTCTACTACATCTACAACTTTTACTTCTACTAATATTGCCAACACTACTACTACTAATACTACTACAACTTCTCCTATTGATAGTACTAATACTCCTCCTACTACTGCTATAACTGCTACGACTACCACTTCTACTACCCCCCTCCTACTAGTACAACAACAACAACTATTACTACTACCACTCCAACACCTACTCCTACTACTAAACCTAATACTACATCCACTACGCAACTACTGCTACAACAACTACTATTCCCGCTACTACTTCTACTACTACTACTATTATTGAAACTACTGCTACTACTACTACTCCCACTATTGCTACTGGTACTACTACTACTCCGATTACTGCAACTAGTAATACTACTACTGCTTCTACTACTGCTACAACTACTGCTACTCGTGCTGCTGCTACTACTAATACTACTACAACTACTACCACTCCTACGAATATTGATACTACTACTAGTACTATTGCTATTATTGCAACTACTACTACGGTTACTGCTACTTCTACTACTACTTCTACTACTACCGATAGTACTACTACTACAACTACAACTTTGACTTCTACTACCATTGCTAATACTACTACTAATAATACTACTACAACTTGCCCTATTGATAGTACTACTACTCCTCCTACTACTGCTACAACTGATACAACTACCACTTCTACTACCCCCCCTCCTACTTGTACAACAACTACCACTGCTACTACTATTACTACTCCAACACCTTCTGCTACACCTAATACTACATCTACTGTGCAACTACTACTATAATAACTATTATTGCAGCTTCCACTTCTACTACTACTACTATTCTTGAAACTACTGCTACTACTACTACCACTATTACTACCACTGTTGCTATTGGTACTACTACTACTCCAATTACAGCCACTAGTAATACTACTGCTGCTTCTACTACTGCTACAACTCAAACTACCACTACTTCTTCTACTCTTATTCCAACTAGCGCTACTACTTCTATTGCTATGCATACTACTACTACTAATACTCCCAGTTCTACTACTAATACTACAACTATTCCTACTAATACTTCTGCACCTCCACCTCCAAATCCAACTACTGCTTCTACTTTTGATACTACTACTACAATGGCTAATAATACTACTACCACTACTACTATTACTTCTACAACTACAAGGGCAACTACTACTACTACAACAACTATTACCACAACTAAAACTACAATTATTACTAATACTACTATTTCTACTGCTACTACTGCTACTACAGCTAAAACTACTACTACTACTAATACTACTTCTACCACAACAACAATAATGACAATAACAACTTTTGCTACTGCTGCTGCTATTACGGCAACAACTATTTCTATCACTACTATTGCTACTACTCCGATAACTACTACTACTCATGTTGCTACTACTACTACTACTGCTGCTACAACAACTACTCCTATGACTATTGCTACTACTACTTCTAGTACAATTGCGACTATTGCCACTACTCCTACGACTATTGCTACGTCTGCTACTACTTCTACTACTACTGGTAGTACTGCTACACCTCCAAATTCGACTTCTACTGCTACTACAACTTTTGCTTCTACTACTACAACTTCTACTACTACTGCTACTGCTTGTACCATTCCTACTACTATGCCTAGTACTACTATACTCCTATTATTGCTTCTACTACTATTACTGCTACTACTATTACTACAGCTCCTACTTCGACTGCTTCTATTGCCACTACTACTACTGTTGCTACTACTACAAATCGTATGACTACTACTATTATAATTACTACCCCTTCTACTACTGCTACTACTTCTACAACTACTACTACTGCTACTATTACCACTACTACTGCTGCTACTACTACCGCCACTGCTGCTACTACAACAACAACAACAACAACAACAACTACTACTACTACTACTACTACTACTACTACTTGTACTACTACTACTACTAGTACCCCTGCTACTGTTGTTGCTACTACTACTACTTCTACTAGTTCTACTACATCTAATACCTCTCCTACTTCTACTACTACTTTTGCTACTACTGCTACCGCTACCGCTACTGCTATTGCTACTACTACTACTTCTACTACCACTACTACTACTATTGCTACTGCTAATGCTACTACTACCACTACTAATACTACTACTACTACTACTAGTTCCACTACTAGTTCTACTACTACTACCATCGCTACTAGTTTTACTACTAATACAACAACTCCAACTACTACTACTATTGCAACACCAACAACTACTTTTGTCATTAGTAGTACTACTACTAGTACTATCCCTTATACTGCTGCTACTACTCCAACTACTACTATATTTACTACTACTTCTGCTACTACTTGTACTACTTCTTCGACTAGTACTACTATTGCTATGCTTCTACTACTGCTACTACTGCTACCACTACTATGGGTAATACTCCTACTACAACTACTACTAGTTCTACTACTAGTAATATTACTACTGCTCCTACTACTACGTTGACTACTACTACTCCTACTACTATTATGACTTATACTACCGCTAATGCTTGTCCTATGACTACTACTACTACTCCAACAATACTAGTACTCTGACTTCTACTAGCGCTACTGCTACTCCTACAACAATAATAACTACTACCATAACTCCTCTACTAGTTGTTGCTACTGTTGCGGCTACTGTTGCTTCTGCAACTAATACTACTCTTACTACTATTGCTGTCGTTGCTACTGTTGCAACTACTACTGCTACTATTATTGCTACAAATACTACATCTTATGCTACTTCTACTTCTACTTCTACTCCTACTCCTAATACTATTACTCCTACTACAACCACTACTAATATTACTACTGCCACAATTACTACTTCTAATTCTATTACATCTACTACTACTTCTACTGCTACTACTACTAGTACTACTGCTACTAATACTAGTACTGCTACTACTGCTACAACAACTACTACTACAAATTCTACTACTACTATTGCCTCTAATTATACTAATACAGCTACTACAACTACAAAACTACAACTACTACTACTACTACTACTACTACTACTACTACTACTACTACTACTACTACTACTACTACTACTACTACTACTACTACTACAGCTACCGCTACTACTTCTACTATTACCACCATTAATATAACTACTACTACTAGTACTACTCTTACTACTAATACTACAACTCATATTGCTACTACTTATACTCCTACTACTACTACTGCTACAACTTCTACTACTATTACTACTACCACTATTCCTACTACTACTCCACCTACTACTACTATTACTGCTACTACTGCTACAGCTACTACTAGGACTATACTGCTACCTCTACTACTACTACTACTGCAATTCTTGCTCCTACTACTAGCCCAACTACTACTACTACTCTTGCTACAAGTATTGCAACTACAACAACTACTAATGCTACTACTATTACTCTTACAATGACTACAACTACTGCTACTACTACGGCTACTACTACCGCTACTAGTACTGCTACTATGATTGCTACTACAACTACTACTACTATTATTACAACAACAACTACAACAACAACAACAACATCTCCTGCTACTTTGGATTCTGCTGCTACAATAACTACTAATACTATAACAACAACAACAACTACTACTACAACTATTTGAACTACTACTGCTACTGCTGCTATGGCTACTACAACTACTACAACTTCTACTTCTACTACAAACTATAGCTATAACTATTGATACAACTACTATTACTGCTGCTACAACTATAACTACAACATCACTACTACTTCTAATGTTGTTGCCACTACTAAGAGCGCGACTAGAACTATAGTTGCTGCTCTTACTACTACAACAACAAGAACAACAACAACTACTACAACAACAACTGCAACTACTACTACTACTAGTACTACTATTACTACTACTACTACTACTACTACAACTACTACTACTACAATTACTACTACTACTGCTATAGCTACTTCTACTACTACCACTACTATTATTGCTACTACTTCTATTACTATTACAACTACAACTGCTACTAGTACTACTACAACTACCTTCTCTACTACTACTGTTCCTACTAATATGACAACTAGCAATGCAACTACTACTTATAAAACTGCTACTATAATTGTTACTAGTAATACTACCGCTACTGCTAGTACTACTGCTACATCGACTTCTACTTTCGCTACTAATACTCCTAGAACTACTATTAATACTACAGCTATTAGTACTGCCACAAATTCTACTACTACTTTTGCTGCTTCTACTACTACTTCTACAACTACTACTCCTGTGACTACTGCTACTATAACAACAACTACTACTACTACTACGACGACTACAACAACAACAACTACTACTACTACTATAACTACAGCTACAACTACAACTGCTACTACAAATACAACTTCTCATCCTACTACAATAACAACTACTATTGCTACGACTACAACTACAACTACTCTTACTTCTCTTAGTAATACTATTGCTACTAGAACTACACGTACTCCGATTGCTACAACTGTTGCTGCCGCTACTGCTTCTATTGTTGCAGATCAATAACTATGACTACTACTACTATTGCTACTACTATTATTATTGCTGCTACAATAACTATTACTACTACAACTATGACTACTACGACAACTACTACTACTCCTGCTGCTGCTGCTGCTACTACCACTACTCCTACTACTACTACTACTCCAACCAATACTAATTCTACTACTACTATTGCAGCTGCTGCTGCTACTTATAGGATTACTACTACTACTACTATTACTTCTAATATTACATTTTTCTACTACTACTACAAATAGTAGTACTAGTAGTACTACTACAATTGCAACTTTTACTGCTACAACTACTACTTTTACTACTAAAATTTAGACTACTGCTACTACTGGTACCTCTATTGCTGCAATTGCTGATGTTGCGGTTGCTATAGCTACTACTAATTCTAATACTCCTGCTACTACTATAGTTGTTGCTATAGTGATTACTACTACTGCTGCTCTTACTGTTGTTGCTACTAAAACTAAGATTACTTTTACTACTACTACAACATCTACTGCTATCATTACTCTACTACTACTACTCGAATTACTATGCCTACTACTACTAGTAGTATTGCTATTGCAGTTGCTGCTACTACTACTATTGCAACTACTACTACTGCTACTTCTTCTGCTGATGCTACTTTTGCTACTTCTAACACTATTACAAATGCAACTGCTACTACCGCTACTATTGCCGCTTCTACTAGTACTACTACTATCACTACTGCCCCTGCAGTTACTACTACTACTACTATTACTGCTACTGCTACTAATACTACTATAACTAATTTAATGCCATGACTATTGGTATGACAAATGCTGCTAATACTAATATACTACTACTATTACTCCTACGATTACTACTACTACTATTTCTACAACTACTACTGCAACTCATATTACTATGGCAGCTACTCCTACCACCACCACCACCACCACAACTACTGCTACTTCCATTGTCGTTTTTGCTGCTACTACTACTAATATGACAACTTCTTCTACTACAACCACCACTTCTGCTACTATTAAGACTACTACTAAAACTACTACTACTGCTACTACAACAACAACAACTACTACTACCACTTCCCCTGTTACTACTACTACAACTAGAACTACTAATATCACTATTACTACAATAGCTACTAGTATGACTACCACAGTTACCACTACTACTACTAGTGCTGCTACTACTGCTACTACTACTACTAGTACTACTACTACTACTACTACTACTACTACTATTACTACTACTACTAACACTACTCTTACAACAACTTCTAATATTCCTTCTATAACTACTGCTATTACTACTGTTATGACTACTACTATAACTGCTACTACTACTATTGCTACAACTACTACTACTGCTACTACTACTACTTCTGGTACTGCAACTTATACTAGTACTACTATTACTACAGCTACTACTACTATTACTACCGCTACTACTATTGCTCCTACTTCGACTGCTCCTGTTGCTACCACTACTAGTACTGCTGCTACTGTAACTGCTACGACTACTACTACAATAATTACTACTACTTATACTACTACTACTACTTTTACAACAACAACTACTACTGCTACTACTATACTACTACTGCTACTGCTGTTACTACTACTGCCACTTCAACTACTACTACTACTACAACAACAATAAGAACAACAACTACTACTACTACTACTACTTCTCCTCCTGCTACTATTGCTGCTACTACTATTTCTACTAGTTCTATTACTTCTAATACCTCTCCTACTTCTACTACTACTACTGCAACTACTACCACTACTATTCCTAAAACTATTGCTACTGCTACTACTACTACTATTGCTACTGCTACTACTACTACTATTGCTACTGGTACTACTACTACTACTCTGATTACTACAACGAGTAATCCTTCTACTGCTTCTACTACAGCTACAACTCAAGCTACTACTACTACTTCTACTGTTACTACGACTACTATTGCTACTTCTATTGTTTCTCATGGTACAACTACCACTACTAATAATCCCAGTTCTACTACTAATACTACGACTATTCCTACTAATACTTCTGCATGTACACCTACAACTCCAACTACTACTTCAGCTACTACTAGTACTACTACTACTTCTACTACTACTACGACTTCAACTTCTGATACTACTACTATTGCTAATAATACTACTACCACTACTGCTCATACTTCTAGAACTATAAGACCAACTACTACTACTACAACTACTACAGTTACTATTACCACTACTACTACAACTAAAACTACTATTACTACCAATACTACTACTTCTACTGCTACTACTGCTAATATAACTAAATCTACTATTCCTACTACTGCTACTACTTCTACAACAACAACAATGATGACAACAACAACTTCTGCTACTACAGCTGCTATTACAACAACAATAACAACAACAACTACAACTAACTACTACTACTACTACTACTCCTACTCCTACAACAACTACTACTCATGTTGCTGCTACTACTACAACTATTACTACTACCTACGACTATTGCTACTACTACTAGTACTATTGCTACTATTGCTACTACTACTATAGTTACTGCTACTTCTACAACTACTTCTACTACTATCGGTAGTACTACAATAGCTACAAATTTGACTTCTACTACTATTGCTAATACTACTACTACTACTAATACTAGTACAACTTCTCCTATTGATAGTACTACTACTACTAGTAGTACTGCTTCAACTGCTACAGCTACCACTTCTACTACCCCCCTCTTACTAGTACGACAACTACCACTGCTAGTACTACTACTCCAACTCCTACTCCTACCGCTACACCTACTACTGCATCTACTACGACAACCACTACTACAACAACTACTATTGCAGCTACTACTTCTACTAATACTAGTACTATTCTTGAAACTACTGCTACTACTACTACTACCACTATTGCTACTAGTACTACTACTACTCTGGTTACTGCAACTAGTAATACTATTATTGCCTTTACTATTGCTACAACTCAAACTACAACTACTACTTCTACTCTTGTTGCTACTAGCACTACTACTTCTATTGATACTCATACTACTACTACTATTAATACTCCTAGTTCTACTACTAATAATACAATTATTCCTACAAATACTTCCACACGTACACCTCCAAATGCAACTACTACTTCTACTTCTGATACTACTACTACTATGGCTAATAATACTACTACCACTACTATTGCTACTTCTACAACTGCAAGGCCAACTGCTACTACTATAGCTACTACTACTACAGCTAAAACTACTATTACTACTAATACTACTACTTCTACTGCTACTATTGCTACTACAACTAAAACTACTACTACTAATACTACTACTTCTTCCACAACAACAACAACGACAACAACAACTTATGCTACTACAGCTACTATTGCAACAACAATAACTACTAGTACTATTACTACTATTACGACTACTAGTCCTATAACTACTACTACTCATGCTGCTACTACTACTACTACTGCTACAACAACTACTACACCTAGGACTATTGCTACTACTACTAGTACTATTGCTACTATTGCCACTACTCCTACGGCTACTGCTACTTCTGCTACTACTTCTACTACTACTGGTAGTACTACTACTACACCTCCAACTTTGACTTCTACCGCTACTACAACTTTTGCTTCTACTACTACAACTTCTACTACTACTACTACTGCTTGTACTATTCCTACTACTACTCCTAATACTACTACTACTACTCCTATTATTGTTTCCACTACTATTACTGCTACTACTACTATTATTACTAATAATGCTACTGCTCCTACTTTGACTGCTCCTGTTGCAACCACTACTACTGCTGCTACTACTACAACTGCTATGACTACTACTACTATAATTACTACTACTACTACTATTGCTACTTCTTCTACAACTACTACTACTATTGCTACTGCTACTACCGCCACTGCTGCTACTACTACAACAACAACAACAACAACTACTACTAGTACTAATTTTACAACTACTACTGCTCCTCCTGCTACTACTATTGCTACCACTACTATTTCTACTAGTTCTATTACATCTAATACCTCTCCTACTTCTACTACTACTATTGTTGCTACTGCTACTACTACCGCTACTCCTATTGCGACTACTAATACTTCTACTGCTACTGCTACTGCTACTACTATTACAACTACTATAACTATTGCTATTGCTACTGCTACTATTATTATTTCTACTACTGCTGCTGCCACTACTAATACTATTACTACTACTACTAGTTCTACTACTACTTCTACTACTAGTACTATTGCTACTAGTTCTACTACTACTACTACAACTCCAACTACAACTACTTCTACTAGTTCTACTACTACTGCAACACCAACAACTACTTTTATCATTAGTACTACTACTACTAGTACTACCCCTTATACTACTACTGCTACTGCTACTCCAACCACTACTTCTACATTTACTACTACTTCTGCTATTGCTTGTACTACTTGTACTACTTATACTACTGCTGCTATACTTCTGCTACTACTGCTACCACTACTATGGGTAATACTCCTACTACTACTACTACTTCTACTACTACTAATATCACTATGACTACTACTACTACTACTACTATTACTTTGGCTCCTACTCCCACTACTACTACTCCTACTACTACTACTATTATGACTTATACTACTGCTAATGCTTGTGCTATGACTAACACTACTACCCAACAATACTAGTACTATGACTTCTACTAGCGCTACTACTACTCCTACAACAACAAAAACTACTACTATTACTCCTCTACTAGCTGTTGCTACTATTGCGGCTACTACTGCTGCTGCTGCTAATACTACTACTACTACTACTACTATTACTGTAGTTGCTACTGTCGCAACTACTATTGCTACTATTATTACTACAAATACTACATCTTATGCTACTCCTACTTCTACTCCTACTACTACTCCTACTACTAATACTATTACTCCTACTACAACCACTACTAATATTACAACTGCCATAACTACTATTGATACTTCTATTACAATTACTACTACTTCTATTGCTACTACTGCCAATACTACTAATACTACTACAACAACTACTACTAATCGTACTACTAATACTGCTACAACTATTACTACTATTTATGCTACTATTGCTACTACAACTACTACTATTGCCTCTACTTATACTAATACAGCTACTACAACTACACAACTACAACAACAACTACGTCCGACACTACTTATACTCCAACAACTACTACTATTACTACTGCTAATACTACTACTACTACTATTACTACTTCTACTACTACTACTATTATTACTACTACTACTACTCCTCCTCTTCCTACTACTACTACTGCTACAACTTCTACTACTACTGCTGCTATTACTTCTAATACTACTTTTTCTACTACTACTGCTAATAGTAGTACTAGTACTACTACTACAATTGCAACTCCTACTGCTACAAGTACTTCTTTTACGACTAAAACTTACACTACTGCTACTACTGGTACTTCTACTGCTGCAATTGCTGATGTTGCGGCTGCTATAGCTACTACTAATTCTAATACTCTTGCTACTAGTCCCAACACTCCTCCTACTACCACTATAGTTGTTGCTACAGTGATTACTACTACTGCTGCTCTTACTGATGCTGCTACTACAACTCCTACTTCTGCTACTGAAACTAAGATTACTTCTACTACTACTGCAACTACTACTAGAACTACAACTCCTACTGCTATCTCTACTCTACTACTACTACTCCTCCTCGAATTACTACACCTACTACTATTGGTAGTACTGCTATTGCAGTTGCTGCTACTACTACTGCTACTTCTTTTGCTGATGCTACGTCTACTACTTCTAACACTATTACAAATGCTACTGCTACTACCACTACTATTACCGCTTTTACTAGTACTACTACTATCACTACTGCCCCTATTGTTACTACTACTACTGCTACTATTGCTACTAATACTACTATAACTATTGTTAATTCCATGACTATTGGTACTACAACTACTGCTAATACTAATATTACTACTACTATTACTCTTATTATTATTACTACTACTCTTTCTACAACTACTACTGCAACTCATATTACTATGGAAGCTACTACCACCACCACCACCACCATAACTACTGCTACTGCCATTGTTGTTTTTGCTGCTACTACTACTATGACAACTTCTCCTGCTACAACCACCACTTCTACTACTATTAAGACTACTACTAAAACTACTACTACAGCTACAACAACAACTACTACTACCACTTCTCCTATTACAGGTACTACTTCTTCTACTACTACTACTACTACTACTAGAACTACTAATACCACTACTACTATAATAGCTACTAGTATGACTACCACAGTTACCACTACTACTACTAGCACTGCTACTACTACTACTACTACGACTACTACTATGACTACTACTACTAACACTACTAGTATAACAACTTCTAATATTTCTACTATAACTACTGCTACTACTACTGTTACAACTACTACTATAGCTGCTACTACTATTGCTACAACTGCTACTACTGCTACTACTACTTCTGGTACTACAACTAATAGTAGTACTACTACTACTACAGCTACTAGAACTGTTGCTGCTCCTACTACTACTGATGCTGCTATTGCTGCTTTTGCTCCTGCTAATCCTAGTACTACTACTACTAAAACTATTGCTACTATTATTGCTATAATTTTTGCTACTATTGCTATTTGTACTACTATTACTACTGCTGCTACTACAATAACTACTACTACTGCAACTACTACTACTACAATGATTACACCAGCTACTACTGCTCCCTGTACTATGACTACTATTATTAATAATACTATTACAATTATTGCTACAACTACTACTACAACTGCGGTTGCTACCGCTGCTACTTCTACGACTACTACTGCTATTGTGACTACATTGCGACTACTACCACTAGTACTATTGGTACTTATGCTTCGACTTCTACTATAGCTACTACTGCAAGTGCAACTGCTACTACAACCATAACAACTCCAACTACTAGAGCCACTACAACTACAACTACTAATTCTACAACTAGTACAACACTACTACAATGACAAATACTACTACTACTATTGCTGCTACTACTACTATGATGGCAACTATTGCTGCTGCTACTACTATTGCTGCTAAAACTACTATCACAAATACTTCCGCCATTATTGCTGCTACTACTACTAGTATAGTTGCTACTACCACTACGACAAATACTACTACAAGAACTATTACCACAACTACAACCAGCACAACTACTTCTACTACTACTACTATAATTGCTCCTACCACTACTACTATTACTTCACCAACTACTAATACTACTTCTATTACTACTATATCTACTACTACTAGGACTACTACTCCTTTGACTACTACTTCTACAATCGCTACTATAGCTACTACTATTATTTCCCTAATGCTACTAGTACTACCTCTATGACTATCGCTGCTACTACTACAACTAATACTGCAACTCCTACTACTGCTACTACTACTGCAACAACTACTACTGCTACTGCTGCTACTACTGCTATTACAATAACTACTACTATTACTAATATAGCTATTGCTATTACTTTGACTACTACTTCTACTACTTCTACTCCTAGTACTGCTTCTACTACTAAAACTACAAAAATAACAACAACTACTACTACTTTGGCTAATACTACTACTGCTACTACTACTACTACATCTTCTTTTGCTACGGCTACTACTACTGCTACCGCTACTATTGCTTCTTCAACTACTACTATTATTGCTACTACTGCTACTGCTACTAATACTACAATTGTTACTACTGCTATTACTACTAGTCATGCTAATACTTTTGATACTAGTTGTATTTCCTACTACAACTGCTACTGCTGCTGCTACTGCTACTTCTTCTATTACTACTACTGCAACTACTACTACTACTCCTACTACTGCTACTACTACAGCTATTACAACTACTTCTACTACTACAACTGCTACCACTTCTATTGTTCTACTACTAGTACTACTACTATTATTACTCCTGCTACCACAACTGCTACTATTATTACTCTTGCTATTTCTGCTACTATTGCTGCTACTACTACTAATAATAATACTACTACTTTTACTGCTACTATTGTTACTACTACTACAAATGCTACTGTTAATACTACCTCTACTGCTACTACTGTTACTACTGCTACTACTACAGCTATTGCAACTACAATTTCTACTACTACAACAACAACTGCAACACCGACAACTACTAAAATAATTGCTACAACCACTACTACTACTACAACAATAACAACAACTACTACATCTACTAATACACTATTTTTCCTTCTACTTCTCCTACTACTGCCACTGCTACCACTAATACTACTACTACTATTACTACCACTATTACAGCTACTGCTACTACTGCTTCTACTGCTACTAATACTACTTCTCTCACTACTACTACTGCAACTTTTGCTGCTACTTCTCCACTACTACTACTAGCACTACTACTTCTACTACTTCGCCAACTACTACTACTCTGCCACAACTACAATGTTTACGACTACTTCTATTGCTACAACTACAGCTAGTACTACTACTATTACTACTACTACTGCTGCTACAGCTACAACTACTGCCACAACTACAATTGCTGCTACTACTATAACTACTACTACTTATAGAACTCTTGCTGCTGCTATGACTACTCCTATTACTTCTCCTGCTACTATCACTACCGCTACAACTACTTTGACTACGACTACTACTATGACTACTGCTATAACTCAACTTCTACTACTATTGCTGCTACTAATACTACTACCACTACTTCTACAATTAGTACCACCATTAGTACTACTACTATGGTTGTGGCTGCTGCTACTACTACTTTTACTATGACTATTGCTACTCCTGTTACTACTACTTCTACTACTACTACTACTACTATTACTACTACTACTTCTACTGCTACTACTAATAATACTAATATAACAACTTCTACCGTTACTTCTACTGATAGTGCCACTGCAACCATTACTACTACTACTACAACAACAACAACAACAACAACAACTACTACTACTACTACTACTACTCCACCTGCTGTTGCTGCTGCTGCTGCTGCTCCTACTACTACTATTACTTGGCTGAATACTACTACCGCTGCTATTACTATTATAGCTACTATTACTACTAGAACTACTACTTCTACTATTACTGCTACAACTGCTACTTCTACTAGTACTATTAATACTACAACAACTACTACTTTTGCGCCAATCCTACTAGTGCTACCTCTAATACTATTTCTACTGCTACTACCACTACTATTGCTAATACAACAACAACTACTCCTACTACAACTACTGCTACTATGACTACTAACACTACTACTACTACTTGTACTACTGCTACTACTATAACTACTACTACACTACCACTATTACAACTTCCACAACTACAACTACTACTAGTACCACTACTTCTACTATTACTATAACTAATACTACTACTACTACTATTGCAATACTACTATTGCAACCACTACTAGTAGTAGTGCTACAATTACTGCTATTACTACAAGTACTGCTACTTGCTCTACTACGACTGGTGTTGCTGCTTTATCCACAACTTCTATTACCTTTGCTACTATTTTTACAACTACTACCAAAACATATAGATCTACTACTACTAACGATGCTACTACTACTGCTGCTGCTATTACTACTGCTACTGCTATTGCTACTACTACCACTACTACAGCTACTGCTATTGCTGCTGCTACTACTAGTGATGCGGCTAAGACTTCTAATACTACTACTACTACTACTGCAGCTTCGAGTACTGCTACTACTACTACTACCACCACTATTGCTATTGTTGCTCCTACAGTTGTTGTTGTTACTACTACTACATCTCTTCCAACAACAAGGACTATTATTACTATGATTGCTGCTACTACTGTTGTATCTACTTCTACGACTACTTGAACTACTGCTACTACTTTTGCTATGACTACTAATACTACTATTACTATTACAATAACTATTACCGCTACTACCGCAACCATTACTACTACTACTACCATTGCTACTACTACTGCTACTACTCCTACTACTACTACTATTACTACTAATACTCCTACTACTACTCCTACTGCTACTACTACTCATCCTCCTATTGTTGTTGCTGCTGCTGTTACTGTAGCTACTTCTAATACATCTACAACTACTTCTCCTACTCCAAATACAATCGCTACTACAATGGCAGCTATTACTACTGCTAGTACTACTAGTTTTACTCCTACTACTACTACCACTGCTACTTCTACTACTGTAACTAAAACATCAACAACTGCTACGACCATGACAACAACTACAACTACAACTAGTAGTAGTACTACTACTGCTGCTACTACTTCTTGTACCACAACTGCTGCTACTATGAACAATACTACTACTACAGTTGCTACTACTACTGCTGCTTCTGCTGTGACTACTACTACTAATACTACTATGACACTTGCTTTTGCTGCTGCTGTCACTACTACTACTATTGCTACTGTCACTACAACTACTAACTCTACTACAAGTTTTGTGGCTACCACTACTATAGTAGCACTACTACTATTGTAGTTTCGAGTATTGTCACTATTGCTGCTACTACTACTATTGCTTTTGCTGCAGCTACTATTACTAGCACAACTACATCTACTACTATTGCCATTACTTCTACTTATACTACAACATTTTCTATGACTACTACTACTGCTACTACTACTACTTCTACTACTACTATAGCTACTTCTGCTACTACTATTACTATTATTAATACAGCTACAACTACTGCTACTACTGTTACAGCTACAATTACTACTACTACTACTACAACTACTACTGCTGCTATGCAACTACTACTACAATTATCACTATTGCTACTACTCCACCTCCTCCTATGACTACTACGCCTACAACTAATGCAAGTAATACTACAACTATTGTAGCTGCTGCTACCACTACTACTACTGCTACTACTTTTGCTACTACCACTACCACTATTAGTACTGCTACTACCTCTATTACTACCACTACCACTGCTAGTGCTACTACCATTTTACTACTACCATTACTACTACTGCGACTGTTATGATTATTATCATTACTACTAACACTTCTACTATAATAGTTGTTGCTACGAGTACTACAACTATAACTACTACTATTTCAGCTGCAGCTTCTAAAGCTACTATTACCGTAACTATTGCTCTACCACTATGACTATTGCTCTAGCCACGACTACAGCTATTACTACTGCTACTACTACAATTACTACTACTGCTACTCCTCCTGCTACTACTATTACAACTACTGCTACAACAACAACTACTACTATTACTACTGCTATTATTGTTGTTGCTACTACTACAACTTCTACAAGTTCTCTTAGTACCACTACTTCTGCAACTACTACTACTTCTTCTTTTTCTTCTACTACTACTACTTAGTACTACTACTAATACTACTACTGCCACTTGTACTTATATACTATGATTGCCGCTACTGCTACTACTATTAATACTACTACCACCACTAAAATAATGACAACTACTACTACTATAATTTCTACACAAACTACTTCTGCTACTAGTGCTACTACTGCTCCTACTACTACTACTCCTACCACTACTACTACTACCACCACCACCACCACCACCACCATAACTACTACTACTATTAGTACTACTTCTACAACTACTATTACTACAACTATTACTGCTACTATTACTACTACTAATACTGCTGCTACTAGTACTACTTCTACTACTACTACTATCACTACCATCACCATCACCACTACAACTACTACTACTACCAATACTACAACTACTACTACTAATGTTGCTACTACTACTTCTACTACTACTACTACAACAACAATGACTACAAATACTATACTTCTGCTATTTATAGTACTACTAATACTGCTGCTACTGCTGCTGCTCCTACTCCTACTACTAGTATTGCTACAACTCCTACTAGTACTACTATAATTTGTGCAACTTGTACTACCACTCCTACTCCAACTCCTACTTTTACCACTATGACTACGTTGAGAAGTACAACTACTACAACTACTATTACTCCTCCTACTGCTATTGTTTCTACTATTGCGATCACAACTACTATAACTATGATTATTGCGACTACAACTAGTACTACTACTGTTGCAGCTGCTACTACTGCTTCTCCTTCTATTACTAGTACCACTTCTAATACTCCTACTCCAAATGCTACGACTACTCCTACTACTACTATAGCTACTCCAATTACTATTACTCCCACTCCTACCCTTACAACTATAACTAATGATATTACAACTAATACTACTACTAATACAACAACTACTACAAATACAGCTTCTACTTCAACAAGAACAACTGCTACTACTACTACGCCTACTCCTACAACTACTACTATTACTCCTACTCCTACTCCTACTCGTACTACTACTTGTATTACAACTACTAGAACTACTAATACTACTACTGCTGCTCCTAGTCCAACTCCTACCACTACTTCTACACCTACGGGTACTAAAATTACTACTGCTCCTCCTCTTACTTACTAGTACTACTTCTACTACTATAATTACTACTACTTCTAAAACTACTATTCCTACTACTATAACTACTACTATTACGATTGTAACTACTACTACTACTACTACTAATACTATAATAACTACTATTAGTACTATAATTACTACTACAATCACTACTAATACTACTGTTACTACTACTACTCCTACTATTACTACTACTAGAACTCTGGCTACTACTACTACCATGACTATTACTACTACTACTACTAGTACTACTACTACTACAACAACTACTACAACTACTACTACCACTACTACTACTACCTCTATTACTACTACTATTCATTCGACTTCTAAACTATTATTGCAACTACTACTACTACAACTATTACTAGTAGTACAACTCCTACTAATACTACTACTACTCCACCAACTATAACTATAACTGCCATTGCTACTCCTTTTATGGCTTCTACTACTCCTACTACTGCTACTCCTACTCTTATTGCTACTACTACTCCTCCTACTACTCCCACTACAATGACTACTACCACTACTTGTACTTTTACTACTACTACTATTGCTATTACTGCTCTTACTGCTGCTCCTACTGCTACTGCTACTACTAGTACTATTACTACTATTAATACAACTACTAATACTATGACTACTGCTACTACTATAACAACTACCACTGCTACTACTCTTACTCCTTCTCTACTATGTTGTATTGGTAGTAGTAGTAGCCATGGTGGTAGTAGTAGTAGTGGTAGTTATCATAGCAGAAGTAGCAATACTAGTAGTAGTAGTAGTGGCTGTGGTAGTAGTAGTAGTAGTAGAAGTCATAGTAGTAGTAGGAATAATAATAGTAGTAGTAGTCCTAGCAATAGAAAAAGTTCTTTTAGTAGGAGCCATAGTAGAACTAGTTGCAATAGAAGTAGTAGTAGTTATACTTATGGGAGTAGTATTAGTAATACCAAAAGTAGTACCAGTAGTAGTAGTAGTACTAGTAGAAGTAACGATAACAGTAGAAGTAGTAGTAACTATAGTAAAGGAAGAAGCAATAGTAGTAGTAATAGTAGTAGCAATTATTACAGTAGTAGTAGCAGTAGAAGTTATAGTAGTAGATGTAGTAGCAATAGCCAAAGTAGTAGTAGTTGTAGCAGTAGTAGTTGTTGTTGTTGTAGTAGCTATCGTACTAGTAGTAGAAGTAGTAGCAATAGTAGTAATAGTAGTAGCATAAGTAGAAGTTGTAATTGCTATAGTAGTAGCCGTAGTAGTAGTAGCTTTTGTAGGAGTAGTGTTAGCATTAGTAGTAAAAGTTGTGATAGTAGTAATAGTAGTAGTACTAGCAGTAGTGGTAGTAGCAGTAGTAATAGGTATGGTAGTTGTAGTACTAATAGTAGGAGCGGTAGTGGTAGTAGCAGTAGTAGTAGGTGTGGTAGTTGTGGTACTAATAGTAGGAGCAGTAGTAGTAGTAGTAGAGGTAGCAACGGAAGCCTTAGTAATAGAATTTGTAGTAGTTGCACCAGTAGCAGTATTGTTAGGAGTAGCAGCGATGGTTGCTGTAGTTAAAGAATTAGGAGTAGTAGTAGTAATAGTAGGAGTAGTAGCCATTATTGTAGTGGAAGTAGTATAAGCAATAGTACTAGTAGAAGTTGTAGTAGTATTTGTAATAGGAGTAGTAGCAGAAGTTGCAGTGTTTGTAGTGGTAGCAATAGTAGCTGTAGTAGCAACAGCAATAATAGAAGTAGTAGTAGAACAAGTTGTAGCAGTAGTTTGGGGCTAAAGTAGTGGTAGTAGGAGAAGTAGTAGTAGTAGAAATAATAATAGTAGTTGTAGTAGTAGTAGTAGTAGCAGTAGTAGCGGTAGTTGTAGTAGCCGTAGTAGTTGTTGAAGTAGTAGTAGTACAATTGGTAGTAGTAAAAATAGCAATAGTAGTTGCTGCAGTACTAGTAGCATTAGTAGTAGTAGTAGGAGTAGGAGTAGTAGGATTATTCCTAGCACATATAGTAGTAGAAGCTATAGTACTAGTAGTAGTAATTATCGGAGCAATTTTAGTCATAGTAGGAGTAGCTCTGTTAGCTATATTTGTAGGAGTATCAGTAGTACCAGTAGTGGTTGTCACAATACTAGTTGTAGGATAGTAGTAGTAGTAGTAGCAAGAGCAAAAGTACTAGTAGTAGTAAGAGTAGCAATAGAAGTAGAGTTGCAGTAGTAGTAGTTATTGTTATAGCAGTAGTAGGGGTTGTAGTACTAGTAGTAGAATTAGTAGTAGTACTAGCAGTAGTGGTAGGAGTAGTGGTAATAGTAATGGTAGCAATAGTGGTAGTAGTAGTAGTGCTCGTGGTAGTGGTAGTAGTAGCAGTCGTAGTAGTGACAATAGCAATAGTAGCAGTAGTAGTGGGGGAAGTAGTAGTAGCAGAACTCACAACAGGAGTAGTAGTACTAGTAGTTAGAGTAGTAGCACTAGTAGTTGGAGTAATAGTAGTAGTAGTAGTTGTTGTTGTAGTAGTAGCAGCAGCAGCAGTAGTAGCAGCAATTATTGTAGTAGCAGTAGTAGTAGTACTGGTAGTTGTGATAGAAGTAGTTGTCGAAGTAGTAGTAGTACTAATAGTAGTTTTAGTAGGCATAGTAGTAGTAGTAGTAGCAATATTAGTAGTAGTAGCAGCCATTGTGGTAGTAGTAGAAATAGTAGCAGCTACAGTACTAGTAGTATTAGTTGCAGTAGAAGTAGTGATAATGGCATTGGTAGAAGAAGTAGCAACAATAATAGTAGTAGTAGTTGTTGTTGTAGTAGCGTTAGTAGTTTGGCTATTAGTTGTAGTAGTAGTAGTAGCTATCGTAGTAATAGTATTTGTAGAAGTAGGAGAAGTAGTAGTTGTCACAATAGCAGTAGTAGTAGCAGTAGTACTAGTAAAAGTAGTAGTAGGCATAATAGCAGTAGCAATAGTAGTAGCAATAGTAGTACTAGTAGTAGTAGTACTAAGAGAAGTAGTAGTAGCAGTAGTACTTGTTGTTGTAGTAGTAATAGCAATAAGCAGCAGCAACAGTAGTAGCATCAGCCACAGTAGCGGCTGAAGTAATTATGGCAGTAGTAATAGTTGTAATAGTAGTTGTTGTTGTTGTCGTAGTAGTAGCAGTAGTCATTATAGCAGTAGTAGTAGGAGTAGTTATAGTAGCTGCAGTAGATGTTGTGGTAGCAATTGTAGCAGTAGTAGCAATAGTAGTTTTAGTAGTAGTATTACCTATTGAAACAATTACAGCAGTAGCGATAGAAGTAGCAGTAGTAGTAGTACCAGTCATAGCTATAGTAGGCATAGTAGTATTATGAGTAGTAGTAGTAGTTCTAGTAGTAGCAGTAGTAGCTTTAGTGCCAGTAGTAGTAGTACTAGTAGTAGCAGAAGCAGTAGTAGTAGTAATAATTATTTTAGTAGTAGTAGTGGTAGTACAAGTTGTAGTAGTAATACTACTACTAGTAGTAGTAGTAGTAGCAGCAGCAGTAGTAGAAGTAATAGCAATAACAGTAGCAGTAGTAGTGGTAATAGTAGTAGTAGCTATAGTAGTAGAAGCAGAGTAGTTGTAGCCGTAGTAGAAGAAGAAGCAGTAGTTGTTATTGTGGTAGTAGTAGTTGTAGTAGTTGTAGTAGTACTTCTAGTAGTAGTAGTATTAGTAGTTGTAGCAGTCGTAGTTGACGTAGTGGTGGTAGTAGTATTTGTAGCAGTCAGAGTTGAAGTAGTAATAGTAGTAGTAGTTGGAATTGTGGTAGTGGTGGTAGGGTCATAGAAGTAGTAGTAGGAGTAGGAGTAGTAGCAGAAGTATTAGCAGTAGTGGCAGTAGTATTAGAAGTAGAAGTTATAGTAGTAGTAGCTGTTGTAGTGGTTGTAGCATTGGTAGCCGTAGCTATATTAGTTGTAGTAGTAGTAATAATAGTGGTAGCAGTAGTAGTATTAGTAGTAGTCACCATAGTAGTAGTAGTAGTAGCAGCAACAACAACAATAGCAGTAGTATTGTAGTAGTAGTTGCTGCTGAAATAGTGATAGTAGTCACAAAAGTTGTAGTTGTGTAGTATTTGTTATTGTTGATGTTGTGGTAGTAGAAGTAGTTATACTAGTATTAGTAGTAGTAGTTTTAGTAGTAGTACTGGTTATTGTATTATGAGTAGTAATGGTAGTAGTAGTAGTAAAAGCAAAAGAAGCTATAGTAATAGTTGTAGTAATAGTAGTAGGAGTAGTAGTATAGTGGACGTAGTAGGAGCAATAGTTGTAACAGTAGTAGTAGCAAAATTAGTAGCAACAGTAGTAGTAGTAGAAGTAGTAGTAGTCATAGTAGCAATAGAAGTAGTAATTGGAGTTGTAGTAGTGATTGTAGTAATAGTAGTAGTTGCAATTGAAGTATTAGGAGTAGCTATAGTAGTAGTAATAGTAGTAGAAGTAGAAGTAGTTGTAGTAGTAGACACAGTAGTAGTAGTAGTAGTAGTGGTAGTAGTAGAAGTAGTTACAACAGTAGCAGCAGCAGTCGTGGTAGCAGTAGTAGTAGTAGTAGCAGGAGTCATCATAGTAGGAGAGGTAGGAGTACTTGTTATTATTGGAAACATAATGGTAGTGGTTATTATTGTATTAGTTGCAATTGTAGTAGTCGTAGTAGTCCTAGTTGTAGTAGTAATAGTAGTAGTAGCAGTGGCAGTGGTAGCTCTAGCAGAAGCAACAAAAGTAGTAGTAATATTAGCTATAGAAGCAGTAGCAGTATAGTTGTAGTGGTAGCAGTAGCTGTAGTAGAGTGGTTGGAAATGTAGCAGTAGTAGCAATAGTAGTAGCAGCAGCAATAGCAACGATAACAGTAGTAGTGGTAGTAGTAGTTGTAGTAGTTATTGTTCTAGTAGTAGTAGAAGTACTAGAAGTAGTAGTAGTAGTAGTAGCAGTAGTAGTATTACTAGCCACATTAGTAGGAGCAGTTGTAGCATTGATAGTAGCAGCAATAGTACTAATAGTAGCAACAGCGGTAGTAGTTGTTGTAGTAGTACTAGTAGTAGTAGCAGTAGCAACAGCACCAGTAGTAGTAGAAGAAGTAGTAGAAGTAATAGAAGTAGTAGCAGTAGTCGTAGTAGTAGTAGCCGCAATAGCCATTGTATTAGTAGTTGTTGCACTAGGAGTAGCAGTAGCATTATTGGCTGTAGTAGTATTACTAGTACCAGTTGTAGTAGTAATAGTAGTAGTAGCTGCAGTCGTAGTAGTAGTAGTAGTGGTAGTAGTAATAGTAGTATTAGCAGTAGTAGTAGCAGCAACAGCAATAGCAAAAGTAATAGTAACAACAATAGTAGTTGTAGTGGTGGTAGTAGTCGTAGCATAAGTAGCAATAGTAGTACTTGTAGAAGTTATAATAGAAGTAGTAGCAATAGTAGCATTAGTAGTAGCTATAGTAGCAATAGTAATAATAGTAGTAGCAAACGTAGTAATAGCAGCAATAGTAGTATTAGTAGAGTAGCTGGAGTCATAGTAACAGTAATATTAGCAGCCACCGCAGCAGCTGTATTAGTAGGAGTAGTATTAGAAGTAGCTATAGCAACAACAGCTGTATTAGTAGTGGCAGTAGCAGTAGCAGTAGCAGTGTTTGCAGTAGCTATATTTGTCGTAGCCACAATAGCTGTATTAGTTGTTGTAGTAGTAGCATTAGTTGCAGTAGTAGTACTAATAGTAGTAGTAGCAGTAGCGGTAATCGTTGTAGCAAATGTAGAAGCAGTTATAGTAGTAGTAATAGTCATTGTTGCTAGTGGTGGTAGTAGTAGTTCTAGTAGCTATAGTAGTAGTAGTATTAGTAGTAGTAAAGTAGTAGTAGGATTAGAGTAGTAGTAGCAATTGATGGAGTTGTAGCTATTGTAGTAGTAATACTAGTAGTTGTAGTAGTAGTTCAACGAGTACTTGTAGTAGTAGTGTAGTACTAATAGTAGTAGTTGTTGTTGTAGGAGTCGTAGTAGTTGTAGTAGTACGAGTAATTATTATAGCAGTTGCAGTAGTAGCGTTAGTAGTAGCATAGTATAAGTAGTAGTAGTAGTAGTTGTTGTTGTTATTGTTGTATTTGCAGTAGTCATAGTAGTATTCTTGTTAGTAGCAGTGCTTGTAGAAGTAGAATTAGTAGTAGTAATAGTAGTAGTAGTGGTAGGCGTAGCCATAGCAGTAGTACTAGTAGTTGTTGTAGTAGTAGTAATGTAGTAGTAGGAGCAGCAGCAGCAGTAGTAGTGGTAGCAGTAGTAATACTAGTAGTAGAAATAGTAGTAGTTGTAGTAGTAGTAGCAATAGAAGTAGTAGTAGTTGAAGTAGTGGTAGTTGTAGTAGTAGAAGTAGTAATAGTAGAAGAAGCTATAGCAGTAGTGGTACAAGTAGTAGTAGGAGGAGGAGGAGTTGTAGCAGTAGCAATAGGAGTAGTTGTAGTAGCAGTAGTCATTGTAGTAGTAGGAGTAATAGTTATAGTAGTTGTAATAGTTATTGTTGTAGTAGGGTTAGTACTAGTAGTAGTAGTCATAGTAGTTAAATTAGTAGTAGTAGTCATTGTAGTAGTAGTAGGAGTAGTAGCAATAGCAGTTGTAGTAGTAGAAGTAGTAGCCATAGTAGTATTCGTAGCAGGAATACTAGTAGTTGTAGTAAATGTTTTTGCAATAGAAGTTGTAGCTATAGCAATAGGAGTAGTAGTTGTAGTAGTAGTAGTAGTAGTAGTAGTAGAAGTAGTTATGGTAGTGTTATTAGCAGAGGTTATAGTGGGAACAGTAGTTGTAATAGTAGGAGTAGTTGTAGTAGAAGTTCGTGGCCGTAGTAGTAGCAATCATAGTAGTAGTAGAAGTAGTATTGGTAGCAGTAGCAGGAGTAGTAGTAGCAGTAGCAGCAATAGTAGTAGTTGTAGTAGTGGTAGCTGGAATAGGAGTAGTAGTTTTGGAAGTAGTTGCAACAGTAGTAGTTGCTGCAGCAGCAGGAGTAGTAGTAGTTGGAGTAGTAGGATTAGCAGAAGTTGTGGTAGGAATAGTAGTAGGAGTAGTACTTAGAGCAAGGGTAGTAGCAATAGTAGTAGTTGTAGTGGCAGTAGTAGAAGTAGCAATAATCACAAAACTAGTTGCAGTTATTGTAGTTGTACCAGTAGCAGAAGCAGTAGATATAGTAACACAGTACTAGTAGTAGTTGGAGGAGTAGCTGTAGTAGTAGAAGCAGGAGTAGTAGTTGGAGTAGTAGTTGCGGTAGTAGTAGGAGTAGTAGTAGGATGAGTAGTAGTAGTAATAGGAGTAGTAGTATGAGTAGCAGTAGTAGTAGGAGTAGGAGTGGTAGTTGTAGTAGTAGTAGTAGTAGTAGGAATAGCAGAATTTGTAGTAGTAGTAGTAGTAGTAGTAGTCATAGTAGTAGCAGCAGGAGTAGTAGAAGAAAAATTAGTAGTAGTAGTCATAGTAGAAATAGAAGGAGCAGTAGTAGTAGCAGTGATAGTAGAAGTAGTAGTACTTGTAGCAGTAGTAGTAGTAGAAGAAGTAGTAGTAGTAATAGTAGTAGTAGCAGCAGTAGTAGTAGTGATAGTAGTGGTAATAGTATTAGTAGTAGTCATAGTAGGAGTCGATGTAGGAGTAGGAGTAGGAGTAGGAGTAGTAGTAGTATTAGTAGTAGGATAAGCAATAGTAGTTGGAGCAGTAGTAGTGGTAATAGTAGTAGTAGTCGTAGTAGTAGCAGTAGTGGTAGTAGTAGTGATTGTAGTAATAGTTGTAGTAGTAGTATTAGAAGTAGTTGTAGCAGGAGGAGCAGTAGTGGTCATAGCAATAGCAATATTTGTAGTAGTAATATTAGCAGTAGTACTAGTAGTAGTTGCAGTAGTACTTGGAGTAGGTGAAGTTGTATTTGTGGTAGTAATAATATTTATAGTAGTTGTAATAGTGGTAGTTATAGTAGGAGTAAAAGTAGTAGTAGTAGTAGTACTAATACTAATAGTAGGAGCAACAACAGTAGTAGTAGTAATCGTAGTAGTTTTAGTAGGTGCAGTAGTAGTTGTAGCAGTAGTAGTAGTTGGAGTAGTAGGAGTAGTAGTAGTTATAGCAATAGTTGTAATAGAAGTAGTAGTTGTTGTAGCAGTAGTAGTAGCAGTTGTAGTAGAGGTAATAGTGGTAGTTACAGCAGTAGCAGTAGCAAGTGAAATAATATGAGTAGTAGTAGAATTCATGGTGGCGGTTGTAGTAGTAGTAGTAGGAGCAGCAGTAGTACAATAAGTTGTAGCAATAGTTGTAATTGTAGTACGTTTAGAAGTTGTAGTAGTAATAGTGCTAGTTTTTTGAGTGGCAGTTGTTGTTGTAGTATTAGCAGCGATAGTAGAAATACTTGTTGTAGCTGCAGAAGTTGCCAAAACAGTAGTAGTAGTAGTATTAGCAATTGTAGTGGTAGTACCAATAGTTGTAGTACTAGTGGTTGTAGCAGTGGTGGTACCCATAATAGTAGTAATAGTAGTTGTAATAGAACTAGTAGTTGAAGTTGTGGTACCTATAATAGTAGCAGTAGTAGTAGTAGTAGTAGTAGTAAAAGTAGTAGTAGCAGTAGTAGCAGCAGCAGCAGTAGTAGTAGTACTTGTTGTAGTAGCAATATTAGAAATAGTAGTAGTAGTAGTAATACTAATTGTAGCAATAGTAGTGGCAGTAGTAACAAGTGTAGCAGAAGTAGTAGTAGCAATAGTAGTTGCAGTAGCAGTAGTAGCTATTCAAGCAGTAGTAGTAGTTGTAGTAGTAAGAGTAGTAGCAATAGAAGTGATTGTAGTAGTACTAATAGACGCATTATTAGTAGTAGTATCAGTAGTGGCAGTAGAAGTAGTTATAGGATTAGCAGTAGTTGCAGTAGCAGTCATAGCATTAGTTGGAGTGGTAGTAGTGGTAGTAGTACTAGCTATAGTTGTAGTTGTTGTAGTAGTAGTAGTAGTAATAGAAGTAGTAGGAGTAGTAGCAATAACAATAGTAGTGGCAGTGGTATTAGTAGTAGTAGCAACAGTACTTGTAGTAAGAGGAGAAATAGTAGTAGCAGTAGATGTTATAATAGTGGTAGTAGTAGTAGGAACAGTAGCTGCAATAGTAGTAGTCACAATAGTAGTAGTAGTTATCGTAGCTGTGGCAAGAGTAGTTGCAGTAGTAGTAGCAATAGTAGTAGTAGGAGAAGTTGTGGTAGTAGCAATACCAGTAGTTGTGGTAGTCGCAGTAGTTGGAGGAGGAGGTGCAGTAATAGCAGCCGTAGTAGTATTAGTAGAAGTTGCGGTAATAATAGTCGTATTATTTGTAGTAGTAGTGGTAGTAGAAGTAATGCTGGTAATAGTAGTGGTTGTGGTAGAAAGACTATGAGTGGTACTAGTAGTAGTTGTTGTAGCAGTTGCAATAGCAGTATTGGTAGTAATAGCAGTAGAAGTAGTTGTAGTAGTAGAAGTAGCAGCAGTAGTAGGAGGAGTAGTAGTAGCAGAAGTAGCAGAAGTAGTAGTAAAAGTAGAAGTAGCAGTAGTAGTAGCAGTAGAAGTAATAATAGTTGTTGTTGTTATAGGAGCAGCAGTAGTGGTAGCTCTAGCGGTAGTAGTTGTAGTAGTATCACTAGCAGTAGTAGTAGCAGCAGTAGTTGTAGTAGTAGTTGAAGCAGAATGAGAAATAGTAGTAGGAGTTGGAGTTGTACTTGTAGCAGTAGCTATAGCAATAGGAACAATAGTTGTTGTGGTAGAAGTAGTAGTTGAAGTAGCAGTGGTAGCAGTTGCAATAGTAGTAGTAGTTGTTGTTGTATGGGTAGTAGTAGAAGTAGTAGTAGTAGCAGTAGCAGTAGTTGTAGTAGTAGCATTTGTGGGAGTAGTTGCAACATTTGTACTAACATTTCTAGTATTAAGATTGGTAGTAGTAGCAGTACCAAGACTATGACTAGACATAGTATTAGTAGTAGTAGCATCCATAGTTGTAGTAGGAGTAGCAGTAGTAGTAGTTGTAGTAGTTATAGTAGAACTAGTAGCAATAGCAGTCGTAGTAGTTGTAGAAGTGGTGGTAGTAGTAGTCGTAGCAGCAGCAGTAGCAGTAGTGGTGGTAGTAGTAGTAGTAGTAATAGTAGTAGTAGTAGTAGTAGTAGTAGTACTAGTTGCTATTATTGTTGTTGTTGTTGTAGTAGTAGTAGAAATTGTAGTAATAGTTGTAATAGTAGTAGTTGTTGTGGTTTTAGCAGCAGTAGTAGCAATAGCAGCTACAGCAGCGGCTGCAATGGTAATAGTTATTATTGTTGTATTAGCTGTGGCATTCGCAATTATAGTAGTAGTAGTATTATTAGCAACAGTAGCAGAAGTAATAGTATGCGTGGTACTAGTAATTGTGCTAGTAGTAGTAGTAGCAGCCATAGTAGTAATAGGAGGAGTAGTTGTTATTGTGGTAGTAGTATCAGTACGAGCAGCAATAGTTGTTGCAATAGTAATAGTATTAGTTATACTAGTAGCCGAAGTAGTAGTCATAGTAGTACTAGCAATTGGAGTGGGGGTAGTAGTAGGAATAGTAGCACTTGAAATAGTGGTAGTAGTAATAGTTATAGTAGTAGTAGTAGAAGTAGTTGTAATCATAGTAGTTGTAGTAGTTGCCGTAATTGGACTAGTAGTTGTTGGAGTAGTAGTAGTAATTAGAGTTGAAGTAGTATTATTAGTAGAAGTAGTAGCAGTAGTGGTAGGAGTAGAAGTAGTAGTAGGAGTAGTAGTCGAAGTAGTGGTAGTAATAGTAGTAGTAGTTATTGTTGTATTAATAGTAGTAGTGGTGGTGGTGGCAATAGAAGTAGTAGTAGTAGCAGTAGAAATAGTGTAAGGAGTTGTACTTGCAGTAGCAGTAGCAGCAGTAGTAATAGCAGTACTAGTAGATGTAGTAGTTATACTCGTAGCAGCAATCATAGTAGGAGTAATAGTTGTTGTTGTAGTAGTAGTAGTAGTAGTAGTAATTGTAGTAGTAGTAATAATTATAGTATTAGTTGTTGTAGTTGTAGTAGTACTTGTAGAAACAGTAGCAACAGTAGTAGTAGTAATTTAGTATTAGTAGTTGTAGTAATAGTAGTACGATTAGAGTAGTAGTAATAGCAGCAGCAGTAGTAGTAGGAGTAGCAATTGTAGGAGCAGTAGTAGTAGCAGTCATAGCAGTTGGAGTACGAGAAGTAGTAGCTGTAGTAGTAGTAGTAGTAATGATAGTAGTAGTAGTAATAATAGTAATAGTAGTAGTAGTAGTAGCAGCAGTAGCTGTAGTAGTAGTCATAGTAGTAGTTGTAATTGTATTAGTAGCAGTAGTAAAAGTAGTGGTAGAGGCAGTAGGGTAGTAGTAGTATTCGTAGTATTAGTAGCAGAAGTAGTAGTAGTGGTGATGGAAGTAGTAGTAAGACTAGTAGTACTATGACTAGTAGTAGTAGTAGTACTAGTCGTAGTAGGAATAGCAGCAGAAGTAATAGTTACAGCAGTAAGAGTAGTAGTAGAAGTTGTAGTAGCAGCTACAACAATAGCTGGATTAAGAGTAGTTGTAGCAGGAGCAGAGTAGTAGTAGTAGTAGTAGCAAGAGCAAGGATAGGTGTATAAGAAGCAATAATAGTAGCAGTAGCAGTAGACATCGTAGTCGTAGTAGTAGAAGTAGGGGAAGTGGTAGTAGTAGCACAAGTAGAAGTAGGAGTAGTAGTAATTCTGTTGCTCTTGCTGCTACTACTACTAATACTCCTACTATTGCTACAACCACTACTACTACTGCTGCTAATGCTACTACCAATACATCTACTACTTCTGTTACAGCTACTGCTACAAATTTTGATACTACTACTACTGGTACTACAAATACTGGTATTACTATTATAGCTATTGTCGCTACTGCTACTTCTCCTACTGCTAATACTTGTCTGACTATTAGTACTTCTCCTACGATTGCTACTACTACTACTGCTTCTACTACTAGTACTACTACTACACAACTTCTACTACTCCTCCTCCCCCTCCTACTACTACTAATAATAATACTATTACAAGAACTACTGCTACTACGACTAATACTACCATATTCCCACTACCACTAATAATACTACTACTATTACTACTACTACTCCTCCTACCTCCACTACAACTCCTATCACTCCTACTACTACCACTACTAGTCGTAGTAGCAGTAATTGTAGTGCTAGTAGCAGTCATAGCAGCAATAGTAGTGGTAGTAACAGTTGTAGTAGTAGTGGTAGTAGCAATAGTAGCAATAATAGTAGTATCTATAGTAGTAGTATTTTAAGGTGCTATAGTAGTAGTAGTCGTCGTAGGAGCTATAATAGTAGTTGCAGCAGTAGCAATAGCTTCTGTAGTAGTAGTAGTAGTTGCAGTAGCAATAGTAGTAATTATAGTAGTTGTAGCAGTAGTAGTACCAGTAGGTGTAGTAGCAATTGTAGTAGTTACAGTAGGTGTAGTAGTAGTAGTTATTGTTGTACGTGTAGTAGTAGGTGTAGTAGTAGGTGTAGTAGTAGGTGTAGTAGTAGGTGTAATAGGATGGGGAGGAGTAGCAGTAGTAGCAATAGAAGTAGTTATAGTAGTAGCAGTGTTATTAGAAGTACTAGTACAAATAGTAGTAGTTGTTGTTCTTGTAATAGTAGTAATAAGAATACTATTGGGAGTAGTGATCGTACTACTAGTAAAAGTTGTAGTAGTAGCAATTGTAGTAGTAATAATAGTGGTAGTAGTAATCATACTAGTAGTTGTACTGGCAGTAGTTGTAGTAGTAGCAGTTCTTGTAGTAGCAACAACAATACTTGTAGTAATAGATTTAGTAGTAGCAGTAGTAGCTGTAGTAGAAGGAGGAGTTGGTGTATGAGTAGCAGCTGCAGTAATAGTAATAGTAGCAGTTGTAGTTCAAATAGTTGCGAAGCAATAGCAGTAGTATTAGTACCAGTTGTAGTAGTGGTAGTAGTAGTTATTGTTGTTGTTTTTTTTGTTGCAATTATCGTAGCAATATTAGTAGTAGCAATGGTCATTGTAGAAACAATAGTTGTAGTTGTAGCAGTTGTTGTAGTAGCAGGAGCAGAAGTTGTAGTAGTTGTAGTAGTAGTACTGGTAGTAGTGGTAGTTATCATAATAGTAGTAGTTGCAGTAAAGGTAGCAATAGTACCTGTAGTAGTAGTAGTGGTAGTAGCAGTAAGAGTAGTAGCAAAAGTAGTAGTTGTGGTGGTAGTAGTAGTAAGAGTTGTAGTAGCAGTAGCACAGCAGTAGTATCAGAGGTAGTAGTATGAGGAGAATTAGTAATTGTATATGTAGTAATAATAAGAGTGGTAGTAGTAATATTAGTAGTAGGTACAGTAGTAGCGGTAGTAGCAATAATAGTAGTCGCAGTAGTAGTAGTAGTAGCAATAATAGTAGTGCCGACAGTAGTAGTAGTAAGAGTTGTAGCAGTAGTAGTATTAAAAGTAGTAGTAGGAGGAGAATTAGTAATTGTATAAGTAGTAGTAGTAAGAGTGGCAGTAGTAATATTAGTAGTAGTAGTTACGGTAGTAGCAGTAGTAGCAATAATAGAAGTCGCAGTAGCAGTGGCAGTATTAGTAGTAGTAGTAGTAGTAGCAATAATAGTAGTGCCAGTAGTAGTAGCAATTAAAGTAGTGGTAGTAATAGCTGCAGTAGTTGCGGTAATGGCAGTAGCAGCTGTAAATATAGTAGCTATAGTAGTAGTTGTTGTAGGAGCTATAGTTGTAGTTGCAGTAGTAGCAGCAGTCGTCGTAGTAGAGCTATAGTGAAATAGCAATTTTTGTTACTATAGTAGTAGTAACAACAGTAGTAGTTATAGTATCAGTAGTAGTAATAGTAGTAGTAGTATCAGTAGTAGTAGCAATTGTAGCAGTAGGAGTGCTACTAGTAGTAGTACTTGTTGTTGTTGTTGTAGCTGTAGTAGTAGTAAGAGTAGCAGTAGGAGTAATAGTTATTATTGTAGTAGTTGTTGTTGTAGTAGCAGTAGTAGATGTAGCAGTAGTAGTTATAGGAGGTGTAGTAGGAGTAGTGGTAGCCAAAAAAGTATTAACAGTAGAAGCAGTAATACTAGAAGTAGTAGTAGTAGTAGTATTAACAGTAGTAGTACTAGTAGTACTAGTAAGAATAGTAGTAGGAGTAGAAGTTGTTCTAGTAGTAGTATTAGTAGTAGTAGTAACAGCAACAGCAGTAGTACTAGTACTAGCAGTAGTAACAGTAGTAATTGTACTGGAAGTAGTAGTCTAGTAATAAGAGTAATGGTAGTTGTAATAGCAGTAGTTGTGTAGTAATACGAGTAGTAGTTGCAATAGTAGTAGTAGTAGTAGTATTTGCATTAGCTGTAGTTGTAGTAGTAGTACTTGTAGTAGTAGTAGCAGCAGCAGCAGCAGTAGTAGCAGTAGCAGCTATAGTCGAAGTAGTAGTAGTTGTTGTTATAGTAGAAGGGGTAGGAGTTCGTGTAGGCATAGTAGTAGTAGTAGTGTAGTAAAAGTAGCAGCACTAGTAGTAGTAGAGGTAGTAGTAGAAGTAGTACTTGCTATAGTAGTAGAAGTAGTAGTAGTAATAGTAGAGGAAGTTTTAGTAGTAGTAGCAGTAATAGTTATTGTTGTAAAAGCAACAGCAGTAATAGTAGTAATGGTAGTAGTAGTAGTAGCGACAGTGGTTGTAGTAGAAGTAGAAGTAGTAGCTGTAGTAGTTATAGCAGTAGGAGTAGTAGAAGTAGCTATCAGATTAGGAGTAGTAGTCCTAGCAGTCATAGTTGTAGAAGTAGTAGCATTAGTAGTAGTCGTAGTTGTTGAAGTGGTAGTAGTGGTAATAGTAGTAGATGTATTAGTAGTAGGAGTAGTAGAGGTAATAGTAGCTGAAGTTTTAATAGTTGTCATAGAAATAGTAGTAGTATTATTCATAGTAATATTATTAGTTGTAGGCAAAGTAGTGGTATTAGTAGTCATAGTGGTATTAGTAACAATAGAAGAAGTAGTAGTAGAGTAGTAGTAGAAGTAGTAGTTGTAGTACTAGCAGTAGTACATGTTGTAGTAGTAGTAGTTGTATTAGTAGTTGTAGTAGTAGTAGTAGTAGTGGTTATGGTAGTCGGTGAAGGAGGAGGAGTAGTAGTAGTTATTATTGTTGTAGCATTAGCAGTAGTAGCAGTGGTAGTGGTAGTTGTAGTAGTAGTATTATTAGTAGTTGTGGAAGTAGTAGTAGTAGCAGAAGTAGTTGCTGTAATAGTAGTTGTTGTAAGAATAGTACTAGTAGCAGTAGGAGTTGTAGTAGTTGTAGTAGTAGGAGCAGTAGAAGTAGTAGCAATAGTAGTAGTAGTAGTAGCAGTAATAGTAATTGCAATGTCAGTATTAATAGAAGTAGCAGTTGGAGAAGTTTTAGTAGTGGTAGTAGTAATAGTAGCAGTAGTTGTTCTAGTAGTAATAGTAGCAGTAGTAGTAGAAGTTGTAATAGTTGTTGCTGTTGTTGTAGTTGTAGTAGTACTTGCAATAGTTTTAATAGTTATTGTACTAGTAGTAGTAGTAGTAGTAGCAGTGGTAGAAGTAGCAGCAGTGATTTTAGTAGCAGGTGGTGGAGTGTAGTAGTAGTTGTTGTTGTTGTTGTAGTAGTAGTGTCATAATAGTAGTAATAGTTACAGTAGTAGTAGAAGTTTTGGCAGTAGCAACAATAACAATGGTAGTAGTAGTAGGAGGAGGAGTAGTAGAGTAGTAGTAGTAGTAGTAGTAGTAGTAGTAGAAGTTGTTGTTGTTGTTGTAGTAGTAGTAGTAGCAGTAGTGGTAGTAACAATAGTAGTAGTAATAGTAGCAGTAGTAGTAATAGTAGTAGTAGTCATAGTTCTTGCGGTAGTAGTGGTAGTTGTAGTTGTGGTAGTAATTATACTTTTGGAAGTAGTGGTAGTTGTAGTTGTAGTTGTAGTTGTAGCAACAGCAGCGGCAGTAGTAGTAGGTGTAGTAGTTGTAGTAGTAGTAGTATTACTAGTAGTAGTAGTAGTTGTAGTAGTACTAGGAGTAATTATTGTAGTTGTCATCGTAGTAGTAGTTGTTGTAGTGCTAGTGGTAGTAGTAGTAGTAAAAGTAGTACTTGTAGTAATAGTACTAGTACTTGTAGATTTAGTAGTAGTAGTAGGAGGAGGAACAATTGAAGTATTAGTAGTTGTAGCAGTAATACTAGAAGTAGTAGTTGGTGTAGTACTAGTCGTAGTAGTTCTGGCATTAGTAGTACTAGTACTAGTAGTAAGAGTAGCTGTGGGAGTAGTAGATGTAACAGTAGTAGTTGTAGTAATCGTACTAGTAGTAGTACTAGTAGTAGTTGTTGTAATTGGAGTAGTTGTAGTAGAAGTTGCAGTAGCAACAATAGTAGTAGTTGTAGTAGCAACAATAGTAGCAGTAGTAGTAGCAATTGCCACAGTTGCAGTAGTAGTAATAGTTGTTGTAGTAGTAGTATTAGTCGTAAGAGTAGTAGTAGTAGTAGCAGTAGGAGTTCGAGGAGAAGCAGTTGTAGTTGTAGTAGTAGGAGTAGGAGGAGGAGGAGGAGGAGGAGGAGTAGTAGCAGCAGTGGCTGCGGGAGTAGTAGATGTAGTAGAGGTTGTAATGGCAATAGTTGCAGTAGAAGTAGGAGTCGGTACAGGAGTAGTAATAGGGGTAGTGGTACTAGTAGCTGGAGAAGGAGTCTAAGTAGCATTTGGAGTTGGAGTAGGAGTAGTAGTAGTAGTTGTTGGAGTAGCAGTCATGTTGGCATTTGTAGTTGTAATTATAGTAGTAGTAGGAGTTGTTGCAGTCGTAGTTGTAGGCGCAGCAGTAGTAGTAGCAGCTATAGTTATAGTAGTTGTAGTAGTAGTAGTTGCGGTAGGAGTAGTAGTAACACTTATAGTAGTTCTATTAGTTGTTGCAGTAGGAGTAGTAGAAGTAGTAGTAACTATGGTAATAGTAGTGCTAGTAGTAGTAGTGGTAGTAGCAGTAGCAGTTATTGTAATAGCAATCGTAGTAGTAGCAGTTGTAGTAGTAGTTGTTGTAGGTGCAGTAGTTGTAGTTGTAGTAGTAGCAGCTGTATTCATACTGGTAATAATAGTTGTAGATGTAGTAGTTGTAGTAGAAGTAGTTGAATTAGCAACAGTTGTAGTAGTAGTAGTAGTAGAAGCAATAACAACAACAACAACAATAGTTGTAGTAGTAGCAATAGCAGTAGTAATAGTAGCTGCAATAACTGCAACAATAGTAGTGGTAGCAATAGCAACAGCCGCGATAATTGCAACAGCAGCAGCAGTATTAGTACTAGTACTAGTAGCACAAGAAGTAATAGTATGAGTGGTAATATTAATTGTAGTAGTAGTACTAGTACTAGTACTAGTAGTACTTGTGGTAGTAGTAGTAGTAATAGGGGGAGTAGTAATAATAGTAGCAAAAGAAGTAGTAATAGTATTGGTAGTAGTAGTAGGAGGAGGAGGAGTTTGAGTAGAAATTGTTATGGAAGTAGTGGTAGTAGTTGTTGTAGTAGTAGTAGTTGTTGTAGTAGTACTAACAATGCAAAGAGTAGGAGTAGTAGTAGTAGCAAGTGTAGTAGTAGGAGTAGGAGTAGTGGTAGTAGTAGTTGTAGTAGCAGTAGTAGCAGTTGCTGCGGCAATAGTAGCAACAACAATTGTAGTAGTAGTGGTAGTAGTAGTTGTAGTAGGACTTGTAGTTGTAGTTGTGGAAGCAGTGGTAGTAGTAGTTATTGTAGTAATATTATTTGCATTTGTACTAGTAATAGTTGTTGTTATTGTCATTGTAGTAGTAGTAGTAGTAGTCAGAGCAGGAGTAGTAGCACGAGTTAGAGTAGGAGTTATAGTAGCGTTGTTAGTAGTAGTAGTAGAGTAGTAGTAATCAGAGTAGAAGTTGTAGTAGCAGTGGTAGTAGTAATAGTAGCAACAATAGTAGAGGTAGTAGTGGTAGTTGTTGTTGTTGTTGTTGTTGCAGTAGGAGCAGTAACAACAGTAGTAGTAATAGAAGTAGCAGCAGCTTAATAGTATCAGTAAGGTAGTTAGGAGTAGTAGTAGTATTTGGTGTTGTAGTAGTAGTTAGAATTGTTGTAGTAGCAATAGTAGTAGTAGCAGTTGTAGGAGGAGTATTAAGATTAGTAGTAGTAGTAGTAGTAGTATTATTAGTAGGAGCAGCAATAGTAGTAGTAGTAGTAATAGCAATAATAGTAGTAGTGGTACTAGGAGGGGAACTAGTACTAGTAGTAGTAGTATGATTAGGAGTGGGACTAATAGCTAGATTAGGAGAAGTTGAAGAAATGGTACTAGTAGTAGTCGTAGGAGTAGTAGTACCAAAAGTAGTAGTTGTATTCATAGTAGAGTAACTAGTGGTAGTTATTGGATTATGTATAGTTGTGGTAGTTGGAGTTGTGGTAGTAATAGGAGTTGGAGTAGTATTAGTAGCAATAGCAGTAGTAGTAGGAGTAGAAGTAGTAGTATTAGGATTAGGTGCAGGAATAGTTGTTGTTGTAGTAGTAGTAGTAATAGTCGTAACAGTAGTAGTAGTAGTAGCAGTTGTGGAAGTAGTAGCAGCAGTAGCAGTTGTACTCAGTAGCAGTAGTAGCAGTAGTAGTTGTTATTGTTGTAGTAGTAGTAGTGGTGGTAGTAATCGAAGTAGTAGTTGTAGTAGTAGTAATAGGATTAGCGATAGTTGCAGTAGCAGTTGCAGCATTAGTTGGAGTAGTAGTAGTGGTAGCAATAGTAGTTCTAGTAGTAGTTCCTATTGTAATTGCATTAGTAGCAGTAGTAGTACTTGTTGTAGTAGTAGTAGTAGTAGTAGGAGTAGTAGTAGAAGATGAAGTAGGTGTCGTTGTAGTAGCAGTAGTAGTTGTTGCAGTAGTAGTAGTTGGAGGGGAAATAGTAGAAGTAGTAGTAGCTGTAGTAATAGTAGTAGTTGTTGTAGTAGTAGTAGCAATAGTAGCAGTAGCAGTAGCTATAGTAGCTACAGTTGTAGTAATTGTAGTAGTAGCAATAATGAGTGTAGCTACAGTAGGAGTAGCAATAGTAGTGGTTGGAGAAGTTTTGGTAGTAGCAATACTAATAGTAGTGTTAGTAGTGGTAGTAGTACTTACTGTTGTTGCCGTAGTTGTGGCATTTGCAGTTGTAATAGTTGTATTTGTAGCAACAAAAGTAGAAGTAGAAGTAATAGTTTGGGTTGCACTAGTAATTGTAGTAATAGCAGTAGTAGCATTAATAATAGTAATAGTAGTAGTACTTGCTGAAGTGGCAGTAGTTGCAGTAGTAGTTGTAGTAGTATTAGTAGTAATAGTAGCAGCAGTAATAGGAATAATAGTAGTAGTGGTACTAGTTGTTGAAGTAGTGTTAGTATTGTTAATAGTCGTAGTAGTTGTAGGACTTTTGAGTAGAAGTCGATGTAGAAGTAGAAGAAGAAGAAGTAGTAGTAGTAGGAGTAGTAGTAGGATTAGGAGTAGTAGTAGGGCTATTTGGAGTAGGAGTAGTTGTAGGACTAGCAGGAGTTGTAGTAGGAGTAGGAGTAGTGGTTGAAATACTAGTTGTTGTAATAGTAGCAGTTGCAGCAGTAGTAGTAGTAGTAGTAGGGGTAGTAGTAGTAGTAGGACTAGTATGATTAGGAGTAGCAATAGAACTAGTAGGAGTAGGAGTAGTTGTAAGAGTAGAAGGAGTTGTATTAGGAGTAGGAGTAGTTGTTGAAGTATTAGTAGTAGTAATAGTAGCAACAATAGCAGCAGCAGGAGCAGTTGTTGTAGCAATAGGAGCAATATTTATATTATTAGGAGTAGGAGTAGCAATAGTAGCCGTAGTAATAGTTGTAGTGACGATAGTAGTAGTAGTAGTATAGTAATAGTAGCAGTTGGAGTTCGAGTAGCAATAGGGGCAATAGTAGTAGTAGTAGCAGCAGCAGGAGTAGTAGTAGTAGCATCAGCTGCAGCTACTGCAGTGGTCATTGTAGAAGTAGCAGTGGCAGTAGTAGTAGTTGAAGTTGTAATATTAGTAGTTGTAGTAGTAGCAAAAGTAGAAGTTGTAGTAGTTGTTGTAGGAGTACTAGTAGTAGCAATTGTACTAGTACAATACTAGTTGCTGTTGTAGTAGTAGTAGCAGTAGTGGGAGTAGGATTAGGAGAAGCAGTTGGAGTAGTAGAGTAGGAGTAGGAGGAGTAGTAGTAGTTGCAGTTTTAGGAGTCGGAGTAGTTGTAGAAGTAGCAATAGTATGAGCAATAGAACCAATAGTTGTAGTAACAGAAGTAGTTGTAATAGTGGGTGTAATAGTAGTAGTAGTGGTGGTGGCGATGGTGGTGTTAGTAGTGGTGGTGGTGGTGGTGGTAGTAGTAGTAGTAGCAGTAGCACCAGTAGTTCTAGTGGTAGTTGTAGTAGTAGTTTTAGTAGTTGTAGTAGTCAGAGTAGTAGTATTAGTTGTAGTTTTAGTAATGGTAGTAGTAGTAATAGTAGTAGTAGAAGTAGGAGTACAAGTTGTACTAGATGTACTCGTAGAGTAGCAGTAGTTTTTGTACTAGTACTAGGAGGAGTAGTAACAGTTGTAGTAGGGGTAGAAGTTGTGGTAGTAGTAGTAGGAGTCGCAGCAGCAGTAGCAATTGTAGTTGTAGTAGTAGTAGTAATAGTAATAGTAATAGTAATAGTACTGCTGCTACTACTACTACTAATATTACTATTACTATTACTAGTACTAGTAGTAGTGGTAGTTGTAATTGTAATGGTAGTAGTAGTAGTCATAGTACCAGTTGTAATAGAAGTAGAAGTCGCAACAATAGTAATTGGTGTAGTTGTAACAGTAGTAGTATATGTTGTAGCAGAAGTAGTAGTAGTAGTAGTAGATGTAGTAATAGTTGTTGTAGTAATTGTAATAGCCATAGCAACAGTTGTAGCAGTCGAAGTAGTAATAGTAGTGGAAGAAGTGGAAGTAGTACTAGTACTAATAATAGTAGTAGAAGAAGTTATAGTTGCAAAAGTAGTAGTAGTTATTCTATTGTAGTAGTAGAAGTAGTAGTAGTAATATTTGTAGCAATAGTAGTAGTAGCAGCAGCAGTAGTATGAGTTAGAGTCAGAGTAGTGGTAGCAGTAGTGGTATTAGCTATAGTAAAAGTGGTAGAGGAAGTTGTTGTAGTGGCAGTAGCAGTAGTAGCCGTAGTAGTTGTAATATTAGTAGTAGTAGTAGTAATTATAGTATCAATAGTAGCAGTAGCAGCATTCCAAGTAGTGGTAGCAGTATTTGCAGTAGTAGTAATAGATGTAGAAGTAATAGTAGTAGTAATAGAAGTCATAGTAGTAACACTAGTTGTAGCAGTTGAAGTAGAAGCAACAGTAGTATTAGTCGGAGTAGCTATAGTTGTAGTCGGAGTAGCAGTAGTATTATTAATAGTAGTAGGAGAAGTAGCAGTAATGGCAGTAGTAGTCGTAGCAAAACTAGTAGTAGTAGTAGTTGCAGTAGCAGTAGCACCAGTACTAGTGTAGTAGCATTTGCAGTACTTGAAGCATTAGTAGTAGTGGTAGTATTAGTAGTTGTTGCAGTAGAAGTTGTAGTTATAGAAGTTTTTATTGTTGTAGGAGAGGTAGTAGTAGTAGTTGTTGTTGTAGTAATAGTAGTGGTAGTCGTAGTAGTAGCAGTAGCAGTAGTAGCAGTAGTTGCAACAATAATTGTCGTAGTTGTAGCAGTAGTAGTGTTTATTGTAGCAATAGTAGCAATCGTAGTAGTAGATATAGTAGTAGTTGTAGTAGTAATTATAGTAGCAATAGTAGTAGTAGCAATAGTAGTATTAGTTGGTGTCGTAGTAGTAGTAGTAGATATACTAGAAGAAGTAGTAAAAGTAGTAGCAGTAGTAGTATTAGTTGTACTTGTAGTGACAGTAGTAGTTGTAGCCGTAGTAGCAGCAGCAGCAGTAGTATTATTATTAGTAGCAGTTGTAGCAGTCAAAGTAGTGGTAGTAGTATTTGCAATAGTAGTAATAGTAGTAGAAGTAATAGTAGTAGGCGTAGTAGTAGTACTAGTAGTAGTTGTACTAGTAATACTAGTCATAATAGTAGTAGTAGCAGTAACTATAGTATTAGTTGTAGTAGCAAATCTAGCAGCAATAGTAGTAGTAGTAGTAGGGGAAGTTGTAGTAGTTGTAGTGGTAGTATTATTAGTAGTAGAAGCTGCAGTAGTAGTGCTAGTGGTGGTGGTAGTAGTAGTAGGAGTTCTAGCAGCAGTAATAGTTATAGTAGTAGAATCAATAGCAACAGTAGTAGTAATAGTAAAAGTAGTAGTAGTAGTAGAAGTAGTAGTCCTAGTAGTCATAGGAGAAGTAGTAGTGGATGTTGTGGCCATAGTAGTAGTAGTAGTAGTAGTTAAAGTAGTAGTAGTGGAGATAGTAGTAGTATTCCAAGTAGCAGGAGTAGTAGTGGTAGTAGTCCGAGTAATTTTAGTAGTTGTAGTAGTAGCAGTAATAATATTATTTATAGTAATACTGGTAGTTGTAGGAGTAGTTTTGGTATTAGTAATAGTAGTTGTAGCAATAGTGAACTAATAGTAGTAGTAGCAGTAGTAGTAGAGGTTGTAGTAGAAGTATTAGTTCCAGAACTAGCAGCAATAGTAGTAGAAGAAGAAGTAGAAGTAGTAGTCATAGTAATAGCAATAATAGTAGTCATTGTGGTAGTAGGAGTAGGAGTAGTAGTTATTATTATTGTTATAACACTAGCAGCAGTAGTGGTAGTAGTGGTAGTGCTAGTAGTAGTAATAGGAGTAGTAGCAGTAACAGGAGCAGTAGCAGGAGGAGTAGTAGTAGCAGTAGTAGTACTTCAAGTTTTAGCTATAGTAGTATTAGTTGAATTAGTAGCAGGAGCACTAGTCGTAGTAGCAGTAGTAGCAGGAGTAGTAGTAGTAGGAGAAGTTTTAGTAGTAGTTGTTGTTGTTGTTGCAGTAGTAGTAGTAGTAGTACCAGTCGTACTAGTAGTAGTAAAAGTAGTAGTAGTAGTCATACTAGTAGTAGTAATAGTAGTAATAGTAGTAGTAGGAGAAATAGGAATAGTAGTTGGGGTGGTGGTAGTAGTAGCAGTAGTGGTAGTAGTAACAGTGCTAGTAGTAGTAATCGTACAAGTAGTAATGTTAGTAGTAGTAGTAGTAGTAGTTATTATTGTAATAGGAGGAGTAGTAGTAGTGGTAGCAGTACAACAACGTTAGTAGTAGCAGCAGCAGTAGTAGTAGTTACAGTGGTAGTAGTTGTAGGTATAGTTGTAGTAGTGATAGTAGTAGTAGTTGTTGTTGTTGTAATAGTTGTGGTAGCAGTAGCAGTAGGAGTAGTAGTAGTAGAAGAAGTAGTAGTGGTTGTGGTGGAAGAAGTTGTTGTAGCAGTAGTGGTAGTAGTCATAGTAGAAGTAGTAGTAGTAGTAGCAGTAGGAATAGTAGCAGTTGTTGCTGTAGTTGTCATAGTATTATTTGCAGTAATTATAGTAGTTGTAGTAGCAGCAGTAGAATTAGTAGTTATAGTTACAGAAGTAGTGTAGTATCAGTAGCAGTAGTAGTAGTAGAGGTAGTAGTAGAAGTAGTAGTTGCAGTAGAAGCAATAGTTGTAGTAGTGGTGGTGGTGGTGGTAGTAGTAGTACTAGTAGTAGTTGTTGTTGTTGTTGTTGTCGTAACAGTAGCAGCTGTAGTAGTTGTGATAGTAGTAGTAGTTGTTGTTGTAGTAGTATTAGAAGTAGTCGATGTAGTAGTAGTAGTAGGAGGAGTATTAGTAGTTGCAGTATGAGTATTAGCAGCAGTAGTACCAGTAGTAGTAGAAGAAGTAGTTGCAGTAGTAGTAGTAGTTGAAGAAGTAGTAGTAGTAATAGTAGTAGTAGTAGTTGAAGTAGTAGTAGTAGCAATAGTAGTAGTAGTAGTAGTAGTAGTATTAGTAGTAGTGGTAGTTGTTGTACGAGAAGTTTTAGTAGTGGTACTATTTGCAGTAGTAGTGTTATTTGTAGTAATAGTAGTAGTAGTAGGAGGAGGAGGAGGAGTAGTGGTAGCTGTTGTTGTAGTAGTTGTGTAGCAACAGTAGCAACAATAGTACTAGTGGTGGTAGTAGTAGAAGTAGTAGTTGCAGTAGTATCAGCAGTATAGTAGTAGTTGCGATAGTAGCAGTAGAAATAGTAGTAGCGGTAATAGTAGTTCTGGTAGTAGGAATAGTCGCAATGGTAGTTGTTGTCGATGTAGCAGCAGCCGCAATAGTTGTAGTTGTGACAGTTGTAATAGTAGTAGTTGTAGTTGTTGTAGCAGTACAAGTAGTAGCTATAGTCGTAGTAGCAATAGGAATAGTATTAGTTGTTGTAGCAGTAGTAGTAGTAGAAGTTGGAGTAGTAGTACTTGTATTAGTTGAAGTTGTAGTAGTAGGATAGGTTTTAGTAGTTGTAGTAGTAGCGGTAGTAGTAGTAGTTGTAGTAATAGGTGTAGTAGTAGTTATAGTTTTTGGTGGAGTAGTACTACTAGTAGTAGTATTTGTAATAGCTGTTTATGTAGTAGTAGTTATAGTTGTAGTAGGAGTAGTAGTATTTGTAGCAATAGAAGAAATAGTAGAAGAAGCAGTGGTTTTAATAGTAGGTGGAGGAGTAGTAGTAGTAATACTAGTAGTAGTCACAATAGAAGTATTGTAGTACTAGTAGTAGAAGTAGCAGCATTAGTAGTACTAGTGGGACTAGGAGGAGGAGTAGTAGTAGCAGCAGCATTAGTAGTAGTAGTGGTGGTAGAAGTTGTTGTATCTGTAGTAGTAGTTGGAGGAGTAGTGGAGTAGAAGCAATAGGAGGAGTAGGAGTAGTAGTAGTCGTAGTTGCAGTAGTAGTATTATTTGTAGTAATAGTAGTAGTTGTAAGAGTAGTAATAATATTAGTAGTAGTTGTTGTGGTCATATTGTACTAACAATAGCTATTTTAGTAGAAGTAATAGTTGTAGTAATGGTAGCAGTAGTGGTAGTAGTAGTACTATTAGTAGTAATAGTTGAAGTAGTAGTTGTTATATTAGTAGGAGTAGTTGTAGTAGTTGTAGCAAATGTTGTGGTAGTAGAAGTAGTAGTAGGAGTAGTAGTAGCAGTAGTCGTTGTAGTAATAGTAGTAGTAGCAGCAGTAGTAGGTGTTATTGTAATGGGAGTAGTAGTAGTAGGAGTAGTAGCAGTCGTAGCTGTAGTAGTAATAAGAGTAGCAGTAGTAGCAGTAGTTGTAAAAGCATTAGTAGCAATAGTACTAGTAGTGGTGACAGTTGCAATAGTAATATTAGTAGTAGTAGTGACTGCAATTGTAGTCATAGTAGGAGAAGTAGTATTAGTAGTAGTACCAGGAACAACAGCAGTAGTAGTAGTATTTATAGCAGTTTTAATAGTAGTAATTGTAGTTGGTGTAATAGTAGTAGTACTGATAGTTGGAGCTGCTGTAGTAGTAGTAGTTTTAGTAGGTCTAGTAGTAGTTGTAGCAGTAGCAGTAGTAGGACGAGTAGCAGTTGTAATAGCAATAGTAGTAGTAGCGGTAGTTGCAATAGTAGTAGTAGTAGTAGTAGCAGAAGTAGTAGTAGTAGCAGAAGTAGTAGCAGTAGCAGTAGTGGTAATAGTAGTAGTTACAGCAGCAGTAGAAGCTGGTGAAGTAAAATGAGCAATAGTAGAATTTGTGGTAGTAGTAGTTTTAGTAGTAGTATAATTTGTTGTAGTAGTTGTTGTAATTGTGGTAGGTGTAGCAATTATAGTAGTAGTTGTACTAGTTGTAGGAGTAGTAGTTGTTGTTGTTGGAGTAGTAGTAGCAGTACTAGTAGTAGTAGCAGAAGTTGCCGCAACACTAGTCGTAGTAGTATTAGCAAGAGTAGTAGTAGCAGTTGTAGTAGTTGTAGTAGCAATAGTTGTAGTAGTAGTAGTTGTAGTGGTGGTGGTACCAGTAATAGTAGCAGGAGTATTAGTTGTAAAAGTAGTTGTAGTACTGGTACTATTAATAGTAGCAGTAGTAGTAGTGAAAGTAGTTGCAGCAGTTGTTGTTATTGTTACAATAGCAACAGCAGCAGGATTAGTAGTGGTAGTACTTGTTGTAGTAGCAATATTAGAAATAGTAGTAGTAGTAGTAATTGCAGTAGCAATAGGAGTAGTAGTAGAAGTAATAGTAGTTGTAGTAGCAGCAGTAGCCATTGAAGCAGTTGTAGTTGTAGTAACAGTAGCAGTAGTAGTAGAGTTATAGTAGTTGTAGGAATAGTAGCATTAATAGTAGTAATATCAACAGTGGCCGAAGTACTAGTAGCAATAGGAGTAGCAATAGTTGCGGTAGCAGTCATAGGATTAGTTGGAGTTGTAGTTGTTGTAGCAATAGTAGCAGCAGTTGTAGTAGTAGTTGCAATAGCAGTAGTAGTAGCAATAGTAGTATTAGTAGTGGTAGTAGTAGCAGCAATAGTAGTAGAAGTAGTAGGAGGAGGAGTAATAGTAGTAGTAGCAGAAGTTGCAGTAGTAGTAGTTAAAGCAGTAGTAAGAGTAGTTGTTATAGTAGTAGCAATAGTAGTAGTAGGAGAAGTTATGGTAGTAGTAGTACCAGTAGTAGTGGTAGTCACAACAGTTGGAGGAGGAGGAGTAGTAGTATCAGTAGCAGCGGTAGTAGCAGCAACAGCAATAGTAGTAGTAGTTGGAGTAGTGGTAATAGTAGTAGTATTATTTGTAGTAGTAGTAGTAGTCGCATTAATGCTGGTAATAGTTGTGGTTGTTGTGGAAATAGCAGGAGCAGAAGTAAAACAAGCTATAGTAGCAATAGTGGTAGTGTTGTTATAGCAGTTGTCGCAGTAGAAGAAGTTGCAGTAGTGGTAATAGTAGTAGAAGAAATTATTGTAGTAGTAGTAGTAGCGGTAGTAAACGAAATAGTAGTACGAGCAGTAGTAGCGGAAGTGGCAGTAGTAGTGGCAAAAGTAGAAGTAGTAGAAGTAGTAGTATAGTAGAAGTAGTACTAGTAGTAGCAGCTCAAGTAGTAGTAGTAGTAGCAATAGCCCTAGCAGGAGTAGTTGTTGTTATTGTTATTGTAGTAGTAGTAGCAATAGGAGAAGCAATAGTAGGAGTAGCAATAGCTGTAGCAGTAGGGGCAATAGTTGTTATGGTAGTAGTAGTAGTCGAAGTAGAAGTGGCAATAGTATCAATAGTTGAAGTAATAGTTGTTGTAGGAGTACTAGCGAAAGTAGCAACAGTAGTAGTTATTGTAGGGGTAGTCGTAGTAGTTGTACTAGCATTTCAAGTAGTAGGATTAGTAGTAGTAGTAGTACTAGGACTAGGAATAGAGATTGTATTAGTATCGGAAGCACCCGTAGTTGTAGTAGGAGAAATTGTAGTAGTAGCTGTAGTAGTAGTAGTAGTACAAGTAGTAGTAATAGTAGTAGTTGTTGTTATAGAAGTGGTGGTAATATTAGTAGTAGTTGTAGCAGGAGTAATAGTAGTATTAGTACAAGTAGTAGTAATAGTTATAGTAGTAGTAGAAGTAGTTGTTGTTGTTGTAGTCGTAGTAGTAGTAGTAGTAGTAGTAGTAGCAACATTGGTACTAGTTGTTGTTGTTGTTGTTATTGTTGTTGTAGTATTAGTAGTAGAAGTAGTAGTAAAAGTTGTAGTAATAGTAGTTGTAGTAGTAGGGGTATTAGTAGTAGTAGTAGAAGCAATAACAGCAGTAGCGGCGACAACAATAGTAGTAGCAGCAGTAGTAGAAGTAGCTATAGCCACATCGGTAGCAACAGTAGTTATTGCTGTAGTAGTAGTAGTGGCGTTTGTAGTTGTAGTAGTGGCATTCACCGTCGTAGTAGTAGTTCTCGAAGCAGCAACAGTAGACGTAGAAGTAATAGTATTAGTGCACTTGTAATTGTAGTAGCAGTAGTAGTAGCTATAATAGTACTAATAGTAGTAGTAGTTGTAGTAGCAGTATCTATAGGAAGAGTAGTTATTGCAGTAGTAATATTATTATTAGTTGTACTTGTAGCAAAAGAAATTGTAGGATTAGTACTAGGAGTTGGAGTGGGAGTATTAGTAGGAATAGTAGTAGTTGAAATAGTGGTAGTAATTATTGTTGTTGTAGTTATAGTTGTAATAGTAGTAGTAGTTGCATTAATTGGAGTAGTAGTTATTGTAGTAGTAGTAATAGGAGTTATAGTAGTAGTATTAGTGGTGGTAGTAGTAGTAGTAGAAGGAGTCAGAGTAGGAATAGTTGTAGTAGTAGTATTAGTAGTAGTAGTCATAGTAGTAGTATTAGCCGTAGTAGAATTGAAAGGAGTTGCAGTTGTAATAGCAGTAGCAGCAATAGTAGTAACAGTACTAGTAGGTGTAGTAGTTGTAGCAGTAGTAATAGTTATTGTTGTGGTGGTAGTAGTAGCAGTAGGAGTAATAGTTTTAGTTATTGTAGTAGTAGTAGTAGTTGTTGTAATAGTTGTATTAGTATTAGTCGTCGTAATTGTTGTACGGGTAGTTGTAGAAATAGCAGTAGCAATTGTAGTTGTAATTTATTATTAGTAGTTGTAGTAGTAGTAGTACAAGTTGGAGTAGTAGTAGTAGCAGTAGTAGAAGTAGTTGTAGGAGGAGTAATAGTAGCAGTAGTAGGAATGGCAGCTGCCGCAGTAGTACTCATAATAATAGTAATAGTAGTAATGGTAGTAGTAGTAGTAGTTATAGTAATTGTAGTAGTAGTAGTGTAGGAGTAGTAGTAGTTGTCGCAATAGTCGTAGAAGTAGTTGTAATTGTATTAGTATTAGTAGTAAAAGTAGTAGTAGAAGCAGTAGAGTAGTAGTATTATCCGTAATAATAGTAACAGAAGTAGCAGTAGTGGTGGTGGTAGTAGTAGTAACACTAGCAGTACTAAAACCAATAGTAGTAGAAGAAGTGGTCGTAGAAGTAGTAGTAGAAGTAGCATCCATGGCAGCAGCAGTAGCAGTAGTAAAATTTGTAGTTGCAATTGCAACAATAGTAGGATTGGGAGTAGCTATAGTAGGAGCAGTAGTAGTAGTAGTCGCAAGAGTAGGAATAGGTGTAGAAGTAGTAATAATAATAGCAGTAGAAGTGATTGTGGAAGTTGTAGGAGTAGGAGAAGTGGTAGTAGAGGTAGGTGTAGAAATAGCAGTAGCAGCCCAAGTAGGAGTAGTAGTAGTAGTAATTATGCAACTGCTGCTGCTACTACTACTACTTTTGCTAGTACTACAGCTACTAGAACCAATGCTACCGTTTCTACTACTACTTCTGTTATTTCTGCTACTGCTATTTCCACTACTACTAGTAATGCTACTATTGCTACTACTACTCATACTACTTCCATTGCTAATGCTACTACTGCTACTACTGATACTAATTCCACGGCTACTGCTACTATTTTTGCTATTACTATAGCAACAATTGCAAATGTTGCTACAACCACTACTATTACATCTACAATTGCTACTACTGTTACAACTGCAACTTCTACAACTACTATTACAATTGCTACTTATACAACTACAACTACTACTAATTCTACTATTTCTACAATTGCTAATACTAGTGACATTACTACAGATACTGCCACTATCACTATTACTCCTACAACAACAACAACTACTACTACTCCATCTCCTCCTACTATTATTGTTGTTACTGCAACCACAACTACTACTATTGCTACTACTACTACAACTACTACTGCGGCTGCTGCTGCTAATACTACTACAGCTACTACAACTACTACTAATACTGCTACTACTGCTACTACTCTTATACTGCAACTACCACTTCTATTATTACAACAACTACTACTAAAACTACTACTACTACTTCTACTACTGAAAATGCTAGGACAACTAAAACTTCTACTATAATACTACTATTATTAATACTACTACTATGGATACTAATAGAATTACTACTACTACTACTACTATGACTACAACAACTTTTGCTACCTCTCCTGCTACTACTACTACTACTGCCACAACTTTTACAACAACAACTACTGCTACTGCTACTACTATTGCTACTACTACCGCTAATATTACTCCTACTTTACTACTACAACTATTACTGCTACAATGACTATCGCTACTGCTGTTACTACTGCTACTAATGCTATTTCTACTACTACTGTTGTCGCTGCCACTAATACTACAACTACAATTGCTAGTACTACTATTGCTACTACTGTTACCTCTACTCGTACTACTACTGCTAGTACTACTACTCTCTGGCATCTATTCCTACTACTACTATGACTCCTACTACTTTTACTACTACTTTTGCTGTTATTACTACTACCCCTCCTATTACCACTACTACTGCTACAACAACTACTATTACTACTACAACAACTACTACTACTGATACTGCTACTATTAGAATAGCTACTATTACTGCTACAACTACTACTGAGACTACTACTGCTGCTACTGCTACTATTACTCCTATTTCTACTACTAGTATTGCTGCCATGACTACTACAGCTCCTTTGACTGCTACTACTTCTATCACTACTACTACTACTACTACAGCTACTACTGCAACCACTACTATTATAACTGCTACTACTACTACTTCTACTCCAACAACTACAGCCAATGCTGCTGTTGCTACTACTATTACTACTGCTACTACAATTGCTACTATTACTACTGCTACTATTACCACAACAACTGCTGCTGCTACTACTGCTGTTGCGCTTGGTACTGCTGCTACTAATAAGGCTATTACTACTACTACTTCTGAGACTGCTACTATTACAATTGCTACTACAACTACTACTGTTGCAATTGCTGTTACTGCTACTAATACTACAACTCCTCCTACGTCTCCTACAACAAAAACAACTACTACTACTACTTCTGCACCTACTACTTCTGCGACTACTACTACTACTGTTACTGCTGCTATTGCTGCTGCTAGTGGTAACACTACTACTACTGCTATTGTTGCTGCTTCTACTGCTACTACTATTGCTACTACAACAACTACTACTACTACTATTACTACTACTATAACAACTACTACTACTACCACCACAACAACTACTACTACTACTACTATTACTACTACTACTTCTGCTACTATTGCTACAACAACTGCAACTACTACTTCTCCTCCTCCTCCTCCTACTACTCATACAACTACTATTCCTACTACTACTCCTCCTCCGCCTCCTACAGCAGCAACTGCTCCTACTATTATAATTACTATAGCTACTACTGCAAGAATTAGTGCTACTGCTACTACTTTTGCTACTATTACTACTATTGTTGTTGCTACTACTAGTACTACTTGTACTACTACTGCTACTCCCACTACTACTATTACTACTACTACTACCACTATGGCTACTACTACTATTACTACTATTCAGAGTCATACTACTATAGCAGTTGTTGCTGTTGCTGTTGCTACTACTATTGCTATTACTACTATTATTGTTGTAGTTGTTGCTACTACTACTACTACAACAACAACAACTCCTCCTACTACTACTGCTACTGCTTCTACCGCTACTACATTACTTCTACTTCTATTACTTCTACAACTACTTGTACTATGGCTACTGCTGCTACTACTAACACTACTGCCACAACTGCTACTATTGCTACTATCGCTACGGCTACTAGTACTGTTACAACTAATGCTGCTACTAATGCTTCTACTACTACTGTTACTACTGCTACTACTACTACTACAACTACTATTCGAACTACTGCTACTACTAGTATTACTACAATAACTATGACTACTACTACTCCTACCACCTCTCCTACAATAACAACTACTACCACTTCTCCTACTACTACTACGGTTATTACTGCTACTACTACAAAAATTGCTACTGCTACTAATTCTACTATTGCTACTGCTTCGAGTATTACTACTACTACTGCTACAACTACTTCTATTACTACAACAACTACTCCTACTTCTTCTACTACATCTACCACCAGTACTGCTACTACTACTACAATTACTTCCTTTGCTACTGCTACTGCTACTACTCATAATACTACTATGACTACTATGGCAACTACTATTAATAATACTACTACTGTTACTATATCTACTGCCATTGCTACAATAGCTACAACTACAACAACAACTACTACTACTACTGCAACCACTACAACTACTATCACGACTACAAATATTGCTACTACCACTGCTTCTTCTTCTTCTACTACTGCTGCTGCTGCTGCTACATCTTCTCCCCCTTCTACTACTTTTGCTACTACTGCTGCAACAACTAATATTATTACCACTACTGCTATTGCTGCAACAATGGCTACTACTATAGTTACTACTACTTTTATTTTCGCTATTACTGTGACTACTTTGACTACAACTTCTACTACCGCAACCGCTACTACTAGAACTCTTGCTACTACTAGAACCCTTGCTACAACCGCAACAACTACTACTATGATTACTACTACTACTACTACTATTGTTGCTACTACTACTACTATTGTAGCGAATGCTATGGCTACCACCATTACTACTACTACTCCTATTACTAGTACCACAACTTCCGCTACCACTACTGCTACTACTAAGAACACTACTAACTCCAACTATAATACCTACTACAAGTTTTGCTAATATTACTACTACAACTACTACTCCTGCTGCTGCAGCTACTACAATTGTTGCAACTACTTTTACTACTACTCCTCCTAATCCCACTACTAATACTACTTTTACTACTATTGCTATTACTACTACTGCTACTACTACTACTCTTGCTACTACTACTACTACTACTACATCTACTACTACGATTACTATTACAATTACTACTACGATTGCTGCTACCACTACATCTACAATATCGCTCCAACTACTACTACTAATGCTACTAGCACTCCCATAGCTACTGCTACTTCAACAACTACTACTCCTGCTCCTACTACTTCTACTACTGCCACCACTGTTACTGTGGCTACTGCTACTACAACTACTACTCCTGTTAATACTACTACTACAACCTCTACATCTACTATTGATACTATAACTACTACTGCAACTAATACTACTTCTACTGCTACTACCATTGTTGTTACTCCTACTACTACTACTATTGTTCCTAGTATTACTACTACTTTTGCTGCTGTTGCTACTACTACTCCTACTCCTCCTCCTACTACTCCTACTCCTCCTACTACTACTATAACTACATTTACTACTACTATCGCGTTTGTTACTCCTAATACTACTACTGCTGCCACTACAATTACTACTGCTACTACTACTTCTACTTTTATGGCAACAATTGATGCTATTACTACTACTAGTACTACCACTACTATGACTTCTACTACTACTTCTACTCCTACTATTGATGGTACAACTGCTATTGCTAGTACTACTACTACTTTTGCTAATACTTCTACTACTACTACTGATATTAGTACGACAACTACAACAACGACTACATTTGCTATTACTACTACTTCTACTACAACTACAGCTACTACTACTTCTACTTCAACTACTACTACTGCCTCTGCTACTATGGCTACTACAACTATTACTAATGCTACTACTACTAACACTGCTGCAGCAATTACTACTACTATAACTTCTCCAACTCCAGTACTACTACTACTACTACTACAGCTACTACTAATGCTACAGCGTGACTACTAATACTACTACCACTACTACTGAAACAACTGCTACTACTACTATGGCTACAACTACCACTACTTTGTCTACTACTACCACTACCATTATGATCACTACAACTACTGCTATTACTACTGCTAGTGCTGCTATGGCTACTACAACTATTACTACTAATGCTGCTACTATTACTACTACTACCACTATCACTACTTCCATAGCTACTAGTGTTACTACAACTAGTACTAATACAACTACTACTACTGTTGTTGCACCACTACTACCACTACTACTGCTACTACTGATATTGCTACTACTGCTGCTATTACTATAGCTGCTACAAAAACAATAACAACTACTACTACTTCTACTACTCCTCCTCCTCCGCCTATTGCTATTATCACTACTACAGCTACTACTACAACTGCTGCAACTAATACTACTGCTACAACTACTACCACTACTACTACTACAGTTGTAGCTACAACTGCTACAACTACTATAGTTGCTGCTACTACTGCTACTATTGCTGTTACTATTGTTGCTACTATAATGACTACTACAACAACTACTAATGCTACTACGGCTATTGCTGCTATTACTGCTACCACTACTACTTATTATACTATAATTATCGCAGCTACTACCACTACTACTAGTACAACTGGTACTCCAACTAATACTACTGTCTTACTACTACTGCTGCTACTACTAATATTATTATTACTACTATTATTATTATTACTGCTACCACTACTACTGCTACTACTACCGCTAGTACTACTACTTCTAATTCTATTACTACTTCTACTACTTCTGCTGCTACTGCTGCGACTGCTACTGTTACTACTATAGCTACTACGGTTACTTATGCTACTACTGATACCACTTCTTTAACTACCACTAGAACTACTACTGCTAGAACAACTACCACTACTACTATTGCTACTACTGCTACTATTGTTGCAACAACAACAACAATAACTACTACTCCTACTGCTACTACTGTTACTACTGCTGCAACTAATTTGATTGCCACTAAAATTAATGCTGCTGCTACTACTACTTCTACTACTACTGCTATTACTGCTACTATTGCTACAATAATAATAACAACTACTACAAATACTACTACCGCTACTTTTACAGTTGTTATTATTGCTGCAGCTACAACTATTGCAATTGCTACTAGTGCTACTATAGCAAGTACCGCTACTAGTACTTCTTCTATGACTATTACAACCATTAATAATACTATTAGAACTACTGCTTCTGCTACTATTTTTACTTGTGCTACCACCTCCTCCATTACTTCAACTACTACTCCTTCCATAACTATTGTGGCTACTATACCACTGATACTACTAGTATTGCTACAACGATTATTAATATTGCTTTTACTACTACTACTACTACTTCTTTTTCTGCTACAGCTATTACTATTGCTACCACTACTACTACTATGACTGCTACTACTACTTTAGCTACTGTGGCTGCTACTGCTACTATGGTCACCACTACTATGACTACTACTTTTTCTACTAATGGTACTACTGTTACTACTATAACTGCTACTACTGCTACTGCTGCTACTGATGCTACAACTACTGCTACTACTTCTACTACAACTATAAATATTGCTACTTCTCCCACTAATGCTACTAGTAGTACTACTGCTACAACTATTGCCACTACTACTACTACAATATAACTTCTACAACAACTACTACTACTGCTAATACTACTATTACTACTACTACTACTACACCTCCTTCTACTACTCCTACTATCACTACTGCTACTGATGCAACTACAACTGCTGCAACTACCACTTCTGCAACTACTACTACCACTACTACAATAACAGCTACTTCAATAACAGGTACAACTACCATAGTTGTTGCTATTTCAGCTAATACTGCTACTATAGCTACTACTATCACTACGACTACGATAGCAATAACTAATACTACTACCGTTGCTGCTACTACTACTGCAACTACTACTACTGCTCCAACTATAATTACCGCTACTACTTCTACTACTGTAACTACTACTTCTCCAACTAATACTATCGCCGCTACAACTACTACTATTGCTACTAGTAATACTACAACTACTACTATTACTACTAATACTACAGCTGCTGCTACTACTATTACTTCTAGTTTTATTAGTACTCCTACTACTACTACTGCTGTTGTTACTACTATTGCTATGATAGCTACTACGATTGCTACTACTACTACTACCACCCCTTCTTTGACAGCCACAACAACTACGAATGCTACAACAACTGCTACTATTACTAATGCTACTACGACCACTACTACTACCACCAATTTGATTGCCTCTAAAATAACTACTGCTACTACTACTACATCAACTACTAATGCTACTACTACTACTCTTGCTACAATAACAACTATTACTGCTACAACTACTACTACCACTACTCCTATGGCTACTACTATTGCTATAGCTTTGCTATAGCAACAACTACTAGTGCTACTACTACTACCACTACTACTACACCTGCTACTACTACTCCTCCTACAACTACTACTCCTGCTACTACTACTACAATGACTGCTACTATTGCTATTACTACTACTACTACTTCTAATACTAGCTCTACTAGTACTACTATTGCTACAACTACTACACAACTACTATAACTACTTCAACACTACTCCTACTTCTATTGCTCGGTCTACTACTACTACTACTTCTTCACCTAATACTATTACTACAACTATTGCTTCAGCAACTTCTTCTACTACTACAAAGACTACTACTAGTACTAATACTACCACTACTCATACTCCTACTACTACTACTACCACTCCTCCTCCTCCTCCTCCTCCTCCTACTACTACTACTACTTCTTCGACTACTACTGCTATACTAGTACTACTACTTCTACTACTACTACCACCACAACTGCTACTACTATCGCTACTACTTTCACTACTATTTCATCTACTACTATTGTGACTACTACCACAAGGACTACTACTACTACTACTACTACTTCTGCTCCTCCGCCTACTACTAACACTACTACTACAACAACTAGTGCTACTACTTGTACTCTAACTCCTAAAACTACTTTCGCTACCAGTATTACTTCTACTACTACTACTCGTACTACTGCTACTACTACTACTACTTCTGCCGCTACCACTACCGCAACTAGTACTACTACAACTAGTAGTGCTACTACTAATTCAACAACAACTACTATTACAACTCCTAATACTGCTACTAGTACTACTACTACTACTACTACTACTACTACTATCCCTACTACTACTACTACTACCACCACCACCAATTCTACTACTTCTACTTCGACCACTAGCACCTGTACTACGGTTGTTGAAGCTGCTGCTGCTGCTATAACTGCTAATACTAATACTGCTACTACTAGAACTACTCCTATTCCTACTACTACAATTACTACTGTCCTTCTAGCAATACTAATACTACTAGAACTCGTACTACTTCTCCTACTCCACCTCCTACTCATACCACCACACAGACAACTACGATAACTACAACTACTACAACCACCAATAGTCCTACAACTATTGCTACTACTACAACTGTAACTTCTACTATAGGTACTACTAATACTATTACTACTACTACTATAATTACTACTAATAATAGTAGTAGTAGCAATAGTACTAATAGTAGTAGTAGTATAAGAAGTAGAAGTAGTTGTTGTTGTAATACTAGTAGTAGTAGGAGAAGTAATAGTTCTAGTAGCAAAAGTAGTAGATTTTGGATTAGCCGATGTAGTAAAAGTAATAATATAGGTAGTAATAGTAGTAGTAGTCATAGTTGTACTTGTAATAGTAGTACTAGTAGCAAAAATAGTAGTAGCAGTAGTTGTAGTATTAGTAGCTGTAGTAATAGTTACTATAGTAGTAGTTATTATTGTAGTACTAATTGTACTAAAAACATTAGTGGTAGTAGTAGCAACATTAGTAATAGTAGTAGTAGGATCATTTGTGTTAGTAGTAGAAGCAGTAATAGTAATAGCAGCAGAAGTAGCAGTAGTAGGACTAGTAGTAGATGTAGTAGTAGTCGTAGAAGCAACAAAAGCAATAGCTATAGTAGTAGTAGTAGTAGTAGTAGTAGTTTGAGCAACAATAGCAGCAGCAGCAGTAGTAGTAGCAGTAGCAGTAGCCATAGTAGTAGTTGTCATACTAGTAGTGGTATGTGATAGTGGTAGCAGCAGTCGTAGGAGTAGTAGCATCTTTTGTAGTAGAAGGAGTAGTACTAGTAATAGCAGCAGTAGTAGGAGCAATAATAGTAGTAGTAGAAGTAGCAGTAGTTGTAGCCATACTAGTAGTTGCAACAATAATAGCATTAATTGTAGTAGTAGAAATAGAACAAGCAGTAGTTGAAGCAGTAGCAGTAGTAGTAGTAGCAGTTGGAGTAGCCACAATAGTTGTAGTAGTATTAGTAGTAGAAGCAGCAGTTGTAGTAGCAAAAGGAGTGGAAGTAGCATTAGTAATAATAGTTGTACGAGTAGTAGTAGTAGCTGAAGTAGCATGAGAAGTAGTTGCAACAGTAGCAATAGTTGTAGTAGCAGTTGTAGTTGCAATAGTAGCTGTAGTGGTAGTAGTAGTAGCAGTAGTAGTAGTGATAGTTGTGGTCATAGTAGTAGTAGTAGTAGTAGCAGCAGCAGCAGCTGTAGTAGTAGCAGCAGCAGCACCAGTAGTAGTATTAGCAGTAGTAGTGGTAGTAGTAGTGGTAGTAGTGGTAGTAGTAGACATTGTGCTAGTAATAGTTGTTGTAGGCATAGTACTACTACTAGTAGTAGGAGTATTAATAGTAGCACTAGTAGTTGTAGAAGTAGTAGTAGTAGTCATAGTAGAAGTGCAAGTAGTAGTTGTAGTAGTAGTAGTATTAGAGGTAGTGGTAGTAGAAGCAGTAGTAGTCATAGTAGTAGTAGTAGTAGTAATTTTAGTTGTAGGAGTTATGGTAGTTGTAGTAGGGGCAGCAGTAGTAGTCATAGTAGTAGTAGTAATTTTAGTTGTAGGAGTTGTAGTAGTTGTAGTAGGGGCAGCAGTAGTAATTGGAGTTGGCGTAACAGTAGTAGTAGGAGTAATAGTCATAAGAGTAGTAGTGTCGGTAGTAATAGTAGTAGTAATAGTAGTTATCGTCGTAGTAGTTGTAGTAGTTGTAGCAATTGTAGTAGGTGTAGTAGTAGTTGTTGTTGTATTAGCAGTAGTAGTAGCAACAATATTGATAGTTGTAGTGGTAGAAGTTGCAATGGTAGTTGCAGTGGAAGTTGTGGTAGTAGTAGAAATCGGTTCAAGTATAGGAGTAGTAGTAGTAGTATTAGAAGTAGTGGTAGTAGCAGCAGTAGTAGTTGGAGTTGGCGCAACAGTAGTAGTAGGAGTATTAGTCATAGGAGTAGTAGTGTTAGTAGTAATAGTAGTTATCGTTGTAGTAGCTGTAGTAGTAGTAGCAATTATAGTAGGTGTAGTTGTTGTTGTTGTAACAGTAGCAGCAGCAATAGTTGTTGTATTAGCAGTAGTAGTAGCAGCAATATCGATAGTTGTAGTGGTGGAAGTTGCAATGGCAATTGCAGTGGAAGTTGTGGTAATAGTAGGAATTGGTTCAGGTGTAGGAGTAGTAGTTGGAGTACTCCCTATAGGAGTAGTAGTCATAGTTGAAGTTGTTGTGCAGTACTAGTACTAGTGTAGTGATAGTAGTAGTTGTAGTTGAAGTAATTGTTCTTGTAGTTGTTGTAGTAGTACTAATTGTAATAGTAGTAGTAGTAGCAGTTGTAGTGGTAGTAGTAGTTGTAGTAGTAGCAATAGTAGTAGTATTAGTAGATGTAGTAGTTGTATTAATAGCAAAAATAGTTGTAGGGGGAGTTGTTGCAGTAGTAGTAAGTTATAATAGTAGTAGCATTCGTATTAGTAGTATTAATAGTAGTTGAAGGAGTAGTAGGAGTAGTAGGAGAAGTAGTAATATAGTAGCAGTAGCAATAGTAGAAGTAGTAGTAGTGGCAGTAGAAGTAATAGTAGTAGTAATAGCTATAGTAGACACAGTAGCTGAAGAAGTAGTAGTAGCCGTCATTGCAATAGCTATTGTAGTAACAGTAGTATTAGGGGCAACAATAGTTGTAGTAGTAGTAGGAGCAATATTAATAGCCATAGTAGCAATACTAGTAGTAGTTGTGGTAGTAGTAGCAACAGTAGTATTAGTGGGAGTAGCAGTTGTTGTAGTAGCAGAAGTGGTAGAAGTAGTAATAGTAGTAGTAGTAGTTGTAGTAGTACGAGTACAAGTTCTAGTAGTAATATTCATAGTAGCAGTGGTAGTAGCAGCAGCAGTAGTATTAGCAGTAGTAGTAGCACTAATAGCTATCACAGTAGCAGAAGTTGTAACAACAATAGTAGCCGTAGGAGTAGTGGTAGTAGTAGTTGTAGTAATAGTTGCTGTTATTGTAGCAATAGTAGTAGCAGTAGCAGGAATAGTAAAAATAGTAGTAGTAGAAGTAGTAATTTTAGTGGCAGTCAAATTAGTTGTAGTTGTACTAGTAGTAGTAGTAGTAGTACTAGTAGTTGTTGATGTTATTATTGTAGCTGCAACAGTAGCAGTAGTAGTAATATAGTGGCAATAGTTGTTGTAGCAGTAGTTGTTGTTGTGGCAGTCAAAAATGTGTTAGAAGCAATAGCAGTAGTAACTATAGTAGCAATAGTAGGAGTAGTAGTAATTGTAACCGCAATTGTAATAGCAACAACAGTAGTAGAAGTAGTGATAGAACTAGAAGTAGTAGTAGTACTACCTGCAGCAGCGATAGAAGTAGTAGTAATACTAGTAGTAGCAGTAGTAGTAGTAGCGGCAGTAGTATTAGTTGGAGTCGTAGTGGTACTAGAAGTGGTAATTATAGTACAAGAAGTAGTAGTAGTAGCAGTAGTTGTTGTAGTAGTCTTTGTAGTACTAGTAGTACCAGTAGTAGTTGAAGCAGTCGTAGCAGCAACAGTAGAAGTAGTAGCCATTGTAGCAGTAGCTATAGTAGTAGTAGCAGTATTTGCAATAGTAATAGTAGTAGCAGTCGTAGTAATAGTAGTAGTAGTGGTAGTATTAGTTGTAGCGGCAGTAGCAATAATAATAGTAGTAGCAGTAGCCGCAGTAGTAGTCGTAGAAGAAATAACGGTAGTAGTAGTTGTAGTAGTAGTATTTGTAGTAGCAGAAGTTGTAGTAGCAGCAATAGCAGTAGTAGTAGTAGTAGTAGTACTAGTAGTAGTAGTAGCAGTAGTAATAGTAGTAGTCATTGTAGCAGCACTAGCAGTGATAACAGCAGTAGTTGTAGTGGTAGTACTTGAAGTGGTAGTAGTAGAAGAAGTTGTTGTAGTTGTAGTCATAGTACTAGTAGCAGCAGTAGCTATAGTAGTGGTAGTAGTATTACTAGTAATTGCAGTAGCAGTGGTTGTATCAATAGTAGTAGTGGCAAAAGTCTTAGGAGTTGGAGATGATGTAGTAGTAGAAGTAGGAACAAGATTGATAATAATAGTAATAGTATTTGTAATAGTTGTAGTAGTCGTAGTAGTAGTTGTAGTAGTTGAAGTAGAAGTAGTAGCTGAAGTTGAAGTAGAGGGAGAAGTAGCAGCAGTAGTAGTTGGAGTAGTAGTAGTAGAAGCAGCAGTAGTAGTACAAGTAGAAGTAGTAGCAGTTGTAGTTGTAGATGAAGTGGCAGTAGTAGCGAAAGAAGCAGTAGTTGTAGTAGTCATAGTAGGAGCAGCAATAGTAGTAGAAGTTGTGGCAGAAATGGTCGTAGTAATAGTAGTAGCCGTCGTGCCATCTGTAAGACTAGTCGTAGTAGTTGCAGAAGTTGTAGTAGTAGCAGTAGTAGTAATTGCATCAATAGTTGTTGCAAAAGCAGCAACAGTAGTAATTATAGGAGCAATAGTAGTAGTAGGAGGAGTAACAACAACAATAGTTGTAGTAGAAGTAGTAGCAGCATAGTAGTAGCAATAGTGGTAGTAAAAGTAGGAATACTAGCAGCAGTAGTAGCTGTAGTAGTTGTAGTAATAGTATAAGCTGTAGTAGTAGAACAATAGTGGTAGTAGTAGTAGAAGTAGTTGTAGTAGTAGCAGTAGTAGTTGGAGTATCAGTAGTAGCAGGAGAGGTTATAGTAGTTGTAGCAGTTGGAGTAGTAGTTGCTGTAGTGGGAGCCATAGTGGTAGCGGTAGTAGTAGTGGAACTAGTAGGAATAGGAGTAGTAGTTGTAGTGGTAGTAGTAGTAGTGGGAGTACTAGTGGAAGTAGTAGTAGTCGTAGTGGGAGTACTAGTGGAAGTAGTAGTAGTTGTAGTGGTAATAGTAGTAGTGGGAGTACTAGTGGAACTAGTAGTAGTTGGTGCGATATTAGCGGATGTAGTAGTAGTAGGAGTAGTAGAAGCAGGAGAGGTTGTAGAAGTTGAAGCAGTAGGAGTAGTAGTTGTAGTAGTGGGAGTTGCAGTAGTTGTGGTAGCATTAGTAGAAGTAGTACGAGCAGGAGTAGTAGTTGTAGTAGTAGCAGTGGCAGTGGGAGTACTAGTAGTAGTACTAGTAGTAGTTGGGGCGATATTAGCGGATGTAGTAGTAGCAACAATAATAGAAGTAGGAGTAGCAGTAGTAGTAGTAGTAGGAGGAGTAGTAGTTGTTGTTGTAGGAGCGGTAGTGGTAGTAGTGGGAGTTGTAGTTGCAGTTGCAGTAGCTGAAGTAGTAGTAGTCACAGTGGTAGTGGAAGTATCATTACTAAAAATAATAGTAGTCGTAATAGTAGTAGTAGCTGGAGTACTAGTAGCGGTAGTTGCCACAGTGGCAGTAGTAATAGTAGCAACAACAGTAGTAGTACAGTAGTAGCAGTAGTAGTATAATAGTAGCAGCAGCAGCAGTAGTAGCAGTAGAAATTGTAGTAGTAGCATTACCATTAATTGTAGGAGCAAGAGAAGTGGTATTGGTAGTAGTAGCAATAGTAGTAGCATTTGTAGAAGGAGCAATAGTACTAACACTAACCCTATTACAACAACTACTACTCCAACTACTATTACTACTAATAAAATTACTATTACTTTTACTAATACTACTACTAATACTAATACTCCTACTACTACTAGCTTTACTACTACTACTCCTAACACTCCTACTACTATTGCTACTAATGTTGTTGTTGCTATTACTACTACTATTATTACTACTACTACTACTACTACTACTACTAGTATTGTGATTACGGCTTCTGCTACTACTAATGCTACCACTACAGTTGCTACTACTACTACTACTACTAGTCTACTACTACTACTCCAACTTCAACTGCAACTATTGCTTCTACTACTGCTTCCACTGCCACCACAACTGCTACTATGCCTAATACTATTCCAATTCCTAATACTACTACTACTACAACGACAATTACTACTACTTCTACTACTACTACTACTACTATGCTACTCTGCTACTACTACTTCTACAACCACGAATAATTCTACTACTACTGCTATATGTAATACTACTATTACTACTGCTGCTACTACTACTACTACTACAACAACTACTACTTCTACTATGACTGCTACTATTATTACTATGATGACTACTACTACTACTACTATTACAGTTGCTGCTACTACAACTACTACTACTGCCGGAAACATTACTACTACTAGTACTACTACTACTACAACAACTTCAACTACAAGAACTACAACTATGTCCACTACTATTTAAACTCCAACTCCTAGTACTACTACTACTACTATTACTTTTACTACTACAACTGCAACTATTCCTACTCCAACTCCTATTGCCACTACAACTACTAGAATTACTGCCACCACCACCACAACTACAACTCCTATTATACTCCAACTACATCTCCTACTATAACAACAACTATAACTAGTACAACAACAACTACTACTAATACTACTATCACGATTACTACCAATATTATTACTACTGCTGCTACTACTACTGTTACAAAAACAACTACTACTATGACTACTACTATTCCTACTATTACTGCTACTACCTCTACTCTATTCCAACTCCTCCTACTACTGTTGCTAATACTATTACTCCAACTCCTACTACTCCTACTACTACAACAACTACGACTACTACTATTCCTACACCTACTCCAACTCCGACTGCTACTACAACTACTAGTACTGCTGCTACCAATACTCAAACAACAACTCCCACTGCGAGTCCTAATCCAACTCCTACAGGTACAACAACGACTTGTACTGCTGCTACCAGTATACCAACAACTACCACTCCTAGTACAACAACTACTTGAACTACTACATCTATTACTACGACTATGACTACTACTATTCCTACACCTACTCTGACTCCGATTACTACTACAACTACTAGTACTGCTGCTACCAATGCTCAAACAACAATAACTCCCACCGCGAGTCCTGCTCCAACTCCTACAACTACAACAACTACTTGTGCTGCTGCTACCAGTACACCAACAACTACCACTCCTACTACTACAACTACTTGAACTACTACAACTATTCCTATACCTACTCCAACTCTGACTACTACTACAACTACTAGTACTGCTGCTACCAATACTCAAACAACAACTACTTCCACTGTGAGTCCTGCTCCAACTCCTACAGCTACAACAACTACTTGTACTGTTGCTACCAGTACACCAACAACTACCACTTCTACTACTACAACTACTTGAACTACTATAACTGTTACTACTATTGCTACTACTATTATCATTATTACTACTACTACAACTACAACTACTATTACAAATATTACTCTACTGCTGTTACTCCTACTCCTACTGCTATTACTCCAAGAAAAACTACTACTACAACTACTACTAATCCTACTACTACTGCGGCATCTACTACTATTCCAACTCCTGCTCCTACTACAACTGCTACTACTACCCTTACTACAACAACTACTACGACTACCACATTTCCTACTACTACTCCAACTCCTACTCCAACTCCTGCTCCTACTACTCCTACTCCTACTACAACAACAACTACTACTACTCCAAAGACTCCAACTAGTACTACCAATGCTACTACTACTACTCGTAACACACCTACAACTTCAACTACTGCTACTCTGACCACCACTACTACTATTATACTCCAATAATGACTACTGCTACTACTAGCGCTACTACTACTACTACAACAACAACAACAACAACAACAACTACTACTACTACTATTACCACTACTCCCACTACTACTACAACTACTCCTACTATTGCAACAACTACTAATACTCCTTATCGTAATGAAACTACTCCAAACACTCCTACTACTACTACAATAACAACAACAACAACAATAATAAAAACTACTACTGCTACTACTATTGTTACTACTGTTCCTACTACTACTACTACTACTCCTACTAGTACAGCTCCTACTACAACTACAAACGCTCCTACTACTCCTACTACTACTGGTATTGCTACTCCTACTATAACTCCCACTTCTACTACTACTACTACTACTTATACTACTAATACCACGACTACTACTATAGCAATAATAACGACAACTGCAAGTATTACTACTACTACTACTTCTTCTTCTTCTTCCTCTTCTTCTTCTACTTCTACTACTAGCACAATTACTACTACTACTACTCCAAGTACTACTACTACTATAACTAACACAACAACAACAACAACTATTTCTACTACTCCAAACAATCCTAAAACTTCTATGATGAACTACTTATCCTAACACTCCTACAACTTCCAGGAAAATAATTCCTCCTCCTCCTCCTCCTACTACTACACTCCTACTACTACTACAACTACTACTAGTACTGTTGCTGGTACTATGACTACTACTACTCCTACTACAATTACGACTACTCCTACTACTACTACTCTACCCACTACTACTATACGTATGAATTCTACTACTCCAAAGACTACTACTACTACTACTACTATTGCAAATACTAATCTAACTACTACTACTACTACTACAACAACAACTATTGCTGCTGTTGTTGCTACAACTACTACTTCTACTAGTACTCCAGCTACTACTTCTACTACTACTATTACTACTACACCTGCTGCTGCTACTACTACTACTGCTACTACGACTACTGCTACTAGTATAACTACTACTACTCCTCCTTTCAGTACTACTACAACTACAACTATTAGTACTGCTACAGCTACTTCTACCACCACAACATTAACTACAACTACTACTTAAATTTCTATTAGTACAACTACTACAACTATCACTACTGCTGCTGCTACTCTACCACCACAACAACAACTACAACTTTTGCTAATATTTGTACTAGCACAACTACTGCTACTACTAGTTCTAATACTACTCCTACAGTTGTTGCTACTGATGCCAATACTACTACTAATCATGCTTCTCTTGCTATTGCTGCTACAACTATTCCTGTAGTTGCAACTACTACTAGGACTTTTGCTGTTGCTACTACTATTACTACTACTACTATTGCTACTACTACTACTACAACTGGTACTACTGCTTCTACTGTTATGGCTACTACTACTAAAATTACTACTACTACTACTACTACTGCGACTTCTACTACTAGTGCTACTACTACTGCTACTACTACCACTATTGCAACTACAGCTACTACGACAACGCCGACTACTACTACTACTACTAGTACGACTACAACTACAATTATTACTACTGAAGCTGCTATTGCTACCGATATGACTACTACTACTGCTACTACTACTAGCACAACAATTATTACTACTACTATTGCTTTGGCTACTGCTGCACTACTACTACTAAAACTATGACTACTGTTGTTGTTGTTGTTGTTGCTACTACTACTGTTGCACCTACTACTTCTCCTACTACAACAACTACTGCTACTATTGCTGCTGATTCTAATACTACAATTACAACGACAACTACTACTACTTGTACTACTACTTGTAATAATACTACTAATGTTGCTGTTGCTGCTGTCGTTGCTACTACTGTTGATGCTACAACTATGACAACTACTGATAGTACTACAACAACAACTCCAACTATTACTCCTATTACTACATCTACTACTACAACGATTTATACTTATTCCACTACCACTACTACTTCTATTATTACTGTTGCTACTACTAAAACAATTCTTACAACTATTACTCCTACAACTACAAAAACTACAACTTAAAAAACTAGCACTACTACTACTACTACGACTACTCCGATTACTACTCTTGCTCCAACACAAACACCTACTTTAACTTCTACTACTACTCCTTCTCCTACACCTTCTTCTAGAATTGCTACTCCCCCAACCACTACTGCTACTGCAACAACCACTCCTACTCCACCTACTACAACTATTATTGCTACTACTACTGCTGCTAGTATCACAACTACAACTACAACTGCTACTACTACTACTACCACAATTAATACTACTAGTAGTAGTAGTAGTAGTATTACTTCTACTACTATTACAATTGCTAGTATTACTACCCCTACTACTACTAGTACGACTTCTACTAATGCTAACACTGGTACAACTACTACTACTTCTTCTTATTCTAATACTAACACTCCTACTACTTCAACTACTACTACTACTACTACTACTCCAACTCCTACTAATGCTACTACTAATTCTCCTACTACCACTACTACTAATACTACAAATCCTACTACTACTCCAACTCGAACTCCAACTCCTCCTGTTACTACAACAACAATGGCTACTAGTACTGACATTATTATACTACTACACCTACTACTACCCCTACTACTACTAGTAATACTGCTACTCCTACTACTACTACTACTACACTCCGACTTTGACTACTACTACTACCCTCCTACTATGACTACTACTACTAGTACTACTGCTACACTCTGATTATGACTACTACTACTACACTCCTACTATGACGACTACTACTACTATTACTATGACGACGATGACTACTACTACTACTACTACTAATACTACTACTCCTCCTCCTTCTCCTCCTCCTCCTCCTACTACTACTATTACCACTACTACTACTACTACTCCTACTCCTATGACTACTGCTACTAATACTAACACTACTACTACTTCTACTGCTATTGTTATTGCTACTACTACTAATACTACAACAACTACTACTACTGTAACTACCACTACTGCTGCTACAGCTCCCACTAATACTACTACTTCTACTTCTACTTCTACTCTTGCTAGTACTACTACCACTGCTTCTACTACTAATACAACAACTACTGCTACTAGTACTATTGCTATTACTTCTACTACTACTACTGCGGCGGCTGCTACTACACAACAATTACATCTTCTAGTACTAGTACTAACACAACTTCTCAAACTAGTTCTATGAGGACTAATTCTGCTCTGACTACTACTTTTCCAACTGCAGATGCTGATGTGGCAGCTCCTACTTCTGCTACTACACTACATTTGCTGTTGTTCCTACTCCTACTCCCGTTACTACAAATCCTAGTATTCCTATTACTCCTACAACAAATACTACTACCCCTCGTGCTCCAGCGCCTACTACTACTACTATTCCTCCAACTACTATTACGCCTTCTTTGAATTTTACTCCAACTACTACTACGCGTACTTCAATTCATCCTCCAACTCACACTAGTACCACTACTAGAACTTCCGCAACTACTAGTACAACAGTAACAAACAACAACAACTACTACTACCACTACCACTATTATCACTACTGACGATGATGACAACAACTACTACTACTACTAATACTACTCCCCCTCCTCCTCCTCCTCCTCCTCCTCCTACTACTACTATTACCACTACTACTACTACTACTACTCCTACTCCTATGACTACTGCTACTAATACTAACACTACTACTACTTCTACTGCTACTGTTACTGCTACTGCTACTAATACTACAACAACTACTACTCCTATAACTACCACTACTGCTGCTACAGCTCCTCCTACTACTACTACTTCCACTTCTACTTCTACTCTTGCTAGTACTACTACCACTGCTTCTACTACTAATACTACAACTACTGCTACTAGTACTATTGCTATTACTTCTACTACTACTACTGCGGCGGCTGCTACTACACAACAATTACATCTTCTAGTACTAGTACTAATACAACTTCTCCAACTAGTTCCGTGAGGACTAATTCTGCTCTTACTACTACTATTCCAACTGCAGATGCTGATGTGGCAGCTCCTACTTCTACTACTACACTACATCTGCTGTTGTTCCTACTCCTACTCCCACTACTACAAATACTAGTATTCCTATTACTCCTACAACAAGTACTACTACCCCTCGTGCTCCAGCGCCTACTGCTACTACTATTCCTCCAACTACTATTATGCCTTCTTTGACTTTTACTCCAACTACTACTATGCGTACTTCGATTCATACTCCAACACATACTACTACCACTTTAAGAACTTCCGCAACTACTAGTACAACAGTAACAAACAACAACAACAACTACTACCACTACCACTATTATCACTACTGCTACAACTACCCCTACTACCACCACAATAACTACTTGAACAACAACAATAACTACTATGACTACAACTAGTACTCCTCCTCCTACTCCTACACCTATTTCGACTACTACTCCAACTAGTTCAACTACCACTACTACTACTGCTATTACTACTACTACTACTACAATTGCAGTTGCTACTACTGCTACTACTACTACTGCCACTACTACTTTTATTACTACAACAACACCTGCCACTACTATTGTGACTACTATTGCACTACTACCACAACTAGTACTACTACTGCTACAGTTTCAGTTGCGGCTATTACTACTACTGCTCCTACCACTTCTCCTACTGCTACAACTATTGCTATATTTACTACTATTACTATTGTTACTATTGCTACAACAACTACTACTAGTAGTATCATAACTACTGCTACTTGTAATACTACTACTACTACTGCTGCTGCCGCAGCTACAGTTGATGCTACTGCTACTAGTACAACAACTACTATTTCTACTGCTATGACAACTATACTACTACTTATGCGACAACAATAACAACTACTACTACTAATACTACTGCTACTACAACAACAACAACTACTACTACTACTACTCCTACTACTCTGATTACTACTACTGCAACTATTACTACGATTCATACTACTGCTGCTGCTATTAGTATTGTTGCTATTGCTATATTTGTTACTACTACTGCTGCTACTTCTTCTACTACTATTATGACTACTACTATTGCTGCTACTTCTTCTAGTACTACTATGACTACTACTGCTGCTGCTACTATTACTACTACAACAACTACTACTACCTATGCTACTACTACTCCAACTCTAACTCCTACTAGTTCTATCCTACTACTCCTACTACCCCTACTCCAACTACTACTACTACTACAACAACAATAACAATTATAATGACTATCACTACTACCACCTCAACTACTTCTATTACTATTATAATTGCTACTACCACTACTCCTACTAGTACCAGTACTACTACTACTAATACTAACACTACTACTACTACTATTACTACTAGTACAATACTACTACCCCTACATGTACTCCTCCTAACACTCCTACCACTGCCCCTACTCTTAAACCTATAGCTTCTACTACTACTACTACTCGAACTACTACTACTACTCCAACAACTACTCCTTCTCCAACTACTGCTACTATTGCTAATACCACAACTACTACTACTACTCCGATAATAACATCATCTACTACTACTACTATAGAACTTGCTGCTGCTACTACTATTACGACTTCTCCTACAACTAGTACTACTCTAATTACTACTACTACTACTACAACAACAACAACAACTACTACTACTAGTACTACTATTATTACAACTCCTACCACTATAATAACTACAACCCCAACTACTACTCCTACCACAACTCCTACTAATACTACTACTACTCCTATTACTCCTACTACAAGAACTATGACTCTGACTCCTACTACTACTACACCTGCTACTGCTACTGCTAGTACTCCTATGAGTACAATTACTACTACTACTAGTACTACTACTAATGCTACAACTCCTACTACTACTACAACTACTACTGCTAATCTAACTATTACAACAACTACTACTACGGCTACTGCTACCTACTTCTACTACTACTTCTACTACTTCGCATAATACTATAGATACTGCTACAACTACTACTATAACTACAACTACTACTGCTACTCTTGCAAGTAATACTACAACTACTATCACTCCTACTACGACAACTATTACTACTGCTACAACTACTACAACTGCTACTACTACTAGTGCTACATGTACAACAACAACAGCAACTACTATGACAACTACTATTACAACTACTACTACTATTGTTGTAGCTACTGCTACTACTGCTATTGTTGTTGCTACTACTGTTATGATTGCTACTACTGCTGCTACAACGACTGCTACTACTGATACTGCTACAACTATTGCAACCGCAACTTCAACAATAATAACTTGTACTGCTACTACTAATGTGACTGGTACGACTACTACTACTACAACAACAAATACTAAAATAACTACCGCCACAACTACTACTACTACTGCTGCTATTGCTACTGCTGCTGCCACTTCTACTACTGCTACTATTGCTACTATTAATACTACTACTACTACTACTACTATAACAACAACGACGATGACTACTACTACTACTACTATAGCTATGACTGCTACTGCTACTACTACCATGATTGCTACAACTATTACTACTTCTACTATTGCTACTACTACTATTACTAGTACTACTATTATCGCAACTAGTACTATTACTACTTCTATTGCAACTACTACTTCTTATTCTACTACTACTAATGTTGCTATTACTGCTACTTCGACTACTAGTATTAGTACAATAACAATAACTACTACCACTACTACTACTACTACTAGTTTTCATACAATAACAACAAGTACTACTTCTTTGGCTACTACTGCTGTTGCCACTTCCATTACTGCTATCACAACTGCTACTTCAACTACTACTTCTACTTCTATGACTGCTGCAAATACTGCTACTACTACTACAACTACTATAACTACTACAGCTACTAGTAATACTATCATTTCTCATACGAACGACTTCCGACGATCTACTAGGGGACTGCGTGCGCCGATACGGCTGTTGCTGCTACTGCTGCAACTGCTACATCTATTACCACTGCTTCTACTACTGTTACTACTACCATTACTATTACTCCTGTTGCTACCTCAATTACTACTAATACAACTACTACAACTGATACTACTACAACTACTACTACTACAACTATTTCTACTATTAGTACTACTACTACTACTTCTACTATGGCTACCACTACTACTATTACGAATTCTACTACTACTACTACAACTATGACTACTATAAAGATTACTACTACATATATTGGTGCTACAATTGCTACTACCACAACTGCTACACTACCACTACTACTACCATTGCTACCACTACTGCTACCACTATATTTGATGTTACTACTGCTTGTATTACTACTAGTACTACTACTGCTACTAACTACTACTATTGCTACTACTACTACTACTACTACTACTACTACTACTTCTACTACTACTATGTTTCCTACTACTATTACTACTTCTGCTACTACTATATCTACTACTATTGTGACTACTATTATTACTACTAATTTTGATACTACTATTACTACAGTCGTTGCTATAGTATTACTACAACCACAACTACTACTTTTCCTACTACTACTGCAACTTTGGCTACTACTGCAACAACTACTGTTGCTACTGCTGTAGCTACTATAGCTACGACTACTACTGTTGCTACTACTACTACCACTACTACTGGTTCTAATGCTACAAGTACTGCCACCACTACTACTACTTTTACTACTTCTCCTCCTCCTCATTCTTAACCTACTACTATAACTAATACCACTGCTACTAATACTACTACAACAACTACTACTATTGCTTCTACTAATCCTACTACTATTGCTTCTACTGCTGCTGATACTAGTACCACTACTCCATCTACTACTGCTACTAATACAGCTCTGCTACTACTACTTCTACTACTAATATTACTATTACTAGCACTACTACTACTACAACAACCTCTACCACAGCTACTGTTTCTATGACTACTACTACTAATACAGCTACTACTACTACTATTCTTGCTACTGTGACTACTTGAACTAGAAGCACTACTGGTACTGATACTGCTACTACTACTCCTACTACTGATATTACCATCACTACTACTACTACAACTTCTACTGCAATTGCTGCTACTATTGCTGCTGTCGCTACTACTATTACTATACCTACTACGTCTCCTACAACTATTACCATTACTAATACTGCTGCTGCTACTATTGCTATTGCAGCTTCTGCTATAACTACTACTACTAAAAGGGCTACAATTGCTACTAATGCTACTACTACTACTACAACTACTACTCTTAATACTATTACTACTATTACTACAACTACTACTACTACTGCTCCTACTACTACTACAACTACTGTGGCAACCACTACTACTACTACTAATACTACTACTAATATTACTACTACCTCTACAGCTTCTACTACCACTACCACTACTACAACTACTACTACAGTTGCTGCTACTATTACTGCTACTACTGCTACTATTGCTACTAGTACTACTGCTACTACTTCTGCTACTTCTACTGCAGGTGCTACTACTGCTACTACTACTACTTCTGCAATTACTACTAACTGCTAGTACTAGTACTACTACTACCGCTACTACTACTACTTCTACTACTGCTATTGAATTTACTACTACTACTGCTACAACGGCTTCTACTACTACTACTGCTACTAATGCCGCTACTAATACTGCTACGACTGCTGCTACTACTATTGCTACCACCACCACTGCTGCTGCTGCTTCTACTACTAATACCACTACTATTTCTACTACTGCTGCTACTACATCAGCTCCTACAACAACTCCTACTATAATTACAACTACTATTTCTACTCTTGTTGCTACTACTACTATTGCTACTTCTACTACTTCTACTACTTTGGCTACCACCACTATTGCTTGTCCTCATACTACTGAAACTATAACTCCTGCAATTACAGCTATAATTACATACTACTTTTATGACTACTCGTGTGATTAGAACTACCAGTTCTTATACTATTACTAATACTGCTACTATTGTCAATTCAACTACTACCACTACTACTATTATAGCTATTGCGGCTACTATTACGGCTACTGCTACTACTACTACACATACTACTAATATTACATTTACTACTACTTCTACTACTACTGTTACTACTACTCTTGCTAATACTATATGTACTACTACTGCAATTGCTAGTACTATTACTATTATTACTACTACTACCACCACTACTACTACTTCTTTTGCAACTACTACAACTCCTACTACTATAATTCCTATTACTACTACTACTACTACAACTACAACTGCTACTACTTCTTCTTCTTCTATTACTACTACTACTACTACTACTACTTCTACTACTATTGCTGCTACTACCACTACTGCGATAACTATTACAACTCGTACTACTACAACATCTACTATAGCTTCCACTGTTGCTATTACTACCACAACTAATACTAATACTTTTGCTATTGCTACAACCCAAACAATAATTACTATTAGTACTACTACTGCTGCTAATATACTTCTGCTGCTACTGCTACTACTGCTGTTGCTACTACTACTACTACTGCAGCTAGTTCTACTAGTTTTGCGTCGACTATGAGTACTACTAATAATACAACTACCACAACTACTACTACAGCTACTACTACTAATACTACTACTACAATAATAACTATAACTGCTACCACTAATCTTATTACTACTAGTAATACTACTACTACAACTACTACTACTGCAACTACTACTGCAACTATTATTACTTCTATGACTGCTACTATATCTCATAATGCTACCTCTGCTACAACTGCAACTACAACTAGTACTCTTACTCTTACTACTGCTACTAATACTACTACTATTGCTATTATTGCTATAGGTACTGCTACTACTGCTACTACTCCAACTATCACTGTTGTTGTTGTTGTAACTACTACTGCTACTGTTACTATAATTACTAGTATTGCTACTACTATTGCTATGTCTACTCCTACTACTACAAACTACTATTACTACTTCAATGATTACTACTATTAGTACTACTACTATTGGTACTATTGCTACTACTATTGCTACTACTATGTCTACTTCTCCTAATACTACTACTATAACAACTACTACAATTACGTTGCTACTGCTTCTATTATAACTAACTACTACTACTACCACTACTATTTTTGTTACTACAACTACTAGTGCTACTACTGCTACTACTACTACTACTTTCGCTACTACTACTACTACTACTAGTACTACTGCTACTGCTACTATAGCTAATACTATTACTCTTTCTATTGCAACTACAGCTACTATTGCTATTACTACTATTTTTATTACTACTACTCCTTCTACTACTACTGCTTCTTCTAATATGAACACTAGTACTATTAGTAGTTATTATAGTAGTAGTAATAGTAATAGCAGGAGAAGGAGGAGAAGGAGTAGAAGTAATAGCCATAATAGCAACAGTAGTAGTAGTAGTCATAGTATTAGCAGCAACAGCAGCAGTAGTGGTAGTAGCTGTAGTAGTAGCAGTAGTAGTAGGATCAATAGCAGTAGTAATAGTAGTAGTAGTAGCGGTAATAATAGTAGTTATAGCAATAGTAGTAGCAGTAGCTATAGTAGTAGTAGTAGAAGTAGTAGCAGTAGCAGTAGTAGTAGCAATAATAGTAGTAGTTCTTATTGTAGAAGTCGTAACAACTATAGTAATAGCCACAAGAATCTTAGCAGCAGCAATAGTAGAAGTATCAGAAGTGTCAGTACTAGTAGTAGGAGAAACAGCAGTTGTAGCTAGTAGTAGGAGTAGTAGGAGGAGTAGTAGTAGTAGTAGTAGTAGCGATATGAGCAGCAGCAGCAATAGTAGCAGTACTAGTAGCAGCAGCAATAGGAGTTGTTGTTGTTGTTAAAATAATAGTAGTAATAGTAGGAGAATTAGGAGTATCAAAAGTAGTATTAGTAGCGATAGTAGTTGTAGTAGTAGCAATAGTAGTGGAAGTAGTAGGAGTAGTAGTAGCAATAGCAGGAACAACAACAGTATCAACAACAATAGTAGTAGTGGTAGTGGTGGTGGTGGTAGTAGTAGTAGTTGTTATTGTTGTTGTAGTAGTAGCAGTAGTTGTAGTTGTTGTTGTTATAGTTGTAGCGATAGGAGTAATAGCAATAGTTATCGTAGTAGTAGTAGTAGTAGGACTTGTCATAGTAGTGGTAGTTGTAGTGGGAATAGTTATAGAAATAGTAGTATTAGTAATAGTTTTATTTGTAGCAGTAGTAATTGGAGAAGTAATAGTCATAGTAGTTGTTGTGGTAATAGTAGTGGTAGTAGTAGTTGTTGTAGTAGTAGGTAGTACTAGTAGAAGTAGTAGTAGAAGCAACAATAGTAGTAGTTGGAGTAGTAGTTGTAGTAGTAGCAGTAATACTAGTGGTAGTAGTAGCTATAGTAATAGTTGTAGGACTTATAGTTGGAGTATTAGTTGTTGTAGTGGTAGAAGTAGTTGTAGTAGTAGTAGCAACAGTAGCAGTAGTAGTAGACATAGTAGTAGTAGCAACAGTAGCAATAATAGTAGACATAGTAGTAGTTAGAGTAGCAACAACAACATTAACAGTGATAGAAGTAGTATTCGTATTAGTAGCAGAAGTAGCAGCGACAGCAGCAATAGTAGTAGGTGTAGTAGGACTAGTAGTGGTGGTGGTGGTGGTAGAAGTAATAGTAGGATTAGTCGTTGTAGTAGCAGAGGTTGTAAGAGCAGTAGTAGTAGTAGAAGTAGCAGAACTAGTTGTAGTACTAGCAGGAGTAATAGTTGTAGCAGTAGCAACAGTAGTAGTAGTAGTAGCAAAAGTTGTAGTAGTATTGGTAGTAGCAAAAATATCAATTAGCAATAGTAGTAGTGGTTGTAGGAGTAGCAATAGTTGTAGTTTGCTGTATTAGCAGTTGTAGTAGTAGAATTAGCAGTAATAGTAGTAGTTGTTGTTATTATTATTATTGTAGTAATTGTAGTAGTAATTTTCATAGTAGATGTAATAGCTGAAGTAGTAGGAGTAAGGGTAGTAATAATATTAGGAATACTATTTGTAGTCGTGGTAGCCATGGTAGTAGTTGTAGTTGTTCTTGTTGTAGCATTAACAATAGTAGTAAGACTTGTATTAGTAGTGGGAGTAGTGGTAGGAGTAATAGTAGAAGTAGTAGTAGTAGTAATAGTAGTAGTTATTATTGTAATAATAATAGAAGTAGTTGTAGTAGTAGTGGTAGTTGTGGTAGTAGTAGTGGTAGTAGTAGTGGCAGAAGCAGTAATAGAAGTGGTAGTGGTGGTAGTAGTAGTAGTTGCAATAGTTGTAGTAGTAGTAATAATAGTAGAAGTTGTAGAAGAAGTACTAGTAGTAGAAGTAGTGGTAGTAGTAGTACTAGCACCAGTAGTAGTAGTAGTAGAAGTAGTTGTAGTAGTAGTACTAGTGACAACAGTAGCAGGAGTAGTAGGAGTAGGAGTAGTATTTGTAGTAGTGGTAGTAGGAGTATTAGTGGTTGTAGTAGTAGTAGTAGTAGTAGCAGTCATCGTAATAGTTGTAGTAGTAGCAGTAACAATAGTAGTAGTAGTAGTAGGAGTTTTGGGAGGGTGGTAGTAGTGGTAGTAGTAGGAAAAGTAGTAGTAGTTGTAGTAGTAGTTGTTGTTGTTGTAATAGTAGAGCCCGTTATAGTAGTAGTAATTATAGTAGTCGTAGTCATAGTTGTATTAGTGGTAGTAGTCAGAGCAGTAGTAGTAGCAGGAATAGTAGTAGTAGTTGTCATAGAAGTAGTAGAGGGACAAGAAGAGGTAGTTGTAGTAGTAGTAGTATTATTAGTAGTAGTAATAGGTGTTGGAGTAGGAGTAGTAGTTGGAGGAGGAGGAGTAGTGGTAGTAGGTGGAGGGTAGTAGTAGTTGTAGTTATAGTAGTAGGGCTAGCAGTAGATGTAATAATAGCAGGTGTATGAGTAGGAGTATTAATAGTAATTGTGGGAGTAGCAGTTATGGTAGTAGTAGTAGAAGTTGTAGTAGCGAAAGTAGTAGTGGTGGTAGTTGCAGTAGGAGTTGGTGCAGTGGCAATTGTAGTAGTAGCAACAGCAGTAGTAGTCATAGTAGTAATAGTAGTAGGAGTTGAAGGAGTAGTAGTCATTGTAGTTATCATTATAGTAATAGTATTAGTAGTTAAGGTCACAACAAGATATAGTAGTAGTTGGGGTACTAGTAGTTGTTGTAGTAGTACTAGCGGTCATTGTAGTAGCTATAGTATTAGTAGTAGTAGTAATAGTAATAGTAGTAGTAGTAGCAGTGGTGCTAGTAGTGGTTGTGGTAGTAGTTGTTGTTATTGTACTAGCTATAGTAGCAGTCAAAGTGGTTGTATTTGTTGTACTTGTATTAGTTCTTGTTGTAGTAGTGGTAGTAGTAGTAGTTGATGTAGTAGTAGGAGTGGGAGTTGGAGTAGGAGTAGGAATAATCATAGTTGTAGTAGTTGTAGTAGCTATAGTAAAAGTTGTTGTTGTAGCAGCAGTAGTAGTTGTAGCAGTAGTTGCCATAGTTGTAGTAGTATTAGTCATAGTAGTAATTGTTATTGTAGAAGTAGTAGTAGCAGCAGTAGTAGTTGTAGTAGGTAAAGTTGTGGCAGTAGTGCTTCTACTAGTAGTAGTAGTAGTGATAGTACTTTTTGTAGTAGTATTAGTAGCACTAGCTGTAGTAGATGTAGTAGTAGTTATTGTTGTTATTGTTGTGCTAGTAGCAATAGTAGTAGAAGTAGGAGTAGTAGGACTAGAAGCAACAGTAGTAGTAGCAGTAGCTATAGCAGCAATAGTAGCAGTAGTGGTATTACTAGCATTAGTAGTAGCAGCAGTAGCAGTAGCAGCAGTAGTAGTAGTAGCAGTAGCAGTAGCAATTGTAGTACCACTAGCCGTAGTAGTAGCAGTAGCAGTAGCAGTAGTAGTAGCAGTTGTAGTACTACTAGCCGTAGTAGTATTAGTAGCAGTAGTTGTGGTATTAGTAGGAATCAAAGTAGTAATAGCTATGTTAGTAGTTGTTGTAGTGGCAGCAGCAGTAATGGGAGTTGTAGTAGTAGTACTTGTAGCAGGAGTAGAAGTATTGTCATAGCAGAAATAGTAGTTGCAGTAATAGTAGTAGTAGTTGTTGTTATAGTAGTAGCAGTAGGAGTAGTAGTAGGAGTGGAAGTATTAGTAGGAGTGGAAGTTGGAGTAGTTGTAGTAGTAGTAGTGATAGTGGTTTTAGTTGTAGTAGTAGCTATAGTAGTAGTAGTACTAATCATAGTAGTAGTAGTAGTAGCACTAGTAGTAGTAGTAGTAGTTATTGTAATTCTAGTGGTAGTGGGAGTAGTAGTGGTTGTTATTCTTGTTGTAGTAGTAACAGTGGTAGTAGTAGTGAAAGTAGTAGCAATAGGAGTAGTAGTAGTAGTCGGACTAGTAGTAGTAGTAGTAGTATTAGTAGTATTAGTTGTTGTTGTTGTTGTTGTAGTAGTAGTAGTGGCAGTAGTAGTAGTAGTAGTAGTAGTAGTAGTAGTAGTAGTAGTTGTTGTTGTTATTATTGTTGTTGTTGTAGAATTGGTAGTAGTAGTAATATTAGTGGCAATGGTGGTAGTAGTAGTAGTTGCAGCAATAGCAAAAGTTGTAGTAGTAGTAGAAGTAGCAGTATTAGGAGTTGTGGCAGCCGTCATAGTAGTGGCAACATTAGTAGTAGTATTATTAGTAGTAGTAGTATTAGTTGTAGTAGTAGTTGTTGTTGTTGTTGTCTTTATAGTACTAGTAGAAGTAGTAGTAGTAATAGTAGTAGTTGTTGTTGTGGTCCTAATTATAGTAGTGGTAGTAGTTGTTGTTGTTGTTGTTGTTGTACCAGCTATAGTCGTAGTTGTAATCATTGTAGTTATTGTCATAGTAGGAGTAGTTGCTGTAGTAGTGGTAGAGTAGTAGTAGAGGTAGTAGTAGGATTAGTAGTAGGAGTAGGAGTAGGAGTTGCAGTGTGAGTAATCATAGTAGTAGTAGTTGTATTAGTAATAGTAATAGTTGTTTTAGTATTAGTAGTAGTTGTAGCAGTTGTAGTAGTAGTTGTAGTCGTTGAAGTAGTAGCAGTAGTGCTTCTAGTAGTAGTAGTCGTGGTAGTAGTAGTAGTCGCAACAGTATTATTTGTAGCAATAGTTTTAGAACTAGCTATAGTAGATGTGCTAAAAGTAGTAGTATCTATTATTGCAGTAGTAGTAGTTATAGTAGTAGGATTAGTAGCACTAGCAGCAGCAGGAGCAGTAGTAGTAGCAGAAGTAGTAGTAGTAGTAATAGTGGTGCTTGCAACAATAGTAGTAGCAACTGTAGTACTAGCATGAATAGTGGTAGTAGAAGCAGAAGCAGTAGTAGAAGCAACAATAGTAGTAGTAGCAGTAGCAATCATAGTAGTAGTAATAGTAGTAGTAGTTATAGTAGCAGCAGCAATAGTAGCTGTAGTTGTAGTAGCAATAGCAAGATAAGTAGTAATAACTATTATAGTAGTAGTTGTAGTAGCAGTAATAATAATAGGAGTGGTAGTAGTAGTTCTAGTAGCAGAAAAAAGTAGTGTTGTAGTAGAAGTTGTATTAGCATTAGCAATAGTTATTGTTGTTGTTGTAGTAGTAGTAGTTGGAGTAGTAGTAGGAGTTGGAGTAGTAGTACGCAAGGGAGTTGGAGTAGCAGCAGCAGCAGTAGTAGTAGCAATTGGAGCAATAGCAATAGTAGTAGTTGTTGTAGTAGTAGTGGTACTACGAGTAGTAGTAGTTGTTGTTGTTCTTATTGTTGTTGTTATAATTGTGTTGGTAGTAGTGAAAGTAGTATTAATAGTAGTAGCAGTAGCAAAAGTAGTAGTAGTTGTACTAGTACTAGTAGTGGCAGTAGTTGTAGTAGTTGTACTAGTACTAGTAGTAGCAGAAGGAGTTGTACCAGTAGATGTAGTAGAAGTATTAGTAGTAATAGTAGTAGTAGTAGTAGTACTAGTAGTACTAGTAGTGGCAGTAGTAGTAGTAGTTGCTATAGAAGTAATAGAAGTCATAGTTGTCGTTGTAGTATTAATAGTAGTAGTAATATTAGAGGCAGCAGTAATAGTAGTTGAAGTAGTAGTAATAGTAGCAAAAGAAGTAGTAGTAATAGAAATAGTAGTATTAGTAGTCATGGCAGTAGAAACAGTCATATAGTACTAGTAAATGTAGTAGCCACAGTAGAAGTAGTAGTATTAATAGCGTAGTAGTAGTTGTGTTAGCAATTATAATACTTGTAGTTGTTATTTTGGTGTGGTAGTGGTTGCAGAAGTTGTAGTTGTTGTAGAAGGAGTAGTAGTTGTTGTAGTAGTGATAGTACTAGTAGTAGAGGTTGCAGTTGAAGAAGTAGTAGTATGAGTAGAAGTAGGCATCGGAGCAGGAGTAATCGTAGTAGTTGTTGTGGTTGTAGTAGTAATAGCAGTAGTTGAAGTAGTAGCAGCAGTGCTTCTAGTAGTAGTTGTACTAGTAGTAGTACTAATAGTAGTAGCAATAGTATTATTTGTAGCAGTAGTAGTACTACAAGCTATAGTAGATGTAGTAGTAGTAGTAGCTATTGTTTTACTAACAATAGTCACAGTAGTATGAGTCGTAGTACTAGCAGTAGCAGTAACAGTAGTTGAAATTATAGTGGTACTAGCAACTATAGTAGTAGCATGAGTAGTAGTAGTAGTAGTAGCAGCAGCAGCAGTAGCAATTGTAGTAGTAGTTGCGGTAGCTATAGCATTAGTAGTAGTAGTAATAGTAGTAGTAAAAGCTATAGTAGTAGTAATTGTCGTAGTAGTAGTAGTAGTGAGAGTAGTAGTAGAAGTAGTACTAATTGCAACAGCAGAAGTGGTGTTGCAACAAAAGTAGTAGTTCCAGTAGTAGTAGTTGTTGTAGTAGTAGAAGTAATACAAGTAGTAATATGAGTAGGAGTTGGATTAAGAGTAGTAGTAGAAGTAGTAGTAGCAGTTGTTGTAGTATTAGTAGTTATGGTAGTAGTAGTAGTAGCAGTAGTAGCTCTGGTAGTAGTGGTAGTAGGAGTAGTAGTTATTGTGTTGCTGCTGTTGTAGTTGTAGTTCCAGTAGTAGTAGTAGTAGTGGTAGTAGTAGTAAAAGCAGCAATAGTGGTGGTGGTGGTGGTAGTAGTAGTAGTTGTAGGGTAGTAGTAGGAGCAGAAGGAGTTGTAGTTGTAGAAGTACTAGTAGTATTAGTAGTATTTGTAGTAGTAGTAGTACTAGTAGTGGTAGTAGTTGTAGTTGTTGTTGTTGTTGTTGTAGTAGTAGGACTAGTAGTACTAGTAGCGATAGCAGCAATAGTAGTATTAGTGGTCTTGGCAGCTGTCGTAGTAGTAGTTGTAGTTGTTGTTGTATTGGTAGTTGTAGTAGTGGGATTTTTAGTAGTAGTAGCAGCAGCAGTAGTAGTAGTCGTAGCAAAGCCATAGTAGCAGTAGTGGTTGTAATTATAGCAGAACTAGTTGTAGTTCTAGTAGTAATAGTAGCAGTAGTAGTTATATTAGTAATTAGTAGTAGCAGTAGCAGCAGAAGTAAGAGTAGTAGTCATACTAGTAGTAGTAGAAGAAGAAGAAAAAGTAGAAGTTATAGAAGTAGTAGTAGTTATTATAGTATTAGTAGGAGATGTAGTAGTATTAGTTGTTGTTATTGTTGTAGTATTAGTATTAATAGTAGTAGTAGTACCGGTAGTAGTACAAGTAGTAGCAGTAGTAGTAGTTGTAGCAGCAGAGCAGGAGTAGTAGTTGTAGCAGCAGCAGTAGGAGTAGTAGTTGTGATAGTAGTAGTAGTAGTAATAGCTTTAGTTATAGTAATCGTGGTAGTAGTTGCAGTAGTAGTAGTAGCAGCAACAGTAGAAGTAGCAATCATAGTAGTGGAAGTAGTCCTAGTAGTAGTAGTAGCAGAAGTAGTAGTTGTAGTAGTAGGAAATGTTTTAGTAGTTCTATTATTTGTATTAATAGTTGTAGTTGTAGGAGAAGTAGTGACATTAGTAGTAGTAGATGTAGTTATAGGAGTAGTAGTGGTATTAGTTATAGGAGAAGTGAAGTAACATTTGCAATAGTTGTAGTAGAGATAGTAATAGAAGTAGAAGTTGCAGTAGTAGTAGCAAAAGTAGTAGTAGTATTAGTAGTAGTTGTTGTAGCAGTAGTAGTAGTTGTGGTAGTAGGAGGAGAAGAAGTTGTTGTTGTTGTTGTTGTTATTGTTGCAGCATCAGCAACAGGAGTAATAGTAGTGTTAATTATTGTTGTAATAGTAGTAGTAGAAGTAGTAGCTATAGTATTTATAGCAGTAGGAGTAGTAGTAGCAGCAGTAGCAGTAGTAGTAGTAGTTAAAGTTGTAGTAGTAGCAATAGTAGTAGTAGTAGTAGTAGTAGTAGTAGTAGTAGTAGTCAGAGTAGGAGTTGTAGGAGAAGTTTTAGTAATATTAGTAGTAGCAGTATCGGTTGTTGTTGTAGTAGTAATAATAGTTGTAGCTGTAATAGTAGTAGAAGTAATAGTAGTAGAAGTTGTAATAACCATTGCTGTAGTAGTAGTTGTAGTAGTAATAATAATTATAGTAGTAGCGTTAATATTAGCTGTAGTAGCACTAGTAGTTGTAGGAGTTGTAGTTGCAGCAATAGTACTAGTACTCGTAGTAGTAGTAGTAAAAATAGTAGTAGTAGCAATAGTACTTATAGTAGTAGTTATTGTTGTTGTAGTAGTAGTTCTAGCACTCATAGTAGGAGAAGTCGTTGGAGTAGGGGTAGTAGTAGTAGTAGTAGTAGGAGTGGTAGAAGCAATAGGAGTTGGACTAGGAGTAGTAGTAGCAGTAGAAGTAGTAGTAGTTGTTGTAGTACTAGTAGCTGCAGTAGTAATAGTAGTAGTAGAAGCAGCATCAGCAGTAGTAGCAGCAACAACAGCAACAATAGTTGTAGTAGTACTGGTAATAGTGGTAGTAGTATAAATTAATGTTGTATTAGTAGTGGTAATATGACTCGTACTCTTAGCATTAGGAGTACTATTTGTAGTAGTAGGAGGAGGAGGAGGAGGAGTAGTAGTTGCTGTTGTCGTTGTTGTCGTTGTTATAGTAGCAACCATAGCATCAATAGTTTTACTATTATTATTAATAGCAATAGTAGTAGTAGTAGTATTAGTATAGTAGTGGTAGTAGCATTAGCAGTAGTAGTTGTGGTGGTGGTTGTAGTAGTAGGTGTTGGACTAGGAGTCGTAGTAGATGTAGTAGTAGTAGGAGGAGGAGGAGTAGTAGCAGTAGTAGGAGTAGTAGTAGGAATAGTAGTAGTAGAAGCAGTACTAGTAGTAGTAGTAGCAGCAGCAGTAGTAGCAAAAGCAATGCAAAGAGAACTAGCAGTATTATTCAAAATATTATTAGTTGCAAAAGTGGAGGGAGAAGTAGTAGAAGCGGTTGTACTAAAATATTATAATAGTAGTCTTAGTAGTAGTAGTAGTAGTAGTGGCAGCAGTAGTAGTAGTAGTAGTAGTGTTTGGCGTAGTAGTATCAGTACGAGTAGTAGTAGTAACAGTAGTAGTAGCAGCAGGAGTAGTAGTTGCAGTAGTAATAGTCATAATAGTAGTAGTAGTAGTAGCAATAGTATTATTTGTAGCAGTAGTACTACTACTAGCTATAGCAAATGTCGTAGTAGTAGTAGTAGTACGAGTCATTGTATAGTAGTAGCAGTATCAGTATCAGTAGTTGTAGCAGTAGTGGTACTAGCAGGAATAGTAGTAGCATGAGTAGTAGTAGTAGCAGCAGTAGCAGTTGTAGTAGTAGTTGTTGTTGTAGTAGTTATTGTTGTAGTTGTTGTAGTAGCAGTAGTAATAGAAGGAGTAATAGCTATAGTAGTAGTAGTACTAGTTGTAGCAGTAGAAGTACTATTGCAACAGAAGTAGTAGTTGCAGTAGTAGTAGTATTTGTTGTAGTAGTTGCAGTAGTAGTAGTAGGAGTACGAGTAGTAGTTCGACTAGGAGTTGGATTAAGAGTAGTAGTGGAAGTAGTAGTAGCAGTTGTTGTTGTAATAGTAGTTGTAGTTGTAGTGGTAGTAGGAGTAGTTGTTGTTGTTGTTGCTTTGGTATTTGTAGTTGCAATAGCAGTAGTAGTAGTAGTAGTAGTAAAAGTAGTAGTAGTAGGATTAGGAGTAGGAGTAGGAGTAGTAATAGGAGTAGAAGGAGTTGTAGTTGCAGAAGTAGTAGTAGTATTGGTAGTATTTGTAGTGATAGTAGTAGTAGTACTGGTAGTGGTAGTAGTTGTAGTAGTTGTAGTAGTTGTTGTTGTTGTAGTAGTAGTGGTTGTAATATTAGTGTCAGTAGTAGCAATAGTAGTAGTACTAGTAGTGATAGTAGCAGAAGTAGTAGTATTAGTGGTCTTTGCAGCTGTCGTAGCTGTGGCAGCAGCAGTAGTAGCGGTTGTTGTTGTAGTTGTAGTTATAGTAGTGGGAGTTGTAGTAGTAGCGGTAATTGCAATAGAAGAACTTATAGCAGTAGTAGCGGAGCCATAGCACTAGCAGTGATAGTAATTATCGTAGAAGTAGTAGTAGTGTTAGTAGTAATATTAGGAGTAGTAATTGTATTAGTAGTTAGCATTAGCACTAGTAGCAGTTGCAGTTGTAGCAGAAGTAGTAGTAGTAGTCATGGTAGTGGTAGTAGTAGAAGTAGTAGTAGTTGTTGTTGTCGTGTCTGTCCCGGACCTCTGCAACGTCCTCCCACGCCTTTGATTTTTGTGAGATATGGCACAAAGAACAGGAAAAGCGATTGACAAGAAAAAGCCGGACCCATTGCTGACTTTCGCGGTCGCCCTTACTCAACCAACTTGGATCTGAACTACTTTGAAGATCAAGTCTAATCGAAATCAGATTTCCTTTTCGTGCCATATGGCGCTTAGACTTTACTTTATCCCCTTTCTTCCCTTGCCTTTTATTTGTTCTCGAACGTCTTTATCTCCGTGTAGAAGCAAATGCTCCAAATTTATTACCAACCTTTCCTTCATTGATCTTACAACGAATAGCAGTTTTTCCATTGTAAATGAGTACGAAGCAATCGACGAATTTGTAGTATTAGTATTAGTTATAGTAGTAGTAGCAATAGTGGTAGTAGTTATTGTTGTAGTAGTAGTAGTTGTTGTTGTTGTTGTTGTAGTACAACTAGCAGTAGTAGTACCAGTTGTGGTAGTAGTAAAAGTAGTATTAGTAGTAGTAGCAGTAGTAGTTATTGTAGCAGCAACAACAACAATACTACTAGTGATAGTAGTAGTAGTAGTTGTTGTTGTAGCAGCAGTAGTAGCATTAGTCGTAGGAGTAGTAGAAGTAGAAATCGGAGTAGTGGATGTAGTCCAAGCAATAGTAGTAGTAGAAGTCATAACAATAGTAGTACTAGTGGTAGTTGAAGTAGTACTAGTGGCAATAGTAGTAGTAGTAATAGTAGCAAGAGTAGTAGTGGTAGTTGTAGGAAAAGTTTTAGTAGTTGTATTATTTATAGTAATAGTTGTAGTTGTAGGAGAAGTAGTGGTATTACTGGTTGTTGTTGTAGTTGTAGGAGAAGTAGTGGTATTAATTGTAGTAGTTGAAGTAGAAGTGAAGTAACATTAGCAGTAGTGGTAGTAGAGGAAGTATTAGATGTAGAAGTTGCAGTAGTAGTAGAAGTAGTAGTAGTATAAGTAGTAGTTGTTGTAGCAGCAGTAGTAGTTCTGGTAGTAGGATGAGTAGATGCTGTTGCAGCATCAGCAGTAGTAGGAGTAGTAGTGGTAGTTGTTGTTGTTGTAGTAGTAGAAGTAGTAGCTGTAGCATTAGTAGCAGTAGGAGTAGTGGTAGTAGTAACAATAGTAGTAGCAGCAGTGGCAGTAGTTGTAGTTGTTGAAGTAGTGGTAGCTATATTAGTAGTGGAAGTAGTTGTAGCTGGAGTAGGAGTCGTAGCAGAAGTTTAAGTAATAGTAGTAGTAGCAATCGTAGTTTTTATAGTAGTAATAATAGTAGTAGCAGTAAGAGGAGTAGTAGAAGCTATAATAGCCGTTGTTGTAGTAGTAGTTGTAGTAGTACTAATATTTGTAGTAGTAGTGGTAGTATTAGCTGTAGTAGCAATAGTAGTTGTAGGAGTTGTAGTAGCAGCAATTGTACTTGTACTAGAAGTAGTAGTAGTTGTAGTAGTAGTAGTAGTAATAGGAGTAGAAGTACTTGTAGTAGTACTAGTAGTAGTTGTTGTTGTAGTAGTAGTTATTCTAGTACTCATAGTAGTAGAAGTAGTTGGAGTCGGGGTAGTAGTTGGAGGAGTGGTAGAAGCAGTAGGAGTTGGAGTAGGAGTAGAAGTAATAGTAGAAGCAGCAGTAGTTGTTGTAGTACAGTTAGCAGCTGTAGAAATAGTAGTAGTAGTAGGAGCAGCTGGAACAACAGCAGTAGTAGCAGCAATAGTAGCAAAAATAGTTGTAGCAGTAGTGGTAGTAGTGGTAATAGGACTCGTACTAGTAGCAATAGGAGTAGTAGTAGTAGAAGTAGATGTTGTTATTGTCATAGTTGTTGTTGTTATAGTAGCTATAGCAGCAATAGTTATAATATTAGTGTTAAAAGTAATAGTAGTAGTAGCAGTAGTAGTAGTAGTAGTAGTAGTAGTAGTATGGTAGTGGTAGTAGTGGTAGTATTAGTAGTTGTGGTAGTGGTGGTGATAGTAGTAGTAGTTGTTGAGTAGGAGTTGGACTACAGCTCGCAGTAGATGTAGTAGTAGTAATAGGAGGAGGAGGAGTAGTAGCAGTTGCAAGAGTAGTAGTAGGAATAGTTGTTGTTGTAGTAGTGGTAGTAGTAGTAGCAGTAGTAGTAGTAGTTGTAGTAGTTGTAGTTGTTGTTGTAGTAGTAGTAGTAGAAGTAACAGTAGTAGCAGTAGCAGCAGAAGCAGTACCAGTAGAAGTAGTAGTATTATTCAAAGTAGTAGTAGTTGCAAACGTAGAAGGAGTAGTAGAAGCAATTGTACTAATAATTACATGATAGTAGACTTAGTAGTAGTAGTAGTAGTAACAGCAGCAGTAGTAGTAATAGTAGTAGTAGCAGTAGGAGAAGTAGTAGCGGTAGGAGTAGTTATAATAGTAGTAGTAGTAGTAGTAGTGGTAGTATTAGTAGGAGGAGGAGGAGGAGGAGGAGGAGTGCAGTATCAGTAGTAGTTGGCGTGGTAGTCATAAAAGTAATAGGATTGTTAAGAGTAGTAGTGGCAGTTGGAGTAGTAGCAGTAATAGTAGTAGTAGCAGTTGAAGTAGTAGTAGTGTTAGTATTAGTAATAGTTGTAGTAGTGTCAGTATTAGTATTAGTAGTACCAGTAGTTGTAAAGGCTGTAATAGTCACAATTGTACTAGTATCAGAAAGGGTAGCGGTAGTATTAGTAGTAGTAGTTGTAGTTGTTATGGTAGTAGAAGTTATAGTATTAGCAATAGTAGTACTAGAAGTTTTAGCAGGAGTGGTAGTTGTGGCAGTAGTAGAAGTAGTAAGAGTAGTGGTAGTAGCAGTAGGTGTAGGGGTGGGAGTAGTAGTAAGAGTTGTAGTAGGAGTTGGTGTAGGAGTAGGAGTAGAAGTAGGAGTTGTAGTATTAGTAGTAGTAGTGTTAATATTAACAGTATTAGTACCAGTAGTAGCAGGAGGAGTAGTAGTAGCAATTATACTTGTAGTGGAAGTAGTAGTAGTTGTAGTAGTAGCCATAGTAGTAGCAAATGTAGTTGTAATTGTAGTGGCAGTAGCAGTAGTGGTAGCAATAGTAGTGTCAGTAGTAGTAGAAGCAGCAGTAGTAGTTGTTGATATTCTAGATGCAATAGCAGCAGTAGTAGTAGTAGTAGTTTTTGTTGCTATTGTTCTAATAATAGTAGAAGAAGTAGTAGTGGTTGCAGTACAAGAAATAGTAGTAGATGTTGCAGTAATAGTAGCATTAGTAGTAGTAGTTGTTGTTATTGTTGTAGTAGTGGTAGTGGTAGCAACAATAATAGTATTAACAATGGCATCAGCAGTAGTCATAGCAATAATTGCATTAGTAGCAGCAATACTAGTAGGAGTAGTAGAGGTAGTAGCAGAATTAGTAGTAGTAGTAGTGGAAGTAGGAGTAGTAGTAGTAGTAGCTATATTTATAGTTGTAGTAGTAGTAGGAGTAGCAGCAGCAGTAGTAGTAGACGCTTTAGTAGTAGTAGTAGTAGTAGTAGTAGTAGTAGTAGTAGTAGTAGTAGTAGGGCAAGTAATCGTAGTTGTAGTCGTAGCAGTAGTTGTAGTGGTAGCAGGAGTCGTAGTAGTATTAATTTTGGTAGCAGTAGAAGTTGTAGTAGTAGAAGTAGTAATCATAGTATCAGTAGTAGCGGCAGCAGTAGTGGTAGTAGTAGTTGTGGTAGTTGTAGCAGCCGTAGTAGTGATACCGGTAGTAGCAGCAGTGGTGGTTGTAGTTGGAGAAGTAGTAGTAGTTGCAATAGTCAATGTAGTAGAACTAATAGAAGTAGTAGCTGTTGTAGTAGAAGTAGTAGTAGAAGTACTAATAACAGTAGCAGTATGAGTGAAAGTAGTAGTAGTAGTATTAGAAGTAGTTGTTGTTGAATCAGAAGTTGTAGTAGTCATAGAATTAGTAGAAGTGAAAGTAACAGAAGTAGTAGCAGTAGTAGTAGTAGAAGTAGCAGCAGCAGCAGCAGAAGTAGTAGTAGTATTAGAAGCAGTAGCACTATAGCAGCAGCAGTTATAGTAGCAATAAGAGTAGTAGTAGGAGAAGTAAAGTAGTACTAGCACTAGTTGTAGTAGTGGAAACAACAGTAGCAGTAGTTGCAAAATTAGTATTAGTAGTACTAATACTATTAGTAACTGCAGTAGTAGTTGTCGTAGTAGTAGTTATAGTAGCTGTAGTAGCAGTAGACGTAGTAGTAACAGTTGTAGTAGTAGCAACAACAGTAGTAGTAGTATCAGTAGCTGCAGTAGTTGTAGCAGTAGTAGCAGTAGTAGTAGCAGTAGTAGCAACAGTACTAGCAGTAGTAGTTGTTGTAGTTGTAGTAGTAGTAGTAGTCGTAGTAGTCGTAGTAGTAGTAGTAGTAGTAGTAGTAGTAGTAGTAGTAGTAGTAGTAGTAGCAGCAGTAGTAGTAGTAGTAATAGTAGTAGCAACAGCAGTAGTAGTTGCAATAGTAGTAGCAGTAGTAGCAGTAGTAGCAGAAGTAGTTGCGTAGTACTACTAGTAGTAGTAGAAGCAGTAGCTGTAGCAGTAGTAGAAGTAGTAGTAGAAGTAGGAGTGGAAGTAGTAATAGCTGACATAGTAGTAGTAACAGCAGCCGCAATTGTAGTAGTAGTAGTAATAGTAGTTGTAATAGTTGCAGTACTAGTAGTAGTAGCAGTAGTAGTTGCAATAGTAGCAAAAGTAGGGGTAGTAGTAGTAATAGTAGTAGTAGCTGTAGAAGCATCCCAGTAGCTGTAGAAGTAATAGTCCTAGTAGTAGTTGTTGTAGTTGTAGTAGTGGCAGTAGGAGTAACAACGACAATAGTAGATGCACTAGTAGTAGAAGAACTAGAAGCAGCTGTAGTGGTTGTAGTAGTAGCAGCAATATTAATGGTTATAGTAGTGGTAGTGGCAACAACAATTGTAGTAGCACCAGTTGTAGTAGTAGAATTGTAGTAGCAGTAGTAGTAGTCCTTGTAGTTGTAATAATAATAGTAGTAAATCAAGTAGAAATAGTAGCAGAATTAGTAGTAGTTGGAGAAGAAGTAGTAGTAGTTGTAGTAGTGGTAGTAGTCATAGAAGTTGTAGCAGTTGTAGCTGTAGTAGTAGTAGTGCGGGTGCTACCAATACAATTAGCATTAAAGTAGCAGAAGTAGTAGCAAAAGTAGTAGTAGTAGTCATAGTAGTAGTAGTAATATAATTAGTATTAGTAGTAATCGTATTAGTAATAGTAGTATTGTAGTTATAGTATTAGTCATAGTAGTATTTTTAGTAGTAGAAGTTTTAGTTGTAGTTGTACTAGTAGTGGTTGCAGTAGTCGTCTTGTGATTAGTGGAAGAGGTTGTCATTGTAGCTGTAGTTGCAGTAGTTGCAGTAGTTATAGTAGTAGGTGTAGCAGTAGTAGGAGTACTAGTAGTAGTAGTAGTAGTAGTAGCAGCAGCAGTAGCGATAGTAGTGGGAAAAGTATTAGTAGCAGCAGCAGTAGTCCTAGTAGTAGGAGTAGTTGTAGTAATAGTAGCAGAAGGAGTAGTAGCAGCAGCAGCAGTAGTACTAGTAGTAGTAACATGAGTAGTAGAACTAATAGTAGTAGTAGTAGTAACAGCAGTAGTTGTTGTTGTTGTTGTTGTAGTAGTAGCATTAGTACTAGTCATAGTAGTACTAGTAATAACATCAGTTGTAGTGGTAGCTGGAGTTGTAGTAGATGTTGTTGTTGTTGTTGTAGTAGTAGTAGTGGCAGTGGTAGTGAGAGTAGTAGTGGTAGTAGTCGTAGTAGTCGTAGTGGTAGTAGTAGTAGAAGTAGCAGTAGTAGTAATAGCAGTCCTAGTAGTAGTAGTAATAGTAGTAGTAGGAATGGGAATTATGGTACGAATTCGTCCAAGAGAAGGGGTTCTAGTAGGTGTAGTATTAAGAGTAGCAATTGCTGCAGCGGTAGTAGTTGCAATGCTAGTAGCTGTTGCAGTAGTAGTAATAGTAGAAGCAGTTGCATTAGCAGTTGTCGCATTAGCAGCAACAGTCGTCATTCTAGTAGTAGTAGTAGTAGCAGTAGTAGCAGTAGTAGCAGTAGTAGCAGTAGTAGCAGCAATTGTGGTAGCAGAGGTAGTAGTAGCCATAGTATTTGTAGTACCATTTGTATTAGTAGTAGAAATGTTAGTAACAGTAGAATTATTGTACTAGTAGTGTTAGTTGTAGATGTATTTGTAGTAGTAGTGTTAGTAGTAGGAGGAGTTGTAGTAGTAGCAGTTGAAGTAGTAGTAGGAGGAGTTTAGTAGAAATAGCAGTAGTAGCAGTAGTTGCAGTAGTGGTAGTAGTTGCAATGGTAATCGTAGTAGCAGTAGTAGTAGCTATAGAAGTACCAGTAGTAGTAGCAGTAGTGTTAGTGGTATCATTAGTACTAGTAGAAGTAGCCGTAGTTGAAGTAGTAGTAGCATCTATAGTAGTAGCTGTAGGAGTGTGTGTTGTAGTAACCATAGTAGTAGTCATAGTAGTAGTCATAGTAGTACTTGTAGTAGTAGCAGTAGTAGTCATAGTGGCAACAGTAGCAATTGCAGCAGTCGTAGCAGTAGTAGTAGCAACAATAGTAGGAGATATAGTAGTAGTTGTTGTAATAGTAGTAGTAGGAATACTAATTCTAGCAGTAGTAGTTGTTATAGCAGTAGGAGGAGTAGTAGTATTTTTAGTAGCAGCAGCAGCAGCAGTAGTAGTAGCAACCATAGTAGTAGCAGTTGTAGTAGCAATTATTTTGGCAGTAGTAGTAGTTGTGGCAATTATAGCAGCAATAATAATGCAGCAATAGTAATAGTAGTAGTAGTAGCAATCGTAGTAATAGTAGTAGTAGCAGTAGAAGTAGTCATTATCGTAGAAGTAGTAGTTGTTGTATTATTATTAGTATTAATTGCGGAAGTAGTACCTGAGGTAGTAGTAGTAGTAGTAGTAGAAGAAGCAGTATTAGATGTATTAGTAATAGTAATGGTAGTTGGAGTGATAGTAATAGCAGCAGTGGTAGCAGTAGTTGCAGTAGTAGTAGGAGTAGGAGTAGTAGTAGTAGAAGTAGGAGCAATTGCTACAATTGCAACGGGTAGTAGTGATAGCAGTAGCAATAGTAGTAGCAGTAGTAATTACCGTTGTAGCACTTGTACTATTAGGAGTACTGGTAGTAGTGGCAGTAAAAGTAATCATAGAAGTAGTAGTTGTTGTTGTTGTTGTAGTAGCAGTATTAGAACTCGTAGTAGTAGTTATAGCAGTAGTAGCTATAGTAGTGGTAGCCATAGTAATAGAAGCAGTAGTAGCAGAAGTAGTAATTGCAATAGTTGCAGTAGAAGAAGTAGCAATAGTTGTAGTTGTAGAAGTAGTAGTAAGAGAAGTATTAGGAGAAGTTGGTAAGCTTGTAGTAGTTGTTATTGTAGGAGAAGAGGAAGTAGTAGCAGTAGTAGTAAAATTCATAGTTGTGGCAGTAATAGTTTTAGTGGTTGTACTAGTAGTAGCAATAGTTGTTAAAGTAGTTGTAATAGTAGTAGTGGTTGCAATACCAATAGAAGCATTAGTAGGAGTAGAAGTAGTAAAAATAGAAGTAGTAAAAGCAATATTTGCAGTAGTGGCAGTAGTAGTAGTAATAGTATTCACTGTAGCAGCAGTAATAGTAGTAGTAGTAGCAGCAGTAATAGTAGTAATAGCAGTAGAAGGAAAGCAGAGTAGTGGCAACAGTAGCAGTAGCATTAGTAGTAGTTGTAGTATTAGTAGCTGCAGTAGTAGCAGTTGTAGTATTACTATTATCAATAGTAGCAGTAATAGTAGTAGTAGTGGTCATAGTGGTAGATGTAGCAGTAGTAGCAGGAGTTGTAATAGTAGCAGTATTCATAGTAGAAGTAGTAGTAATCGTAGTCGTAATAGTTGAAGAAGTAGAAAAAGTAGTAATAATAGTAGTAGTAGTAGAAGAAGAAAAAGTAGTAGCAGTAGTAGTAATAGTAGCAGTAGTAGTAGCCATAGTCGTTGTAGCTGCAGTAGTTGTAGAAGGAGGAGAATTTGTAGTAGTAGCAGTAGTAGTTGTAGTACTAGTAGTAGCTGGAGTTATGGTAGTAGCAACAATAGTTGCAGTATTAGTACTAGAAGTAGCAGTTGCAGTTGCAGCAGCAGCAACAACAACAGTAGCAATAATAGTCGTCATAGTAATAGTATTAGCAGTTGTTGTCGTAGAAGCAGTAGTAGTATTAGGATTACTGCTAGTACTAGTAGTTGCTGTAGAAGTAGCGATAGTAGTTGTAGCAGTTGTAGTAGTAGCTGTAGAAATAGAAGTCGTAGTAGCAGTAGTAGTGGCCGAAATAGCAGTACTAGCGGTAGTAGTGGGAGTAGCTGCAGCAGCAATAATAGTAGGTGAAGTAGTAGTTGTTGTTGTAGGAGTAGTAGTTGTTATAGTAGGTATAGTAGCAGTTATAATAGTAGTGCTAGTAGTAGCAGTAGTCGTAAAAGTAGTGGTGGTAGTAGTAGTGTGGTAACTATAGTAGTAGAAGCATGAGTAGCGGCATTAGTTGTAATAGTAGTAGTAGTAGTAATAGTTGTAGTAATGGTAGTAGTAGTAGTAAGAGTGTTAGTAGTAGCAGCAGCAGCAGTAGTAGTAGAAGTAGTAGCAGTGTAGTATTTGTAGAAGTAGTAGAAGTGTAGTATTTGTAAAAGTAGTAGCAGTAGTCATAGTCGTTGCAGTAGTATTAGTAGTAGTTACAGTAGTAGTAGTCGAATTAGTAGCAACAGCAGTTAGAGCAGCAATAGTTGTAGTTGAAGTAGTAGTAGTACTAGTAGTAGTAGTCGTAATTGTAGGAATAGCAGTAGTGGCAACAGTAGAAGTAGCAGTTGTAGTAGCAGTCAAAGCCACTATGGTTGTAGTTGTTGGAGTAGAAGTAGTAGTGGTAGTAGTAGTCATAGTAGTACTAGTAGTGGTTATAGTAGTAGCAGCAGTAGTTGTCGTAGAAGTAGAAATAGTAGTAGTACTAGTTGCTATTGTAGTAGAAGCAGTATTAGTAATAGTAGTAGTGTTAGTAGTAGTAGCAGTAGTAGCAGAAGTAGAAGTAGTAGAAATAGTAGTAGATGTAGTATTAGTAGTAGTTGTTGTTGTTGTAGTAGCAGCAATTGTAGTAGTCATAGTAGTAGTAGTAGTAGTAATAGGAGTAGTAGTAGAAGGAGAAGTAGTAGTAATAGCACCAGAAGTAGTTGCGGTAGTAGTAGTATTAATAATAGTAGTAGTAATAGTAGTTGTAGTAGTAGTAGTTATAGTTTTAGTAGTAGAAGTACTAGTAGTAGTAATAGAAGTTGTAGGAGTAGTAGTAGTGTTAGTAATAAGTGTAGGAGAATGAGTGGTTGTTGTAGTAGTAGCAGTAGTAGCAGTACTTGCAGTAGTAGCAGCAATAGTAGCTGCACTATTGGTGGTTGAAGTAGTAGTAGTAAAGTTCCTAGTAGCCATTCTTGTTGTAATAATAGTAGTAGTAAAACTAGGATAAATAGTAGCAATAGTAGTAGCCAAAGTTGTAGTAGTTAGAGAAGTAGTAGTAGTAGTAGTAGTACTGGAAGTAGTCATAGAAGTTGTAGTAGTTGTAGCAGTTGTAGTCAGAGTATTAGCAGTACAAGCAATAGAAGTAACAATAAAAATAGCAGAGCTAGTAGTAGAAGTAGTAGTACTAGTAGTAGTGGTAATCTGATTAGCATTAGTAATAATAGTATTGTAATGATAGTATTAGTCATAGTAGTATTTTTAGTAGCAGGGGTTGTAGTGGTAGTCGTATTAGTAGAAGTTGTTGTAGTAGTAGGAGTAGTAGTAGAAGTAGTCATTGTAGCAGTAGTTGCAATAGTTGCATTAGTTGTAGTGGTAATAGTAGCAGTAGTAGGAGTACTAGTAGTAGTTGGAGTAGTAATAGTAGAAGAGAAGTAGTACAAGTAGTAGTAGTTGAGTCAGTAGCTGTAGCAATACTAGTAGCAAGACTAGTAGAAGTAGCACTAGTCATAACAATAGTAGTTGTAGTTGCATTAGGAGTAGAAGAACTAGCAATAGTAGTGGTAGTAATAGCTATTGTAGTAGTAGTAGTAGTAGTAATAAAAGTAGTAGCAGCAGTAGTAGTAGTAGCAGTAGTACTAGTAGTAGTAATAGTGGCAGTAGAAGTAGAAGTAGTCATAGCAATAGTCACAGTTTTAGTAGTAGTGGTAGTAGTAGTACTTGTATTAACAACAATAGTAGTAGTAGAATGAGAAATAGTAGAAGTTGTAGATGTAGTATTAGTAGTAGGAGTATCTGGAGTATTTTTAATAGCAGCAGAAGTTGTTGTTGTTGTAGGAGTAGTAGTATTAGTGATTGTAGCAGAAGTTGCAGTAGTTGAAGTAGTAGTAGCTAGCAATAGTAAGAGTAGCAACAACAATAGTTGTAGTAGCAAAAGTAGTAGTAGTAGTAGCTATAGTAGTTGTAGTAGTAGTAATAACAAAAGCAGTTGAAACAAAAGTAGCAGTAGTTGTAGTAAGAGCAGCAGCATTAGTAGTTTTAGTAGTAGTTGTTGTTGTTGTAGTAGTACTCATAGTTCTCGTTGTAATAGTAGCATTACTAGTAGTTGCAGACGTAGTGGTAGTCGTAATAGTAGTACTAGAAGTTGAAGTAGTTGTTGTAGTAGTAATAGTAGTAGTAGCCGCAGTAGTTGTTGTTGTAGGAGAAGTAATAGTTGTAGCAGCAGCAGTAATGGTAGTGTTGGTTATAGTAGTATTAGTTGTAGTAGTAGCAGCAGTAGTTGTAGTAGTAGCAGTCACAATTGTAGTAATAGTAGTAGTGGTAGTAGCCATGGTAGTAGTTGCAGTAGCAAAAGCAGTAGTAATAGCAACAGTAGTACTAGCAGAAGTGGTAGCTAAATAGTAGTAGCAATAGGAGTAGTAGTAGTAGCAGTACTAACAGTCGGAATAGCTGTAGAAGCTATAGTAGTAGTAATACTTGCATTCGTAGCGGTAGCAATAGAAGTTGTAGTAGTGGTAGTAGTACTGCTACTAACAGTAGTAGTACTAGTAGAAGTAGTAGTAGTTGTTGTTGTTGTTGTTGTTGCTACTGCTGTTGCTATAGTAGTTGTGGTCATAGTGGGAGTAACAATAGGAATAGGTGTAGGAGAAGGAATACTAGTAGGAGTAGTTGTAGCAGTAGCAGTAATTGTAGGAGTCGCAGTTGTGGTAGTAAATGTCATAGTAGTAGTAGTTGTTGTTGTTGATGTTGTAGCAGTAGAAGTAGTAATACTAGCATTAAAAGTAGTAGTTGTAGTAGTTGTGTTTAGAGTAGTCTAAGTAGTAGTAGTTGTAGTAGTCATTGTAGTAGTAGTCATAGTAATATTTGTAGTAGTAGAAGTAGTAGTAGTAGTAGTGGTAGTAGTATTCATAGTAGTAGTAGAAGTATAAGCAGCAATTATCGCACAATAGTAGTAGTACTAGTAGTAGTAATAGCTGTAGTAGTACTAATTGTAGAATTAGTAGTTGGGGTATCAGTTGCAGTAGTAGTAGTGCTAGTAGTAGTAGTAGTAACAATAGCTGTAGGAGTAGTTGTTGCAGTAGTAGTACTGGTACTAGTAGGAGTAGTAGGAATAACTATAGTAGTAGTAGTAGTAGTAGTTGTTGTTGTTGTTGTTGTTGTTCTTGTAGTAGTAGTAGAAGAAGAAGAAGAATAAGTAGAAGTAGTAGAAGTAATTGTAGTAGGAGTAGGAGTAGTAATAGTAACTATAATAGTAGTAGCAGTAGTACTAGGAGCAATAGTAGAAGTTGTAATAATAATAGTTGCGATAGTAGTAGTAGTAGCAATAGTAGCAATAGTAGTAGTTGTAGTAGTGGTGGTGGTGGTAATAATAGTAGTAAGAGTAATAGCAATAGTAGTAGTTGTAAATGTAGTGGTAATAATAGTAGTTCTAGTTGTTGTTGTTGTTGCTGTTGTTGTATTAGTAGAACTACAATTAGTTGTAGTAGTAGTGATAGTAGTTGTAGCAGCAGCAGTAATGGTAGTGTTGGTTATAGTAGTATTAGTTGTAGTAGTAGCAGCAGTAGTTGTAGTAGTAGCAGTCAAAATTGTAGTAATAGTAGTAGTGGTAGTAGCCATGGTAGTAGTTGTAGTAGCAAAAGCAGTAGTAATAGCAGCAGTAGTATTAGCAGAAGTGGTAGCTATAATAGTAGTAGCAATAGGAGTAGTAGTAGTAGTAGTACTAACAGTTGGAATAGCAATAGAAGCCAAAGTAGTAGTAATAGTAGCATTCGTAGCGGTAGCAATAGTAGTTGTAGTAGTGGTAGTAGTACTGATACTAGCAGTAGTAGTACTAGTAGAAGTAGTAGTAGTAGTAGTTGTTGTTGTTGCTACTGCTGTTGCTCTAGTAGTAGTGGTCATAGTGGGAGTAACAATAGGAATAGGTGTAGGAGAAGGAATACTAGTAGGAGTAGTTGTAGCAGTAGCAATAATTGTAGGAGTCGCAGTAGTGGTAGTAAATGTCATAGTAGTAGTAGTAGTTGTTGTTGTTGATGTTGTAGTAGTAGAAGTAGTAATACTAGCAATAAGAGTAGTAGTTGTAGTAGTTGTGGTTGCAGTAGTCTAAGTAGTAGTAGTTGTAGTAGTCATTGTAGTAGTACTCATAGTAATATTTGTAGTAGTAGAAGTAGTAGTAGTAGTAGTAGTGGTAGTAGTATTCATAGTAGTAGTAGAAGTAGCAGTAGCAATTATAGTGCAGTAGTAGTAGTACAAGTAGTAGTAATAGCTTTAGTAGTACTAATTGTAGAATTAGTAGTTGGGGTATCAGTTGCAGTAGTAGCAGTGCTAGTAGTAGTAGTAACAATAGCTGTAGGAGTAGTGGTTGCAGTAGTAGTACTGGTACTAGTAGGAGCAGTAGGAATAATTATAGTAGTAGTAGTAGTAGTAGTAGTAGTTGTTGTTGTTGTTGTTCTTGTAGTAGTAGTAGAAGAAGAAGAAGAAGAAGTAGAAGTAGTAGAAGTAATTGTAGTAGGAGTAGGAGTAGTAATAGTAACTATAATAGTAGTAGCAGTAGTACTAGGAGCAATAGTAGAAGTTGTAATAATAATAGTTGCGATAGTAGTAGTAGTAGCAATAGTAGCAATAGTAGTAGTTGTAGTAGTGGTGGTGGTGGTAATAATAGTAGTAAGAGTAATAGCAATAGTAGTAGTTGTAAATGTAGTGGTAATAATAGTAGTTCTAGTTGTTGTTGTTGTTGCTGTTGTTGTATTAGTAGAACTACAATTAGTTGTAGTAGTAGTGATAGTAGTTGTAGCAGCAGCAGTAATGGTAGTGTTGGTTATAGTAGTATTAGTTGTAGTAGTAGCAGCAGTAGTTGTAGTAGTAGCAGTCAAAATTGTAGTAATAGTAGTAGTGGTAGTAGCCATGGTAGTAGTTGTAGTAGCAAAAGCAGTAGTAATAGCAGCAGTAGTATTAGCAGAAGTGGTAGCTATAATAGTAGTAGCAATAGGAGTAGTAGTAGTAGCAGTACTAACAGTTGGAATAGCAATAGAAGCCAAAGTAGTAGTAATAGTAGCATTCGTAGCGGTAGCAATAGTAGTTGTAGTAGTGGTAGTAGTACTGCTACTAGCAGTAGTAGTACTAGTAGAAGTAGTAGTAGTAGTAGTTGTTGTTGTTGCTACTGCTGTTGCTCTAGTAGTAGTGGTCATAGTGGGAGTAACAATAGGAATAGGTGTAGGAGAAGGAATACTAGTAGGAGTAGTTGTAGCAGTAGCAATAATTGTAGGAGTCGCAGTAGTGGTAGTAAATGTCATAGTAGTAGTTGTTGTTGTTGTTGTTGATGTTGTAGTAGTAGAAGTAGTAATACTAGCAATAAGAGTAGTAGTTGTAGTAGTTGTGGTTGCAGTAGTCTAAGTAGTAGTAGTTGTAGTAGTCGTTGTAGTAGTAGTCATAGTAATATTTGTAGTAGTAAAAGTAGTAGTAGTAGTAGTGGTAGTTGTATTCATAGTAATAGTAGAAGTAGCAGCAGCAATTATAGCGCAGTAGTAGTAGTGCTAGTAGTAGTAATAGCTGTAGTAGTACTAATTGTAGAATTAGTAGTTGGGGTATCAGTTGCAGTAGTAGCAGTGCTAGTAGTAGTAGTAGTAACAATAGCTGTAGTAGTAGTGGTTGCAGTAGTAGTATTGGTACTAGTAGGAGTAGTAGGAATAACTATAATAGTAGTAGTAGTTGTTGTTGTTGTTATTGTGGTTGTCGTTCTTGTAGTAGTAGTAGTAGAAGAAGAAGAAGTAGAAGTAGAAGAAGTAATTGTAGTAGGAGTAGGAGTAGTAATAGTAACTATAACAGTAGTAGCAGTAGTACTAGGAGCAGCAGTAGAAGTAGTAATAATAATAGTTGCGATAGTAGTAGTAGTAGCAATAGTAGCAATAGTAGTAGTTGTAGTAGTAGTGGTGGTGGTAATAATAGTAGTAAGAGTAATAGCAATAGTAGTAGTTGTAAATGTAGTGGTAATAATAGTAGTTCTAGTTGTTGTTATTGTTGTTGTTGTTGTTGTTGTTGTAGTAGTAGAACTACAATTAGTTGTAGTAGAACTACAATTAGTTGTAGTAGTAGTGATAGCAGTAGTAGTTGTTGTTGCACTAGCAATAGTAGTGGTAATAGTAGTAGAAGTAGTAATAGAAGTAGTAGTAGTTGTAATAAGAGCTACAGTAGTAATAGGAGTAGCAGGAGTAGTAGCAGCAGCAGTAGTTGTAGTAGTACCTGTAGTAGTAGAAGTAGCAGCCACAGTAGTAGTAGAAGTAGAAATAGTAGTAGTAGTGGCAGTAGTAGTAGTCGCAGTCGCAGGAGAAGTTGTAATAGTAGTAGTAGTACAATTAATAGTTATAGTAGTAATAGTAGTGGTAGTTAAAGCAGCAACACGTGTAGTAGTAGTAGTATCAGTAGTAGTAGTTGCAGTTGAGTAGTCATGCAAGTAGTAGTAGCAACAGTAGCAGTAGCAGCAGTAGTAGGAGTGATACTAGTAATAGTAGTCATAGGAGTAGCAATCATTGTGGTAGTAGTATCTGCAATATGAGCTGCAGTGCAAGCAGCAGTAGTTGTTGTTGTCATTGTTATTGTTGTAGTAGTAGTAGTAGTCATGGAAGTAGTATTAGTAGTGATCATAGTATTTGTGGCAATAATACTAGTAGTAGTCGAAGTCGAAGTAGTAGTAGTGGAAGTAGTTGTAGTAGTAGTAGTAGGAGTAGGTGTAGGAGTAGGAGTAGTAGTAGTAGTTGGGTAATAGTCGTAGTTGGAGGAGTGGTTGTTGGAGTAGCAACAAAAGTAGCTAGAGCTGTTGCATTAATGGTAGAGGTAGTTGTAGTAGTAGGAGCCGTAGTACTACTAGTAGCAGTAGTTATACTAATAGGTGTATTAATAGTATTAGCAGAAGTTGTAGTTGCAGTAGTAATTGTGGTAGTAGTAGTTGCGGTAGTAGTAGTAGTAGTAGGAGTAGCAGCATCAGTTGGAGTTGGAGTAGAAGTTGCAGTAGTAGCAGTGGTAGTAGTATAAGCAGTAGTAGTTGTAGTAGTAGTACTAGTCATAGTAGTTGTTTTAGTAGCAGCAGTAGTAGTAGAAGTAGCAGTAGTTGGAGTAGTAGTAGTAATCATAGGAGCAATTGTAGTAGTAGTTGTACAAGTTGTATTAGTAGTAGTTATAGTAACAACAACAAGTGCAACAGTCAATAGTATTAGTAGGAGTAGTAGGAGTTGTATTAGTAGCCACAGTAGTAGTAGCAGTAGTAGTAGTAGTAGTGGTAGGAGCCATAGTAGTAGTTGCAGTAGTTGTAGTAGCTCCAGTAGTAGCAGTAGTAGGACTAGTAGTAGTGGTAGAAGTAGCAGCAACTGTAGTGGTAGCAATAAGAGTAGTAGCAGTAGCATTAGTTGTTGTAGTAGTAGCTATAGTAGTTGTAATAGTAGCAGCAATAGCAGCATGAGTAGTACTAGCTATAGTAGTTGTAAGAGTACTAGGATTTGCAGTAGTAGTAGTCATTGTATTAGTAGTGGTAGCAGTAGTACTCGTAGTAGTAGCACTCGTAGCAGTAGTAGCAATTGTAGTAGCCGTAGTAGTAGTAGAAGTAGTATAAGTAGCAGTTGTTGTAGTTGTAGCAACAACAGTAGTAATAATAGTAGTTTCAGTAGTAGCAGCAGTAGTAGCTTTAGCAGCAACAACAATAGTAGTTGTGGTAGCAATAGTTTTAGTAGTAGTAGTTGCAATAGTAGCTGCAGTGGCTGTTGTTGTTGGAGTAGAAGTAGTTGAGTTGTAGCAATAGTTATTGTAACTGTAGCAACCACAATAGTTGTAGTAGTCGTAGCAGAAACTATAGTGGTAGAAGTAATAGTAGTTATAGTAGTAGTAGTCATGGAAGTAGTAGCAGCCGTACTAGTAGTACTAATTTGAGAAGTAGTAGCAATAGTAGTGGCAGAAGTAGTAGCAGCATTAGTAGTTGTAATAGTAGCAATAGTAGTAGTAGTAGTTGTTGTTGTTGTTATTTGATAAGTAGCATTAGAAGTAGTAGCAGAAGGATTATTTATTGTTGTAGTAGTAGTGCTAGTAGCATTAGTAGTATTTATTATTGTTGTAGTAATACTAGCAGCAGCAAGAGTAGTAGTAGAAGTTGAAGCACCAAGAGTAGAATTTGTAATTGTAGTGGCAGCAAAAGTAGTAGCCGAAATAGTGGTAGTAGTTGTAGTAGTAGTAGCTGTAGTAGTAGTAATAATAGTAGTAGTAGTAGTAGTAGTAATCGTAGCAGTAGTTGCAATAATAGTAGTTGTAGTAATACTAGTAGAAGTTGTAGTAGTAGTGGTCATACTAGTAGGAGTAGCAGTAATACTAGTACTTGTAGCAATAGTAGTTGTAGAAGTATTATTAGTTGGAGTAGTAGTAGTAGTAGTAGCAGTATTAGTAGCAGTAGTAATAGTATTAGGAGAAGTTGTAGTAGTAGCATAAATAGGAGTGATAGTAGTAGTAGTATTTGAAGTAGTAACAGCAGTAGCAGTAGTTGTTGTAGTAGCTTTACTAGTAGTAGTAGTAAAAGTAGTCGCAACAACTGTAGTAGTAGCAGCAGTAGTAGTAGTAGTGTGGTCGTTGTAGTAGTAGTAGTGGCTGTAGTAGCTGTAGTAGTAGCAGTGGCAGTAGTCACTGTAGCTATTATTGTAGCAGTAGTAAAAGTAGTTGTAGTAGTAGCAATAGCAGCAATAGTAGTGTTAATACCAATAGTAGTAGTAGTAGTAGTTGTCATTTTAGTAAGAGCAGTTGTAACAGTTGTATCTATAGTAGAAGTAGTAGTTGCTGTTGTCATAGTAAGAGCAGTAGTAGTAATAATTGTAGCAATAGTAGTAGCAGTAGCAGAAGTCCTTGTAGTTGTAGTAGTTGTAGTAGTAATAGAAGCAATAATAGTAGCAGTACAAGTAGCAGAAGTAGTAGTTGTAGTCGTACTAGAAGTAATAGTATTAGTAGTAGTAGGAGTTGGATTAGTAGTAGTAGCAACAATAGTTATATTAGTAGCATTAGTAGTAGTAGTTGTTGTAGCTATTGTAGTAGTTTCAACAGTTTTTGTAGTAGCCACAGTAGTAGTAGTAGTAATAGTAGTAGTGGTAGTAGTGGTAGCAATGGTAGTAGACGCAATAGTAGTAGTAGCAATAGTATCAGGAGTAGTAGTAGCGGTAGTAAAAAAATTTGTAGAACCAGTAGCTGGAAGCATAGCAACAGTAGCAGTAGCTGTGATAGTAATAGAAGCATTAGCAGCAGTAGTATTATTATTATGAGAAGTTGTACTAGTAGCGAAAGCAGTTCGATTAGTTGTAGTAGCAGTAGCAGTAGTCGGAGTAGAAACAGTTGTAGTAGTAGCAGCAGCAGTAGCAGTAGTAGAAGTAGTACTACTAGTAGTACTAGTAGTAATAGGAGAAGTTGTATATGAAGTAGTAGTAGTAGTGGGAGCAAAAGTAGTAGTAGTAGTAGTTGTTGTTGTTGTTGTTGTAGTAGTAGTAGTTATAGTTGTAGTAGTAATAGTAGAAGTAGTAGTTGTATTAGTAGTAGTATCAGCAAGAGTAGCAGTCGTAGTTGTTACACCTGCAGTAGAGCAGTAGTAGTAGCAACAGTAGCAGTAGTAGCAACAGTAGTAGTACTAGTAGTAGTAGTAGTAGTGGAAGTAGTAGCAGTAGTACATATAGTAGTATTTGTAGTACTTGTAGCAGAAGTAGCAGACTTATAGTAGTATTAGTAGTTGAAGCAGCCGTAGAATAGTTGCAGTAGTAGTAGCAATAGTGGAGTAGTAGTAGTGGTAGTAATAGTAGTAGTAGCAATAATAGCAACAACAGTTGAAGTAGTAGTAGGAATAGTAGTAGCAATAGTAGCAGAAGTAGTAGTAGTAGTAGTAGTAGTAATATTAATATGAGTAGTAGAAGTAATAGTACTAGTAGTAGTGGCAGTAGTTGTAGTAGTGGCATTAGTTCTATTCTTAGTAGTAGTAGTAATAGCATCAGTTGTAGTGGTAGCTGGAACTGTAGTAGTAGTAGATGTCGTACTAGTAGCAGTAGTAGTAGTAGTCGTGGTGGTGGTGGTGGTGGTAGTAGTAGTAGTATTAGTGGCTGAAGTAATAGTAGTAATAATAGCAGTCATAGTAGTGGTGGTGGTGGTGGTAGTAGTAGTTGTTGTAGTAGTAGGAATGGGAGTTGTAGCACGAATTCGTCGAGGAGAAGGGGTAGTGGTAGGTGTAGTATTAAGAGTAGCAATAGCCGTAGTAGTACTAGTAGCAACAGTAGTAGTAGCAATGGTAGTAGCCGTTGCAGTAGTAATTGTAGTAGTAGTAATAATAGAAGCAGCGTTATTAGCAGTAATAGCATTAGCATAGTAGTATTACTAGTATTAGCAGTAGTAGTAGTCGCAGTAGTCGCAGTAGTAGTAGCAGTAGTAGCAGTAACAGTAGTAGTAGAAGTAGTAGTAGTCATAGTATTTGTAGAGGTCGTAGTACTATTTATATTAGTAGTAGATGTATTCATAATAGTACAATTGTAGTACTAGTATTAGTTGTAGGTGTATTTATAGTAGTAGTATTAGTAGTGGTAGTAGTTGTAGTAGTAGTAGTTGAAGTAGTAGTAGAGAGGAGTTGTAGTAGAAGTAGCAGTAGTGGCAGTAGTAGCAGTGGTAATTGTAGTAGTAATAGTAGTAGTAGTAGTTGTTGTTGTTGTTGTTGTTGTAGTAGTAGTAGAAGTAGCAGTAGTAGTAGCAGTAGTGTTAGTGGTATGATTAGTTCCAGTAGAAGTAGCAGTAGTCGCAGTAGTAGCAATAGTAGCAGTAGTAGCAGTAGCAGCTATAATAGTAGTTGTAGGAGTGTGTGTTGTAGTAACCATAGTAGTAGTAATAGTAGTAGTCGTACTAGTAGTAGTAGCCATAGTGGCAGTAGTAGCAGTTGTTGCAGTCGCAGTAGTCATAGCAGAAGTAGTAGTAACAACAATTGTAGGAGACACAGTAGTTTTTGTAGTAATAGTAGTAGCAGTATTGATACTAGTTGTAGCAGTATTAGTAGTTTTGCATTTAGTATTAACAAGAGTAGCAGTAGTAGTAGCGGCAGTAGTTATAGTAGTAGGATGAGCTGTAGTATTTTTAGTAGCAGTAGCAGTAGCAGTAGTATTAGTAGTAGCAACTGTAGTAGTACTAGCAATTGTAGTAGCAACTGTCTTAGCTGTAGTAGTAGTTCCATCAATAATAGCAGCAATAGTAGTGTAACAGTAGTAATAGTAGTAGCAGTAGCAGTCGTAGTAATAGTAGTAGTAGCAGAAGCAGTAGTCGTTGTCACAGAAGTAGTACTAGTTGTAATATTATTAGTCGTAATTGCGGAAGTAGTACATGAAGTAGTAGTAGTAGCAGAAGTACTATTGGTTTTATTAGTAGTAGTAATGGTAGTTGGAGAGATAGTAGGTGTAGCAGTGGTTGTAGTTGTAGTAGTAGTTGTAGTTGTAGTAGTCGTCGTGGTAGTTATTGTTGTTGTTGTAGTAGTAGAAGTAGTTATTGTAGTAGCAGTAGTAGGATTAGTAGTTGGAGTAGGGGTATTAGTAGTAGTAGGAGTGGTAGAATCAGTGGGAGTTAGAGTAGGAGTTGTAGTGGCAGTAGTAGTAGTTGTTGTTGTTGAGGTGGTTGTTGTTGTTGTTGTTGTTGTAGTAGTAGTAGTAGTAGTCGTAGTAGTTGTTGTTGTTGTTATTGTTGTTGTTTTCATAGTAGTAGCTGTAGTTGCAGTGGTTGTAATATTTGTATTAGTAGGAGTAGTATTAGTAGCATTAATAGTAATAGTAGTAGTAGGAGGAGGAGGAGGAGGAGGAGTTGGAATAGGAGTAGTAGTAGGAGTTGTAGTAGGACTTGTAGTAGGAGTTGTAGTAGAAGTAGTAGTAGTAGTAGTAGTGGTAGAAGAAGCAGTAGGAGTGGGATTAGTAGTAGTGGCAATAGTAGTAGTTGGAGTAGTAATAGTAAAAGTAGTAGTAGTGGTAGCATTAGCAGTAGCATTAGTAATAGTAGTGGTAGCATTAGCAGTAGCAGTAGTAATAGTAGTGGTTTCAGTGGTGGTGGTGGTGGTGGTGGTAGTAGTACATGTCATTGTTGTTGTTGTCGTAGCAGTAGTGGCAGTAGTAGTAGTTGGAATAGTATTAGTAGCAATAGGAGTAGAATTAGTAGGAGTAATAATAGTAGTCGTAGTAGTAGCAGTAGTAATAATAGTAGTAGCAATAGCAGCAGCAGCAGCAATAGTAGTTGTAGGAGTGTTTGGAGTAGAAGTAGTAATAGGAGAAGTAGTAGTAGTAGTAGCAGTAGTAGTAATTTTAGTATTAGTAGTAGAAGTATTAGTAGTAGGAGTAGTAATACTAGCAATTGTACTAGTAGAAGTAGTAGTCATAGTTGAGCAATTGTACTAGTAGAAGAAGTAGTCATAGTTGAGGCAGTAGTTTTAGTAGTAGAAATAGTAGTAGTTGTAATAGTAGTAGGTGTTGTTGTCGTTGTTGTTGTGGTAGTAGCAGGAGTAGTAGTAGCAATATTAGTAGTAGGAGTTGGAGTAGGAGTGGTTGTTGCTGTAGTAGTAGTAGTAATAGGAGTGGTTATAGTAGCTATAGGTGTAGGTGTAGGAGTAGTAGTAGGTGTAGTAGAAGGTGTTGGAGTACAATTAGGAGTAGTAGTAGGAGTAGTGGTTGTTGTTATTGTTGTGTTAGTATTAGTAGTAGAAGTATCAATTGTAGTAGGAGTAGCAGTAGCAGCAATTGTACTAGTTGTAGAAATCGTAGTAGAAGTAGTAGTAGTAGTAGTAGTTGTTGTTCTAGTAGTAATAATAGTAGTAGTAGTAGTAGTGGTAGTGGAATAGAAGTAGTACTAGTAGTTGTTGTTCTAGTAGTAATAATAGTAGTAGTAGTGGTGGTAGTGGAATAGAAGTAGTAGTAGTAGTTGTTGTTGTTGTAGTAGTAGTAATAGTAGTAGTAGTGGTGGTGGTGGTAGTGGTAGTAGTAGTAGCAGCAGCAGTAGTAATAGTCGCAATAGTAGTAGCAACCATAGCGGTAGTAGTGGTAGCAATAGTAGTAGTAGTGGTAGTAGTACTAGTAGTAGTAGTAGTAGTAGTAGTAGAAGTAGTAGTAATAGTTGTTGTTGTTGTTGTTATTGTTGTTGTTGTTGTTGCTGCTGTTGCTGTATTAGTGGTGGTAGTAGTGGGAGTAGCAGTAGGAATAGGTGTAGGAGAAGGAATAGGAGTAGGAGTAGTAGTAGCAGTAGCAATAATTATAGGAGCAGCAGTAGCGATAGTAAAAGTCATAGTAGTAGTAGGAGGACGAGGAGTAGTTGTTGCTATTGTAGTAGTATACGTAGTAATACTAGCAGTAAGAGCAGTAATTGTAGTAGTTGTGGTCGCAGAAGTCTAAGTAGTAGTAGTAGTAGTCGTTGTAATAGTAGTCATATAATTATTTGTAGTAGTAGAAGTAGTAGTTGTTGTTGTTGTTGTTGTAGTGGTAGTAGGATTCACTGAAGTAGTAGAAGAAGCAGCAATTATGGTATAGTAGCAGTAGTACAAGTAGTAGTAGCACTAGTAGTACTAGTAATAGCCGTAGTAGTAGTAATTGTAGCAGTAGTTGGTGTATCAATAGTAGTAGCAGTAGCGCTAGTAGTAGTAGTGGTAGTAACAATAGTTGTAGTAGTGGTTGTGGTAGTAGTACTAGTAGTAGTAGTACTAGTAGTAGTAGTAGTATTAGTAGTAGCAGCAGCAGCAGCAGCAGTAGCAGCAGCAGTAGTGTTAGTAGTAGTAATAGTAGTAGTAGTAGTAGTAGTAGGAGCAACAGCAGCGGTAGTAGTAGTAGGTGTAGTCTTAAGAGTAGTAGTTGTGGTAGTTGCAGTAGCCGTTGCAGTAGTAATTGTAGTTGTTGTAATACTAGAAGCAGCGGTATTAGTAGTAGTAGCATTCACAACAATAGTCGTCATACTAGCATTACCAGGATTAGTAGTAGTAGCAGTCGCAATAGTAGTATCAGTAGGAGCAGCAATAGTAGTATCAGAAGTAATAGTAGTCATAGTATTTGCAGAGGTCATAGTACTATTTGTATTATAGTAGATGTATTCGTTAGAGTAGAATTGTAGTAGTATTAGTAGTAGTAGGAGTTGTAGTAGAAGTAGCAATAGTGGCAGTAGTTGCAGTAGTGGTAGTAGTAGCAATGGTAATCATAGTAGTAGTAGCAGCAGTAGTAGTAGTACTAGCAGTAGAAGTAGCAGCAATAGTAGCAGCAGTGTTAGTGGTATGATTAGTTCCATAGAAGTAGCACTAGTTGCAGTAGTAGCAGTCGTAGTAGTAGTATTAGTAGCAGCTATAGCAGTAGTTGTAGGAGTGTGTGTTGTAGTAACCATAGTGGTAGTCGTAGTAGTAGCTGTAGTAGTAGTCATAGTAGTAGCAGTAGTAGCCGTAGTGGCAATAGTAGCAATACTAGTTGTAGCAGTAGTAGTAGTTGCAATGTTAGTATTACTAGGAGTAGTAGTGGTAGTAGTAACTGAAGTAGTAGTAGTAGTTGTAGTAGTAGGTGTAATAGTAGTATTTTTGGTAGTAGCAGCAGTAGTAGTAGTAGTAGCAATAGCAGCATCAGTAGTAATAGCAACAGTAGTAGTACTAGCAGTTATAGTAGCAATTGTTTTAGTAGTAGGAGTAGTTGCCGCAAGAATAGCAGCAATAGTAGTGTAGTAGTAGTAATAGTGGTAGTAGTAGCTACCGTTGTAACAGTAGTAGTAGCAATAGCAATAGTCGTTGTTGCAGAAGTAGTAGTTGTTGTAATATTATTAGTAATAGCTATAGTAGTAGTAGTAGGAGAAGCAGTATTAGTTTTATAAGTAGTAGTAATGGTAGTTGGTGCGATAGTAGTAGCAGCAATGGTTGTAGTAGTAGTTGTGGTAGTTGTTGTTGTTGTAGTAGTTGTTGTAGTAGTAGTAGAAGAAGTAGTAGTTGTTGTAGTAGTTGTAGTAGTAATAGTAGTAGTAGTAGTAGTAGTAGTAGGATTAGTAGTTGGAGTAGGGGTGGTGGTAGTAGTAGTAGGAGTGGTAGAATCAGTAGGAGTTAGAGTAGGAGTAGTAGTGGCAGTAGTAGTAGTTGTAATAGCGGTAGTAGTTATTATTGTTGTTGTTTTCGCAGTAGCAGCTGTACTTGTAGTGGTTGTAATAATCGTATTAGTAGTAGTAGTAGTAGTAGTAGTAGTAGTAGCAGTATTAGTAGTATTAGTAGTATTAGTAATAGTAGCAGCAGGAGGAGGAGGAGGAGTTGGAATAGTAGTAGTAGGAGTTATTGTAGCAGTTGAAGTTGTTGTTGTTGTAGTAGTATTAGTAGTAGTAGTTGTTGTTGTTGTTGTTATTGTTGTTGTAGTAGTAGTAGTACTGGCAGTAGGGGTTGGATTAGTAGTGGCAGTAGTAGGAGTAGTTGTAGTAGTAATGGCAAAAGTAGTAGTAGTGGTAGCATTAGAAGTAGCATTAGTAATAGTAGTGGTCGCATTAGCAGTAGCAATAGTAATAGTAGTGGTTGTAGTAGTGGTGGTGGTGGTAGTAGTAGTAGTAGTAGATGTCGTTATTGTTGTTGTCGTAGCGACAATAGCAATAGTAGTAGTTAGAGTTGTATTAATAGCAATAGGAGCAGAAGTAGTAGGAGTAATAGTAGTAATCGTAGTAGGAGCAGTAGCAGCAATGATAGTAGCACTAGCAATAGTAGTAGGAGGAGGAGGAGGTGGAGGAGTGTTTGGAATAGTAGTAGCAACAGGAGGAGGAGGAGGAGGAGTAGTAGTGGTAGTAGTAATTTTATTATTAGTAGTAGAAGTACTAATAGTAGGAGTAGTAATACTAGCAATTGTGCTAGTAGAAGTAGTAGTAGTTGTGGTAGTAGTTGTAGCAATAGAAGTAGTAGTAGTAGTAGTAGTAGTAATAGTATAAGTTATTGTTGTTGTTGTTGTTGTGGTAGCATTAGGGGTAGTAGTAGCAATATTAGTTGTAAGAGTTGGAGTAGGAGTAGTAGTTGCTATAGTAGTAGCAGTAGTAGGAGTGGTAGTAGTAGCTGTACATGTAGGAGTTGGAGGAGTAGTAGTAGCAGAAGGAGTTGGTGTACGATTAAGAGTAGTAGTAGGAGTAGTAGTAGTTGTTGTGTTAATATTAGTAGTAGAAGTACCAATTGTAGGAGTAGTAGTAGCAGTTGTAGTTGTAGTAGAAGTACTAGTAGTAGTAGCAGTAGCAGTAGTAGTAGTAGTAGCTGTTGTTGTTGTAGTTGAAGTAGAAGCAATAGAAGTAGTAGTAGTAATAGTTGTTGTTGTACTAGTAATAGTTGTTGTATTAGTAGTTGGAGTAGGAGTAGTAGTAGAAGTAGGAGAAGTACAATCAGTAGGAGTTGGAGTAGGAGTAGTACTAGTAGTAGCAATAGATATTGTCGTATTAGTAGAGGCAGTAGCAGTAGTAGTTGATTTTGTTGTTGTTTTCACAGTAGCAACAGTAGCTACAGTGGTTGTAATATTAGTATTAGTAGAAGTAGTAGTTGTATTAGGAGTTGGAATAGTAGTAGTAAGCGTTATAGTAGGAGTTGGAGTAGAAGTTGCAGAAGTAGTAGTAGTACTAATAGTAGTAGTTGTAGCAGCTGTAGTACTAGTAGTAAGAGTAGTAGTAATTGGAGCAATGATTGTTATAGCGGTGGTGATAGTAGTAGTAGCAGTAGCAGTAGTAGTAGTAGGAGTTGTTGGAGTACAAGTAGCAGTTGTAGTAGGAGTAGTAGCAGTTGTAGTAGCAGCAGCAGGGGTATGAATAGTTGTAATAGTAGTAGTAGCAGTAGTTGTGGTAGTAGCAGTTGTAGTAGTTGTAGCAGTTGTGCTAGTAGTAGTAATGGTAGTGGTAGTTGTGATAGTAATAGTAGCAGTAGTTGTAGTAGTAGTAGTAGTAGTAATAGTAATCGTAGAAATTGTAGTAGCGGCAATAGGGGTGGGAGTTGGAGTTGGGGTTGTTGTATGCTTTGTAGTAGTAGTAATAATAGTAGTAGTATTAGTAGTAGTATTAGTAGTAGGAGGAGTTAAGAGTAGGGGTACTAGTCGGCGTAGTAATAGTTGGAGTAGGGGTGGTCATGGTAGGAGTAATAGCAGTAGGAGTGGCAGTAGGAGTAGGAGGAGTATTAGGAGCAATAGTGTCGGTAGCATTAGGAGTAGGATGTCGTAAGAATAGTAATAGTAGTAGTTGTTGTTGTAGTTGTTGTAGTAGTAGCAGTGGTTGGAGTAGTAGTAATAGTAGTAGCAGGAGTAGTAGTTCGAGTAGGAGTAGTGGTAGAAGTAGTAGTAGTAGTAGCTACAACAACAATAGCACAAGCAGCAGCAGTATTAGTAGTAGCAGTTCGAGGTGTAGTAGTAGTTTTAGTACCAATAGTAGTTGTTGTTGTAATAGTTGTTGTTGTAGTAGTTGTTGTTGTAGTAGTTAGTAGTAGTAGGAGGACAACTAGTTATAGCTGTTGTGCTATTAGAGTAGTTGTTGTTATTGTAGTAGTTAGTAATAGTAGGAGGACAACTAGTTATAGCAGTTGTGCTAGTAGAGTAGTAGTAGTTGTTGTAGTAGTAGTCGGAGTAGGAGTAGTAGTAGTTGTAGTAGGAGTAGGAGTATGGGTGGTAGTGGTGGTAGTAGTAGTAGGAGTAGTAGTAGTTGTGGCAATAGTAGGGGTGGTACACTAGTAGTTGTAGTAGTAGAAGTAGTTGTAGTATTAGGTGTAGTAGTAGTAATAGTAGTAGAAGTAGTTGTAATATTAGGCATAGTAGAAGTAATAGTAGCAGTAGTGGTTGTTATAGCAGCAACAGTCGTAGTTTTAGAAGTAATAGGAGTAGGAGTTGGAGTAGAAGTAGTAACAGAAGTTGTAGTAGTAGTGGCTACAGTAACACTAGTAGTGTTAGTAGTAATAGTAGGAGTTATTGTTCTTGTTGTAGTACTAGTATTAATAATATTAGTAGAAATAACAGAAGTAGGGCAGTAGTAGGAGTAGGAGTAGGCGTAGTAGTGCTAGAATTAATAGTAATAGTAGTAATCGTAACAGTAACGATAATAGTATTCGTAGTAGTAGTAGAATATTACTACGACTACTAGTATGACTAGCTCAACTTCTACTACTACTACCTCTGTTACTACTATTGCAACTACTATCACTACTACCACTACTACTCCTACAATTACTACTACTACCACTATTCCTACTACAATAACTACTACTCCTACTGGTATTGCTATTACTATAACAACAACAACCACTATTACTACTACCTCTACTACTTCTACTACTACTACTACTACTAGTATTGTTGTTGCTATGAGTACTACTGTTGTTACTACAATAACTACTACTACTATTATTGCTACGACTATGGTTGCGGCTGCTACTACTTCTACAACTGCTACTACTACTATTACTACTACTACTATCTACTTCTACTGCTACTCCTACTATTGCAACTACTACTACTCCTACTAGCACTGCTATAGCTACTAGAACTCCTAGTAGTACTATTACTCCTTCTCCAACCACAACCACTACTACTACAACTCTTACGACTACTCCTACTCCAACTTCAATTACTACTACTTCTACTACTACAACTACTACTTCTATAATTAGAACTACTCCTCTACTCCTACTACTACTCTGATTATTGCTACTACTACTGCTACAACAACTACGACTACTGTTGTTGCTACTTCTACTACTACTGCTGCTGCTACTACTACTAGTACTACCGCTACTCCTCCTACTACTACTACTGCTACTACTACTACTATTCTTACTACTAGAACTTTGGCTACAACTATTACTACTACCATTACTGCTACTACTGCAACTAATATTTCTACTACTATAACTACCTTTACTACTACTACTACTACTACTACTATTATTGTGATTACTGCTGCTTCTATAACTATTACGATTACTACTGCTACTATTGCTACAGCTACTACTACTGCTACTACTACTACTACTACTACTAAACCAATTGCTACTACTACAGCTACAAATACTACAACTAGTACAGCTACTAAAGCTACTACTACTATTATTGCTACTACTACTGCTCTTACTACTACTACTTCTACAACCATTGCTACTACTCCCACTACTTCTACTACTACTATTAGTACTACTTTTACTACTAGTGCCACTACTACTAATACTACTTTTACTACTACTTCTGTTACTATCGTTTCTACTTCCGCTACTACTACTACTACTTCTACCATTACTAGTACTAGTACTATTGCTACTACTACCACCACCACTACTATTAGTCCTACTACTATTATTACTACCACTATTACTACTACTACAACTTCTATTCCCACTCCTACAACTGCTACTACTCCTAAAACTTCTCCTACCAACAACACCAACTCCTGCTACTACTGCCACTACTACGGCTCCTATATTTATTACTGTTGTTGCTACTACTACTGTTCGTACTACTAGTACTGCTAGCACCACAAAGATGACGACTATTACTACTATTACTACTATTATGACTACTACTACTACAACTACTACAACTACTGCTGCTGCTGCTGCTGCTACTACTACTACTACTAGTACAAGAATAAATACTATTACAATTATTGCTATTACTATTACTACTACTACTATTACAACAACAACAACAACAACTACTACTACTAATACTACTACTACAGGTACTACTACTATTGCTATTGCTGCTATTGCTGCTAACACAACTACTACTAATACTACTATTACAGCGACAACTACTAATCCTACACCGACACCTACTCCTACTCCTACTACCATTACTACAACTACTACTACAGCTAATACTACTACTACTACTACTACTACTACTACTAGTATTATTATTATTATTATTATTATTACTACTACTACTATTATTATTACTATTATTACTACTACCACTGCTATATGTGCTGCTATTGCCACTCTAGCTACTACTACAACTACAACAACTACTACTACAAATAAAGCTACTATTGCTACAACTATTACAACTTTTGTAGCTGCTACTACTAATACTGCTACTACTATTGCTACTACTTCTACAACTACTACTACTGCTGCTGCTACTACAACTAACATTGCTAATTCTACTACCGTCATGTCTAATGCGACAACTACTACTGCTATTGCTTCTACCGCAACTTCTTCGACTACTACTACTAACACTACTAGTACTACAACTAATACCACTCCTACTACTACAATTCCTATTAATATCAATGTAGCTACTGCAAATAATTCTACTACGACTACTACTATTACTACAGCTACTACTACTACTTCTGCTACTACAACCGCTGCTATAACAACTACAAGTACTATAACAACTACTACTGCTATTACTACTACTAATACTATAATAACTATTGCTACTACTACTATTATTACTACAAATACTTCAACAACTACGACAACTACTACTTTTTTGACAATAATAATTGCTACTCCTTCTCTGACTACTATGACTTCTGCTACTACTACTACTACTGCCTTTACTACTGCTACTACCACTACAATTACTTCTACTATGACTACCACTACAACACCTACTATTGCAACTACTACTACTGCTATGGCTTCAGGTATCGCTACTATTACTACTACAACAACAACTACTACTACTACTATTGCTACTATTACTACAACTACTATTGCTACTACTACTACAACTACTGCTACTACTGCTGCTAATAGTACTACTTCTACTACTACTACTACTTCTACTCATACAGCTGTTGTTGTTGCTATTGCTACTGCTACTACTGCTGCCACTACTTCTACAACTACTACTACTCCTCCTCCTACTACTACTACTATTACATTTGCTATTGCTACTGCTACTACTACCACTCCTCCTACTTATCTTACTATTATTTCTACTTCTACTACTACTTTTGTTGCTTCTACAACTGCTACTTCTGCTGTTGCCACTGCTACAACTAGTACAGTTGTTGTTGCTACTGTTGCTAATACAACAACTACTACTACGACTCTTGCTACTACTTCTGCTGCTGCTACTACTACTACAACTACTAGTGTTGTTGCTACTGCTGCTTATATTACTACAATTACTAGTGCTGCAGCTATCGCTACTACTACTACTATTTCTACTGCTACAACTACTACTGCTACTACTACTGCTACAACTATTGCTACTAATGCTACTACGTCTACTACTAAGACTACTGCTACTACTGCTACTTGAGCTACTACTTCTACTCGTACAACTGTTGTTGCTACTGCTGCTACAACTGCTACTACTACTAGTACTGCCAGTATTTCTGCTACTAGTGCAACTACTACTACTAGTACTCCTACTAATACTATTGCTGTTGACGCTGCTGCTGCTACTACTGCTACTAATACTTTGTTTCCTACTATAATTACTTTTGCTACTAGTACTGCTACTGTTACTACTACTTTTACAACTACAAATGCGACTATGACAATGACGACAACAACTACTATTACAACTGCTAGTACTACTACTACTACTACTACGACCACTACTACTGCTACTATTGATTATGCTGCCACAACTACTACTACAACTACTGCTAATGTTATGACTACTACGCCTGCTTCTATTGCCTCTACTGCAGCTACTGCTACTACTACGACCACTACTTATACTACTTCTACAACTACAACCACGACAACTACTGCTTCTACAACTATTACGGCTGCTATTAATACTACTATAGCAACGAGTACTACTACTAAAATACCACAACTTTTGCTACTATTGCAGCTACTACCTACGCTACTACAACTATAGTTGTTGCGATTACTACTACCACTACTGCTGCTGCTCTTGTAGCTACTACTACTGCGGCTACTACAACTACAAATATTATTACTACTACTACTACTACGACAACAACTACTACAACTACTACTGCTAGTACTACTACAGCTATTATAACTACTAGTACTACTACTAATGTTGTTGCTACTACAACAACTAGCACTAATATTATTGTTGCTGCTGCTGCTGCTACTAATTTTACCACTAATGCTGCTACAACTACTACTACTATTACTACTACTAATGCTACTACTTCTACCACTACTACTATGAATACTACTACAACTAATATTGGTACTACTACTGAAACTACTAGTATTACAACTACAACATCAACTAGTACTCTTACTACTGTTGTTGCAACCACTACAACTTTTCTATTACTAAAATAACTACTGCTTCAACAACTACTAGTGCTATTGCAACTACTGCTACTGCTACTAATGTTGTTACTGCAACTACTACTACTACCACTGCAACTACTACTACTCCAACTTCTACTACTACCACAGCTGCTGCTACTACTACTACCTCTTCTACTACTATTACTCCTACTACTACAACTGCTATTACCACTACTTCTCCTACTCCTACAATAATAGAACCACTACTGCTACTATCTCTCCTACTACCACTGATACTATGACAATTGCTACCACAACTCCAACTTCTACTACTACTATAGTTGTAGCTATCACTTATTATACTGCTACAACTACTGCTTCTCTTACTACTACAGCTACTAGTAGTACTACTGCTATTACTATTACTATTACTGTTGCTGCTACTTCTACTACTACTTCCGCAACTATTACTACTGCTACAATGGGTACTACTACTATTGCTATCACAACTACTTCTGCTTCTATTGTTACTACTACTACTACTACTATTACTTATACTACTACTACTACTACTACTATTACAATAACAACAACAACAACAACAACTATTACTACTCCTACTACTACTATGACTATTATGACTACAACTTCTATAGCAACTACTACTAGTACAACAACTATGACTACTACTACAACCACTACCACTCCTACTACTACTACTACTACAAATACTACCAATACTTTGACCAAAACTACTACTACTAGTAGTAGTAGTATTGCTACTACTAGTACTACTACTACTACTACTACAACAACAACGACTACAACAACAACAACAACAATTACTACTACTACTACTACTACTACTACTACTACTACTACTGATACTACTACTTTAACTCCTTCTATTACCATTATCAATACTATTACCACTACTACAATGACCACTACTGCTACATCTACTACTTCTCCAACTACTTCTGCAATTGCTACTACTACAACTGCAACTACTTCAACTACTATTACTTCTACTTTTGCGACTACTTCTATTGCTACTCCTACTACTACTCCTACAATAACTACTTCTACTCCTGCAATAAAAATAATAACTACTACTCTTTCTACCTCTCATACACCTACACCTACTTCAACCACTATAATTACTATTACTACTACTTCTTTTACTACTACTACTACAACTACTATTACTATTTCAACAACTACAACAATAACAACTACTACTACTGTTGTTGTTGCTATTCCAGCTATTACTAATGGTACTAAAATTGCCACTACGACTACTACTACTGCTGCTATTACTATGACTACTACTGGTTCTACTACGACTACTATTGCTGCTGCTGCTGCAACTACAACCACTACAACTACTGCTATAGCTACTACAACTAATACTGCTACAACAACTGCTACCAATGTTGTTCCTACTACAGCTGCTGCTACAACTACTTCTACTGCTACTACTATAGCTAGTTTTACCACTAAGGATGTTGCAACTACTGGTACTACTACTACTACTAATACTACTACAACTACAACAACAACAACTACTACTACTACTACTACTTCTGCTGCTACTGCTGCTGTGCTGCTGCTACTGCTGCTATTGCTACTGCTACTACTACTGCTACTATTGTTGCTACAGTTCCTAATACTACTACTACTATGACTTTTGGTACTATTGCTCCTGCTGCTACTGTTGTTGCAGCTACAATAGTATAACGACTACTACTACTGCTACTGTTAGTACTACGACTACTACATCTGTTGCTACTACAGTTACTACTACCACTACTATGACAAGTACTACTACAATTACTACTGTGGATACTACAACCACTACTGCTACTGCTGCTACTACTATCGCTACTATTACTACTAATATTGCTCCTGCTACTTTTGCTACTTCTGTTACTAGTACTGCTGCTGCTACTACTACTAGTACTATGATTCCTGCTATTACTACTACTTCTACTACTATTACCATTAGTAATAGTGCTACTACCACTAGCAATACTACTACAATTACCAATGTTGTTGTTGAGAATGCTACTACAACTACCACTACTACTAACTCTGCTTTTATTATTGCTGGTATGACTACTATCACTACTACTCCTGTTGCTAGTACTATTACAACTACTACTACTAGTACTATTGCTGCTACTACTAATATTGCTGTTGGTACTACTATTACTACTACAATGGCTACTGCTACAACTAATACCGTTGCTGTTGCTATAGCTACTATGACTACTATTGCGACTAATTCTACTACTGCTGCTACTACCGCTACTATAACTACTACTATTTCTACTAATACTCCTACTGCTGCTATTACTGCTATTGCTACTACTATTACTACTATTGCAGCTACTGCTAGTACAACTACTGCTACTACATTTAGTACAAGTTCTACTAGTACTATTGCTACTACTACTACTATTGCAACTAATACTTCCTATGACTGCTGCTGCTACTACTATTACTACCGCTGCTGCTAGTAATACTACTACCGCCACTAATGCTGCTATAGCAAGTACTAAAACTTCAACTGCTACGGCTACTACTACTATTAGTACAACTACTTCTACTTCTGCTACTACTAGTATAGTTGCTGCTACAACTTCTACTACTTCTACTACTATTACAACAACAACTACTGGTAATATTACTACAATCATTATTGCTACTACTACAATGACTTCTGCTGCTGCTACTACTACTGTCGTTGCTACTACTTCAACTACTACTACATTTACTATTACAACAACAACTACTACTACTGGTACAACTACTACTATAGCTATTAATACTACTACTACTACTATAACTGCTGCTGCTACAACTACAACAACTACAACAATAATAACAGCTACTACTGTTGCTGTTGCTGCCGTTGCAAAAACTGTTACTTTTACTATTACAACTACAAGTTCATCTCCCACTACTTCTACAACTTCTACTACTACTGCAACTATATGGCTACAGCTTCTACAACTACTATTACTACCACTTTTGCTATTTCTGCCACAACTACCACCTCTACTACTTCTATTACTACTACTACTACAACAACAACAACTACTACTTTTCCAACAACTACAATGACTACTACAAAAACTATTACTACTACTTCTACTAATGCTACAACTACTTTTACTACTACTGCTGCTGCTACTACAATTATGACAAGTACTACTACTACTACTACTGCTACAACTATCGCTACTACTACCACTTATCAAACAACTACTAGTATTGCTACTCCGAATGCTAATACTGCTGCTGCTACTACTATTACGATGACTACTACTACTACTACACCAACTCCTACTGCAACTACTATTTCTATCACGACAACTACTACTACTCCTACTACAACTACCACTAATGTTCCTGCTACTACTACTACTGCTACTACTACTACTACAACTACTACTACAAGAACAACAACTACAACTACAACTACTTTAACTACTACTAGTTCTACTCATACTATTGTTGTTGCTACTATAGCTACAACTACAACTATTGCTACTACTACTGCTACTATTGCTACAACTTCTGCTTCGGCAACTACTATTGCTGTTACTGCTACATTTACCCCTGCTACTACTACAACAATAGCTACAATGACTACTACTGCCTCTACTATTACTACTACTGCTGCTACTACTAGTACTACTACTATGGCTACCACTAATACTACTTCAACACTACTTCTACTGCAGCTATTGCCGCTACCACTAGTTCTACTACAACTACAATTGCTGTGGTTGTTGCTACTACTACTGCTGTTGATCTTACTACTACTACTACTACTGTTGCTACTACTAATGATACTACAATAACTTCTACTACTGCTACTACTGCTACAACTGCAACAGTTACTACTACGAGTTCTACTGCTACTGCTGCTACTAATAGGGCTACTTCTACAACCCTTTGCTACTACATCGGCTACTACTGCGGCCGCTACTGCCACTAGTACAACTACTACTTCCCCTAGCATAGTTACTACAACTACTTCTACTACTACGACTACGACTACTACTTCACAACTACTAATACTACAATAACAGCAACAACAACTGCTACTATTACCATTACTACTGTAACTACTGCTGCTGCTGCTACTACTACTATTTCTACTACTATTCCTACAACTCCTCCTATTACTACTACTGCTACTACTGCTACTGCTACTCCTGCTACTCCAACTGCTACTACTATTATTCTTGCTGCTCAACAACTATTACTTCTGCTAATACAACTTCTACTGCTATTGTTGCTACTTCGACTACTTCTAATATTTCTACTTGTACTACTGCTACTACTGAAATCGACATTCCTAATGCCGGCGATGCTCGCCGAAGTGTTCAAGGTCTCGGAAGCTCTTTTCAAGAAAGAAAGTAGCAATAAGAAATAAGGAGAAGATATGGAGAAACTCTCGGATTATTATTGCTATTTCACACGATACTTCGATTGCTTACGATTTACTTCGATACTTGGATGATCATTTACAATGGAGTCGTGCCCCTTATATAGAGGGCACGGTGATGTAAGCGCTCACATCAGCTGGTGGTATGAGCTAAGCGCTTACATCAGCATAATAGTAATCTATACTAGAGTAGGCCTATATCCTTTACATAAGACTCCAAGGGAAGTCTTGTCCTAGGCATAGCCCTCTTATCCTAAGGCGTAGCCTTTACAAAAGACTCCAAAAGAGATCTTATCCTAAGGCGTAGCCTTTATATCCTAAGGCATAGCCTTTACAGAAGACTCCAAAAGACATTGCTGTCATAGGCTGGTAGCTCGTCCTTTGGCTAGGCTCGTCCTCTTGCTAGGCTTTGACTGAAATCGACCTTCCTAACACCGGCGATGCTCGCCGAAGTGTTCAAGGTCTCGAAAGCTCTTTTCAAGAAAGAAAGTAGCAACAAAAAATAAGGAGAAGATATGAAGAAACTCTCGGATTCTTATTGCTATTTCACACGATACTTCGATTGCTTACAATTTACTTCGATGATCATTTACAATGGGGACGTGCCCCTTATATAGAGGACACGGTGATGTAGGCGCTCACATCAGCTGGTGGTATGAGCTAAGCGCTTACATCAGCATAATAGTAACCTATATTAGAGTAGGCCTATAGCCTTTACATAAGACTCTAAGGGAAGTCTTGTCCTGGGCATAGCCCTCTTATCCTAAGGCCTAGCCTTTACCAAAGACTCCAAAAGAGATCTTATCCTCAGGCGTAGCCTTTATATCCTAAGGCATAGCCTTTACAGAAGACTCCAAAAGATGTTGCTATCATAGGCTGGTAGCTCGTCCTTTGGCTAGGCTCGTCCTCTTGCTAGGCTTTGACTTCTTATTCCGTAGCTGTAGCTGGTACTGTACTATACAATAGGATTCTACTTTCCTGTATTAGCTACTATACTTCCCACCACGCTCCGCCTACTACGGGATAGTGGTAGCTATACTTATCACCACGCTCCGCCTGTTACATGACAGTGGCTTTGTACAGTGGGGTGCCGTCTTCTTTGGCCAGTTATGCTTGCCACCACGCTCCATGTGCGTCTGAGAGAGGGAAAAGATGCTGGTCCTGGAAACGGCATCTTGGACTAGTCGAAGGTTATTCTGGAGCTGCTGGTCAATCTGGGCCATTGTAGGGTACCTGGTGGCCCAAAAGTGATCCTGGTAGCTGAGTCATTCGCATTCACATAGCTTGCTGGTGTGGAGATTACACAGTTACCGAAGTTCTATGAGTGCTGTTGCTACTGTTGCACGGATATCCTGCTCATTTGTAGGGAACCCTGCAGTTGTAGTAGCATCTCGGCTAGTTGCTGCCACTCCTTGTGTGCTTGGGAGGTAGCAGGAACTTCTTGGCATTACTGGTTGAAATTTTTGGAGGGAGGACTCCCTACTTAGCCCTGATTGCTGGATATCAATATACTCTTCTTCCTCCAGCTCTAACTCTTCTACGGCGGCGGCCACCGATGCTGTAGGAGTAGTACTAATAACAGTTACAATGTGAACTCCTCCTTGCATGGCTTTAATAAAGTTGCATCCAATTTTTATCTGGATGCCATCACCTAGGTCCATTTTGAAGCTGTAAGTGTAGGGGATCTTAAAGCTGTTATCCCCAAGGAGGTTTTCCATGTATTCAATCTTGTCTCGCGCATCAGTGGATCCTTGCACGGCAACATGGTTCCTCGTGATGGTTTTCCTTCTTGCAAATGTCTCATCAAATAGCCTGAGCTATTCGGGTATTATCAAGAGGGCTCCTTCATTCTGCTGTGCGGACGGTAGGGTCCATATTTCATTGCTGAAGCCTCTTCCAAAAGTTCCTTGGTTCCACTGCCCAGACTCCGTTGTTGTTCTGGATATTGCTAGAGTCGTGTTGGCCGTTGGTGGGTAACCCGGGGGTCCTGGTTCCATTGAAGCATCTGCAGGGGGCATGCTCGGAGATGTTGCCGAGGTTAATGTACTTGTGTACAACCTCTCAGATAGCCTTTCTGCTAGTTTTTGCAGGGCAGGGTACTCCATCTCCGGTACTTCCTCTTCGATGCCTGCTGCAATAGTAGCACTATGAGGGGGAGAAGTGTTACCTTCTTCTTCATGCCTCTCAGAAGGTATGCTGGCTGGTTCTTCCTCATCAGGCTCTTTCTTGTTATCTTTATCTCCCCATCCAGTTGGTTTGGGCTTTGGTTGAGCCTCTCCTTCAGTTGTTGTCTTGCAGACACTTTCCTGTAGTAGGATACTGGTGTATTCCAGTTCCTCGCTTGCTTCTGCTTCCTTTTCTTTAAGCTTCTCAGAGTCTTTTTGCATGCTTGCGCCTAGTTCTAATTCCTTGACTCTTTCTTTGTAGTAGCCCACCTCCTTCTCCAGCCGTTCAATTTCCTCCTCACACCTTTCTTGCATCAGCCTCTGGTTAGGGAATGGTTCTGGAGGAGCTGGTGTAACTGGGACCGCTATTTTAAAGTAATAGGGTCCACATAGGTTACAGGCAGTAACCTTGCATTTGGGGCAAGGAATCCTTGCCCGTTGCATTGTTTGGATCTTGTAGCACACGCACTTTTCATCTTGTGGCTGCACGAAGTCATTATGCTGCCAAGAATGAGAGCATTTTCCTTGGAAGTTAGGCAGCGTTACCTGAGGGTGATACCCTCCTTCTAGTTCTCCCAGAACATAAACTGTTTCCTCCTGCTCAGATGGGTCAGTTGATGAATCCGACGGGTTGGAGTCTGCATCGGCATTATACTTGTTAGAGGATGTAGAGCCGCGGCCATTGTCAAGGATGACTTTCTGACGATTGATGGTTTCGGTTTCTTTCCATTGTGCTTCTTGAAGTTCTTGTAGATACTTCGCATTGAAAGGGATCTCTACATAGTTGGTGTTGTAAGATTATTGGTAGCTTTGCTGGGCCAGATAACACCAATTGTTGTAGTCTTCCCATGGGGTAGGCAGGTAGTAAGCCATCAGCCTTCAAGCTTTTGCACTTCCTCAGCAAGTATCTGATAAGGATCCGGAAAGACCCTTAGTTTGCCTCGTGCCTCCTGAGGCCCTTGCGTGCGCCTCTCGTTCTGTTGGAGAAGCTTCTCCAGCCGTTCAAGGCTGCCGCCTAGTTCTCTTTGCTGGGGTTGTTGCCTGAATGCCTCAAGTACTAGTTCTCGGACCTCCTATTTTGAAAGGGGCCTGCTGTCTAGGACTGTAGTTGTTAAAGTCCTCAGAGAAATCTCGAGCTTCGAGATCTCCTGTGTGCAAGCTTGATGTAGTTCAAAATGTTGTTTTAAGTTCTTTAAGTTAACTCTTGATGCAATACAGGTTTTGTCATAAATAACAGACAAGTTGTGAGCTAGTTGGTTGGTGGAAACTTTTGCTACTAGAGCAAGGTCAAGATACTCAAGGCTAGAGGTTCGGGAATGTTCATACCCCTCCTGAATGGATTTTTCCCATGCTTCAGACATATGGGCTAAAAGTTCACAGTTACCATAATTTTCCCAAGGATAAATTCCAGTATTAGGTTAAACATGGCAATTCCTTACTAGATTAAAGCAATGATTCAGGATCATACAGGTGTGCCCTTGGTCTTACTCACGGCCACTCGCCTTCACTGCCAAGTTAGGACCTGTCCTTTATCCTTATAAAAAGCTCTTCACCTAGTCAGTATAAAACCATGCTTAATTCTAATCCGCAAAATACCACAAAGGAAAAAAGAAAGCACTTATGAATTCTTAACACAAAATCTGAACACAGTAGTGAAGATCAGGATTTGGGTAATTACGACCCTTACCACGCACTCTTGGCACCTTGACCTCTTGGGGGTTCTACTCCGCCATATCTTTAGCTAGCTTTGATACCATGAAATTGACCTTCCTAACGCCTGCGTTGCTCGCCGAAGTGTTCAAGGTCTCGGAAGCTCTTTTCAAGAAAGAAAGTAGCAACAAGAAATAAGGAGAAGATATGGAGAAACTCTCCGATTCTTATTGCTATTTCACACGATACTTCGATTGCTTACGATTTACTTCGATACTTGGATGATCATTTACAATGGAGTCATGCCCCTTATACAGAGGGCACGGTGATGTAAGCGCTCACATCAGCTGGTGGTATGAGCTAAGCGCTTACATCAGCATAATAGTAGCCTATACTATAGTAGGCCTATAGCCTTTACATAAGACTCCAAGGGAAGTCTTGTCCTAGGCGTAGCCTTTATATCCTAAGGCATAGCCTTTACAAAAGACTCCAAAAGAGATCTTATCCTAAGGTGTAGCCTTTATATCCTAAGGCATAGCCTTTACAGAAGACTCCAAAAGACGTCGCTGTCATAGGTTGGTAGCTCGTCCTTTGGCTAGGCTCGTCCTCTTGCTAGGCTTTGACTTCTTATTTCGTAGCTCTAGCTGCTACGGTACTGTACAACAGGATTGTACTTTCCTGTACTAGCTACTATACTTCCAAAATCGACCTTCCTAACGCCGGCGATGCTCGCCTAAGTGTTCAAGGTCTCGGAAGCCCTTTTCAAGAACGAAGGTAGCAACAAGAAATAAGGAGAAGATATGGAGAAACTCCCAGATTCTTATTGCTATTTCACACGATACTTCGATTGCTTACGATTTACTTCGATACTTGGATGATCATTTACAATGGAGTCCTGCCCCTTATATAGAGGGCACGGTGATGTAAGCGCTCACATCAGTTGGTGGTATGAGCTAAGCGCTTACATCAGCATAATAGTAGCCTATACTATAGTAGGCCTATAGCCTTTACATAAGACTCCAAGGGAAGTCTTGTCCTAGGCATAGCCTTTATATCCTAAGGCGTAGCCTTTACAAAAGACTCCAAAAGAGATCTTATCCTAAAGCGTAGCCTTTATATCCTAAGGCATAGCCTTTACAGAAGACTCCAAAGACGTCGCTGTCATAGGCTGGTAGCTCGTCCTTTGGCTAGGCTCGTCCTCTTGCTAGGCTTTGAGTTCTTATTTTGTAGCTCTAGCTACTACGGTACTGTACAACAGGATTCTACTTTCCTGTATTAGCTACTATACTTCCCACCACGCTCCGCCAACTATGGGTTAGTGGTAGCTATACTTCCCACCACGCTTTGCCTGCTTCTACTTGACTCGCGCTCTCTTGTTTATGAACCATTTGTGGATGTTGGCTTCAGAGATTGGTCCATGTAGTCTTAGCGCCCAAGTCAGGTCCTGTGTTTGCTTCTTTCTAGGGGGCCTGTCACTTTGACGAAAGAGACTGTTGAGCATCCGTAGCTGCGTTGGTGTCGGTGTGCACCGTCATCCGGCTGTGGGTTCTGTGTTGCATGCCTTTGGCCATTTGAGTTGCATGGAGCCTGTCAGATGCTCCCTTGTTTTCTTGATAAGCAGCTTAATTTCAGATTGCTTCTCCTTGTCATAGTCTGCACATGCTAAGTCCTTGAGAATTCTGTTGGTGTGGTCGTAGAGTTCTTGTATGATGAATCCCGGGTACTCTGTACGCCTTGGTACTTGCTCACCCTGCGGGATGTAGTGAACCACACAGTTGTGCATGACACTTTCTGCAGGGACTACCTCAGTATGGAAACTATAGAAAAGTTTCCTTGTATCCCTGGATTCTCTTGGACTCCCATCTTCTGTGAGTGCTTCTTTTCGGCGGTAAAGCCATTGTCCTATGAGGGACATCTGTCCTCCTTTGTCCTCATCATGAAGATGGTAGGTTTCTCCATCTAGCCTGAATGCGAGGTAGTGTAGTTTCTCCTCTGGGCCTCTTCCGGAGGTTAGGACCGCCTCTCCTACAGGCTTTGCTGGGTACTCCTCTTCTGCCAGGGGAGAAGTACTTGTTGTTGGGGTAATGGAGCTTTGCCCGTTGGTATGCCTAGTGCACCCTTCCTTCTGCGGTTGGCATCCTTCTTCGAGTTCCTACAGAACATATATGACTTCATTTTGTATGAGTGGACGGAGGGAGTTATGGAGGTTCTGAGGATCCTCCCCTTCTGAGATGCTGCATATTGCATCGCTCTGGTCCTCTCCTTCCTGCACAGATATTAAGTCATAATTATCTGGAACATTTAGTTGCTCGAAGATAGCAACCCTCTTTACATTCTTTCTATCATTAGATGCCTCCTCATCTCTTGGGAGGTAGCAGGATCTTCTTGGCATTATTGGTTGAAATTTTTGGAGGGAGGACTCCCTACTGAGCCCTGATTGCTGGATATCAATATACTCTTCTTCCTCTAGCTCTAACTCTTCTACGGCAGTGGCCACCGATGCTGTAGGAGTAGTACTGATAACAGTTACAATGTGAACTCCTCCATGCATGGCTTTAAAAAAGTTGCATCCAATTTTTATCTGGATGCCACCACCTAGCTCCATTTTGAAGCTGTAAGTGTAGGGGATCTTAAAGCTGTTATCCCCAAGGAGGTTTTCCATGTATTCAATCTTGTCTCGCGCATCAGTGGATCCTTGCACGGCAACATGGTTCCTCATGATGGTTTTCCTTCTTGCAAATGTCTCCTCAAATAGCCAGAGCTGTTCGGGTATATCAAGAGGGCTCCTTCGTTCTGCTGTACGGACGGTAGGGTACACATTTCATTGCTGAAGCCTCTTCGAAACTTCCTTGGTTCCATTGCCCAGACTCTGTTGTTTGTCTTGGAAGCACTTTTCAAGAACGAAAGTAGCAACAAGAAATAAGAGAAGATATGGAGAAACTCTCGGATTCTTATTGCTATTTCACATGATACTTCGATGGCTTACGATTTACTTCGATACTTGGATGATCATTTACATTGAGTCCTGCCCCTTATATAGATGGCACGGTGATATAAGCGCGCACATCACTGGTGGGTATGAGCTAAGCGCTTACATCAACATAATAGTAGCCTATAATAGTAGCCTATAGTTTACATAAGACTCCAAGGGAAGTCTTGTCCTAGGCGTAGCTTTATATCCTAGGCATAAGCCTTTACAAAAGACCTCCAAAAGAGATCTTATCCTAAGGCCGTAGCCTTTATATCCTAAGGCATAGCCTTTACAGAAGACTCCAAAAGACGTCGCTGTCATAGGCTGGTAGCTCGTCCTTTGGCTAGGCTCATCCTCTTGCTAGGCTTTGACTTCTTATTTCTTAGCTCTAGCTGCTACGGTACTGTACAACAGGATTCTACTTTCCTGTATTAGCTACTATACTTCCAACGCCGGCGATGCTCACCGAAGTGTTCAAGGTCTCGGAAGCCCTTTTCAAGAAAGAAAGTAGCAACAAGAAATAAGGAGAAGATATGGAGAAACTCTCAGATTCTTATTGCTATTTCACACGTTACTTCGATTGCTTATGATTTACTTCGATGATCATTTACAATGGAGGCGTGCCCCTTATATAGAGGGCACGGTGATGTAAGCGCTCACATCAGCTGGTAGTATGAGCTAAGCGCTTACATCAGCATAATAGTAAAGCCTGAACCAACCGGATGGAGAGACGAAGATAACGAGAAAGAGCCTAATGAGGAAGAACCAGCCAGCATACCTTCTGAGAGGCATGAAAAAGAAGGTAACACTTGTCCCCCTCATAGTGCTACTATTGCAGCAGGCATCGAAGAGGAAGTACCAGAGATGGAGTACCCTGCCCTGCAAAAACTGGCCGAATGGCTATCTGAGAGGTTGTACACAAGTACATTAACCTCGGCAATATCTCTGAGCGGGCCGTACATGCCCCCTGCAGATGCTTCAATGGAACCAGGACCCCCAGGTTACCCACCAGCGGCCAACACGACTCCAGCAATATCAAGAACAACAACGGAGTCTGGGCAGCGGAACCAAGGAAGTTTCTGAAGAGGCTTCAGCAATGAAATGTGGACCCTACCGTCCACACAGCAGAACGAAGGAGCCCTCTTGATAATACCCGAACAGCTCGGGCTATTTGAGGAGACATTTGCAAGAAGGAAAACCATCATGAGGAACCATGTTGCCACGCAAAGATCCACTGATGCGCGAGACAAGATTGAATACATGGAAAACCTCCTTGGGGATAATAGCTTTAAGATCCCCTACACTTACAGCTTCAAAATGGACCTAGGTGATGGCATCCAGATAAAAATTGGATGCAACTTTATTAAAGCCATGCAAGGAGGAGTTCACATTGTAACTGTTATCAGTACTACTCCTACAGCATCGGTGGCCGCCGCCGTAGAAGAGTTAGAGCTGGAGGAAGAAGAGTATATTGATATCCAGCAATCAGGGCTCAGTAGGGAGTCTTCCCTCCAAAAATTTGAACTAGTAACGCCAAGAAGATCCTGCTACCTCCCAAGAGATGAGGAGGCATCTAATGATAGAAAGAACGTAAAGAGGGTTGCTATCTTCGAGCAACTAAATGTTCCAGATAATTATGACTTAATATCTATGCAGGAAGGAGAGGACCAGAGCGATGCAATATGCAGCATCTCAGAAGGGGAGGATCCTCAGAACCTCCACAACTCCCTCCGCCCACTCATACAAAATGAAGTCATATATGTTCTGCAGGAACTCGAAGAAGGATGCCAACCGCAGAAGGAAGAATGCACTAGGCATACCAACGGGCAAAGCTCCATTACCCCAACAACAAGTACTTCTCCCCTGGCACAAGAGGAGTACCCAGCAAAGCCTGTAGGAGAGGCGGTCCTAACCTCCGGAAAGGGCCCAGAGGAGAAACTACACTACCTCGCATTCAGGCTAGATGGAAGAACCTACCATCTTCATGACGAGGTACTACTGGCGCCCGAATCGATATATGAGCATCCCTATGTAATTATTATCAAGGGGATTTTCCAAGACAAAGGAGGATAGATGTCCCTCATAGGACAATGGCTGTACCACCCAAAAGAAGCACTCACAGAAGATGGGAGTCCAAGAGAATCCAGGGATACAAGGAAACTTTTCTATAGTTTCCATACTGAGGTAGTCCCTACAGAAAGCGTCATGCACAACTGTGTTGTTCACTACATCCCGCAGGGTGAGCAAGTACCAAGGCGTACAGAGTACCCGGAATTCATCATACAAGAATTCTACGATCACACCAACAAAATTCTCAAGGACATAGCATGTGCAGACTATGACAAGGAGCAGCAATCTGAAATTAAGCTGCTTATCAAGAAAACAAGGGGGCATCTGACAAGCTCCATGCAACTCAAATGGCCAAAGGCATGCAACACGGAACCCACAGCCGGACGACGGTGGGCACCGACACCAACGCAGCTGCGGATGCTCAACAGCCACTTCTGTCAAAGCAACAGGCCCCCTATAAAGAAGCAAACACAGGACCTAACTTGGGCGCTATGACTACACGGACCAATCTCTGAAGCCAACATCCATAAATGGTTCATAAACAAGAGAACGCGTGTCAAGCAGAAGCAGGCGGAGCATGGTGGGAAGTATAGTAGCTAATACAGGAAAGTAGGATCCTGTTGTACAATACGTAGCAGCTATAGCTACGCAATAAGAAGTCAAAGCCTAGCAAGAGGATGAGCCTAGCCAAAGGACGAGCTACCAGCCTATGACAGCGACGTCTTTTGGAGTCTTCTGTAAAGGCTATGCCTTATGATATAAAGGCTACGCCTTAGGATAAGATCTCTTTTGGAGTCTTTTGTAAAGGCTACACCTTAGGATATAAAGGCTACGCCTAGGACAAGACTTCCCTTGGAGTCTTATGTAAAGGCTATAGGCCTACTATACTATAGGCTACTATTATGCTGATGTAAGCGCTTAGCTCATACCACCAGCTGATGTGAGCACTTACATCACCGTGCCCTCTATATAAGGGGCACGACTCCATTATAAATGATCATTCAAGTATCGTAGAAATCGTAAGCAATCGAAGTATCGTGTGAAATTAGCAATAAGAATCCGAGAGTTTCTCCATATCTTCTCCTTATTTCTTGTTGCTATTTTCATTCTTGAAAAGAGCTTCCGAGACCTTGAACACTTCGGTGAGCATCGCCGGTGTTAGGAAGGTCGATTTCTTGCCTTCACTGCCAAGTTAGGACCTGTCCTTTTTTCCTATGCAAAACTCTTCGCCCAGTCCATAAAAACCATGCTTAATTCTAATCCAAAAATTACCACAAAGGAAAAAGATAGCACTTATGAATTCTTAACACAATATCTGAACACAGTAGTGAAGATCAGGATTTGGGTAATTACGACCCTTACCTCGCACTCTTGGCACCTTGACCTCTTGGGGGTTCTACTCCGCCATATCTTTAGCTAGCTCTGATACCATGAAATCGACCTTCCTAATGCTGGCGATGCTCGCCGAAGTGTTCAAGGTCTCGGAAGCTCTTTTCAAGAATGAAAGTAGAAACAAGAAATAAGGAGAAGATATGGAGAAACTCTCGGATTCTTATTGCTATTTCACACGATTGCTTACGATTTCTGCGATGATGATTTACAATGGAGGCATGCCCCTTATATAGAGGGCACGGTGATGTAAGCGCTCACATCAGCTGGTGGTATGAGCTAAGCGCTTACATCAGCATAATAGTAACCTATACTAGAGTAGGCCTATAGCCTTTACATAAGACTCCAAGGGAAGTCTTGTCCTAGGCGTAGCCTTTATATCCTAAGGCGTAGCCTTTACAGAAGACTCCAAAAGATATCTTATCCTAAGGCGTAGCCTTTATATCCTAAGGCATAGCCTTTACAGAAGACTCCAAAAGACGTCGCTGTCATAGGCTGGTAGCTCGTCCTTTGGCTAGGCTCATCCTCTTTCTAGGCTTTGACTTTTTATCCGTAGCTCTAGCTGCTACTGTACTGTACAACTGGATTCTACTTTCTTGTATTAGCTACTATACTTCCCACCACGCTCCGCCTGCTACGGGATAGTGGTAGCTATACTTCCCGATGATCATTTAGAATGGAGGCGTGCCCCTTATATAGAGGGCACGGTGATGTAAGCGCTCACATCAGCTGGTGGTATGAGCTAAGCGCTTACATCAGCATAATAGTAACCTATACTAGAGTAGGCCTATAGCCTGTACATAAGACTCCAAGGGAAGTCTTGTCCCAGGCATAGCCCTCTTATCCTAAGGCGTAGCCTTTACAAAAGACTCCAAAGGAGATCTTATCCGAAGACGTAGCCTTTATGTCCTAAGGCATAGCCTTTACAGAAGACTCCAAAAGAGGTCGCTGTCAGAGGTTGGTAGCTCGTCCTTTGGCTAGGCTCATCCTCTTGCTAGGCTTTGACTTCTTATTGCGTAGCTATAGCTGCTATGTACTATACATCAGGATCCTACTTTCCTGTATGAGCTACTATACTTCCCACCACGCTCCGCCTGCTACGGCACAGTGGTAGCTATGCTTCCCACCACGCTCCACCTGCTACGGGTGAGTGGCTTTGTACAGTGGGGTGCCGCCTGCTGGTACTAGGGCCTTTCCCCCACCGCGCTTTTGTCTGTTGGTGGCCTCCAGATTTTCCACAGCTTTGGCCTTTGCTAGGACAGGGGTCGTATGAAAGGTAACCATATTACCTTGTATACGTACTCCCCCATGCATTGTTTGCAGGAAGTTGCATCCAATAATGAATTGGATTCCATTCCCTATCTTTATTTGGAAACTGTACGTACAGGGGATTTGGAAGCTGCTTTCTCCGATGTACATCTTTCCCTGCTTTAGTCTCTTGTTGGTCATTTGTTGAGAGTTGACTCAGTTGACCTGTACGATGCAATTACTTGGCTCTAGTGCTTCAGGTGGTACTAATGCTTCATCAATACAGCACATGGTAGCTCCTGTGTCTAGTATTGCTTGTACTTGGAACCTGGGAAGATTTGGTATTTCAAGTACAATAAGCATTTTGTAGAGCATGTTGTTTACCATTCTTGGTTCTGAGTTGAGCTGGGTTGCTCTGTCTATTGCACTTGCTTGGAATAGAACATTGGTATGTTCTTGTTCTTCCGCTGGTCCTGCTGCCGATTTTTCTTCCTTTTCATTATAGTTTTTATGCAGGTCTGCTTCTAACTTCTGTGCTCTCCCTTCGACTTCTTTCATCAGTCGCTCAATTTCTCCCTCGCACCATGCAATATAATGTTGTTGCTCCTGTATCAGCTTGCATTTGGGGGAATGGATTTTCACCTTTTGCATTGTTTGGTGCATGCAATATGTACTCCTTTGTGGGCGGTTTTCTTCTCCTGTGCTGCTGATCTTTCCGCTTGCTGTTGCATTGGAGTGTAGATGATTCGCCTTGGTGTTGTGAGTGTTCTGCAAGCTGCTAGCCAGATTGGTGAAGGCTTCTGGGTGTTTGCCCAGCAGTGCTGTTGTCCTTTTGATCAGGAGCCCAATTTCACATTGCTTTTTCATATCATAGTCATTGGACACTAGGTCCTTTAGAATCTTCTGAGTGTGGTCATAAATTTCCTGCACAATGAATCCGGGATGCTTTGTGCGGAGTGGCATCCGCTTGCTTCATGGGATGTAATGAACTATACATTTATGCATGATAGATTCTATAGGGATTATATCAGTGTGGAAACTATAAAAGAGTTCCCTGGTATCCCTGAATCTCCTTGTACTCACATCAATCAGGCGTGCTTCTTCCAGGCGATATAACCATTGCCCAGTAAAGCATATTTTTCTATCCTTGTCATGGAAAATCTTCTTAATAATCATGACATAAGGCTTTTCATTCTTTGCGTTAGGGAAAAGCATTACCTCATCAGCCAGATTGTAGGTTTCTTCATTTAAGTTGAAGCAATGCAGTACTTTCTTTTTCCTCTGCTTCTCCCCCTGACATTTATCCCTCTCTTCTTGTGGTCGAAGGTGATATGCCTCCTTGTCTTGAAGAACTTTAGTTTGTGAAGGTTCTCTTGGGGGATTGATGCTTTTTGCAGCCAACGGTACCTGAGGTTGATATCCCTCTTTGACCTCTCTGTGGCTGACTTCCTCCAGACGGAGTATTTCAGCTTCTGTTGCTGTATCGTCCTGTGGGGCATTTGCTTCATTGTTTATAGAGGAGTTGGTAGGTTTCTTCCCTTCAGCTGATCCTTCATCATCGTTCCAGCCAGTAGCTTCGCTGGCCTTGGGAAAAGGCAAGTAGAATGATGGGGGTGGTAAGTATCGGACATAATAATCAAACTTACCACTAGGTTCCCCTAGGGTATCCCATTCCTCCTCCTTGCCAAAGGCATGGATGCCTCCTTTATCTGGAAGGGGGTTAAACATAACCCCTTTTGGAATGTCGGATTCTGTGACCTTTCTCGATCCTCCTGGTTCTTGATTCGCCGTAAGAGTATCTCTCTTCTTTTCCCTGGCCTTTTTCAGATTTGCAGTATCCGGATCTTGCGGCGTTTCTTGTAGCCGGGCGATCTCTTCTTCGCACCATGAGATGTAGTCGTGCTGCTCTTTAATCATCTGTGTGCAATGCTCGCAGTTGAGTTGTCGTAGTGATTCCCTTTCATAGCGAGGGCAGCTTTGGTGCTTGTCTTCGATTTCTAGCATAAAGAGCGTAGTCATTTGATTTAGCATACCACGGGGGGTTGTTACCTCAGAGTTGGTTATGCTTGGTGCTTCCCTTCTTAGCTTCACTTGTGGTGGCTCCTTTTCAACTAGAGGCTCCGTCTCTTCATTTGGCACGTTATGCTCTTCACTGTCTTTTGAAAAAGGTACAGATTCCTTGTTCACTTCTGACTCTTCTTTATCATCCCGTGAGGGATGGAGGCCTAGTTGCTGAGGGAGCAGATTTGTCTCCTCCATGAGATAGTTATCTCTTTTCTGGATAGGACAGGTGGTGCTGTTTTGTGCTTCTTCATCCTGAAGTATCATCTCGTGCTGCAGTAACCGTTTCTCTTGGGTCTTCCACCTGATCATGGCAGTCATCACTTCCATCCGATAAAAAGTCCATGGACTGAGGTACAGAGGCCCCTGGGCGTGTATCCCCTGCATGGATTCCCTTAGGATTTCCATGGTGCTGCTTAGACTTCTGGCAGCCTTTAGTCTTCTGAGGGCTTGTTCAAGGACTCTGGTGCTTGCTTGATGCAGTTCGAAGAGTTGTTTTAAGTTCTTTAAGTTAACTCTTGATGAAATATAGGTTTTGTAAATAATAGACAAATTGTGAGCTAGTTGGTTGTTGGAAACTTTTTTTACTAAAGCAAGGTCAAGATACTCAAAGCTAGAGGTTCGGGAACGTTCATACCCCTCCTGAATGGATTTTTCCCATGCTTCAGACATATGGGCTAAAAAGTTCACAGTTACCATAATTTCCCAAGGATAAATTCCAGTATTAGGTTAAACATGGCAATTCCTTACTAGATTAAAGCAATGCTTCAGGATCATACAGGTGTGCCCTTGGGCTTACTCACAGCCACTCGCCTTCATTGCAAAGTTAGGACCTGTCCTTTTTCCTTATTCAAAGCTCTTCACCCAGTCAGTATAAAACCATGCCTAATTCTAATCCGCAAAATACCACAAAGGAAAAAGATAGCACTTATGAATTCTTAACAAAAAATCTAAACACAGTAGTGAAGATCAGGATTTGGGTAATTACGACCCTTACCTCGCACTCTTGGCACCTTGACCTCTTGGGGGTTCTACTCCGCCATATCTATAGATAGCTCTGATACCATGAAATAGACCTTCCTAACGCCGGCGATACTCGCCGAAGTGTTCAAGGTCTCAGAAGCTCTTTTCAAGAACGAAAGTAGCAACAAGAAATAAGGAGAAGATATGGAGAAACTCTCGGATTCTTATTGCTATTTCACACGATACTTGCGAATACTTGCGATTTACTTCGATTGCTTACAATTTACTTCGATGATCATTTACAATGGAGGCGTGCCCCTTATATAGAGGGCACGGTGATGTAAGCGCTCACATCAGCTGGTGGTATAAGCTAAGCGCTTATATCAGCATAATAGTAACCTATACTAGAATAGGCCTATAGCCTTTACATAAGACTCCAAGGGAAGTCTTGTCCCAGGCATAGCCCTCTTATCCTAAGGCATAGCCTTTACAAAAGACTCCAAAAGAGATCTTATCCTAAGGCGTAGCCTTTATATCCTAAGGCATAGGCTTTACAGAAGACTCCAAAAGAGGTCGCTGTCATAGGCTGGTAGCTCATCCTTTGGCTAGGCTCATCCTCTTGCTAGGCTTTGACTTCTTATTGCGTAGCTATAGCTGCTACGTACTGTACATCAGGATCATACTTTCCTGTATTAGCTACTATACTTCCAACATTGGTATGTTCTTGTTCTTCCGCTGGTCCTACTGCCGATTTGTCTTCCTTTTCATTATAGTTTTTGTGCAGGTCTGCTTCTAACTCCTGTGCTCTCCCTTCGACTTCTCTCATCAGTTGCTCAATTTCTCCCTCACACCATGCAATTTAATGTTGTTGCTCCTGTATAAGCGAGCATTTGGGGGAATGGATTTTCACCTTTTGCATTGTTTGGTGCATGCAATAAGTACTCCTTTGTGGGCGGTTTTCTTCTTCTGTGCTGCTGATCTTTCCGCTTGCTGTTGCGTTGGAGTGTAGATGATTCGCCTTGGTGTTGTGAGTGTTCTGCAAGCTGCTAGCCAGATTGGTGAAGGCTTCTGTATTGGTGAAGGCTTCTGGGTGTTTGCCTAGAAGTGCTATTGTCCTTTCGATCAGGAGCCCAATTTCACATTGCTTTTTCATATCATAGTCATTGGACACTAGGTCCTTTAGAATCTTCTGAGTGTGGTCATAAATTTCCTGCACAATGAATCCAGGATGCTTTGTGTGGAGTGGCAGCAATGGTACCTGAGGTTGATATCCCTTTTTGACCTATCCGTGGCTGACTTCCTCCAGACGGAGTATTTCAGCTTCTGTTGCTGTAGCGTCCTGCGGGGCATTTGCTTCATTATTTATAGAGGAGTTGGCAGGTTTCTTTCCGTCAGCCGATCCTTCATCATCGTTCCAGCCAGTAGCTTCGCTGGCCTTGGGAAAAGGCTAGTTGAATGATGGGGGTGGTGAGTATCGGACATAATAATTAAACTTACCACTGGGTTCCCCTAGGGTATCCCATTCCTTCTCCTTGCCAAAGGCAGGGATGCCTCCTTTATCTGGAAGGGGGTTAAACATAACCTCTTCTAGAATATCGGATTCTTTGACCTTTCTCAGTCCTCCTGGTTCTTGATTCGTCATAGCAAGTGTAAGAGTATCTCTCTTCTTTTTCCTGGCCTTTTTCAGATTTGCAGTGTCTGGATCTTGTGGCATTTCTTGTAGCCGGGCGATCTCCTCTTCGCACCATGAGATGTAGTCGTGCTGCTCTTTAATCATCTATTTGCACTGCCCACAGTGGAGTTGCCGTGGTGATTCCCTTTCGTAGCGAGGGCAGCTTTGGTGCTTGTCTTCGATTTCTAGCATAAAGAGCGTAGTCATTTGACTTAGCATACCACGGGGGTTTGTTACCTCTTCAGAGTTGGTCATGCTTGGTGCTTCCTTTCTTAGCTTCTTAGAGTCTTTTTGCAGGCTTGCGCCTAGCTCTAATTCCTTGACTCTTTCTTTGTAATAGTCCACCTCCTTCATCAGCCGTTCAATTTCCCCTTCACACCTTACAATGTAGTGTAGCTGTTCTTGCATCAGCCTCTGGTTAGGGAAAGGTTCTGGTGGAGCTGGTGTAACTGGGACCGCTGTTTTAAAGTAATAGGGTCCATATAGGTTACAGGCAGTAACCTTGCATGTGGGGCAATGAATCCTTGCCTGCTGCATTGTTTGGATCTTGCAGCACACGCACTTTTCTTCTTGTGGCTGCACGAAGTCGTTATGCTACCAAGAATGAGAACATTTTTCTTGGAATTTAGGCAGCGTTACCTGAGCGCGATACCCTCCTTCTAGTTCTCCCAGAACATAAACTGCTTCCTCCTGCTCAGGTGGGTCGAGGGAGCTGTACAGACTTTGGACTTCTTCTTCCTCTGTCACTGGGTCAGTTGATGAATCCGATGGGTTGGAGTTGGCGTCGGTGTCGTACTCGCCAGAGGATGTAGAGCCGCAGCCATCATCCCGTGAGGGATGGAGGCCTAGTTGCAGAGGGAGCAGATTTGTCTCCTCCGTGAGATAGTTATCTCTTTTCTGGATAGGACAGGTGGTGCTGTGTTGTACTTCTTCATCCTGAAGTATCACCTCGTGCTGCAGTAACCGTTCCTCTTGGATCCTCCACCTCATCATGCCAGTCATCACTTTCGTCCGATAAGAAGTCCATGGACCGAGGTACAGAGGCCCCTGGGCATGTATCCTCTGCATGGATCCCCTTAGGATTTCCATGATGCTGCTTAGACTTCTGGCAACCTTTAGTCTTCTGAGGGCTTGTTCAAGGACTCCGGTGCTTGCTTGATGCAGTTCGAAAAGTTGTTTTAAGTTCTGCAAGTTAACTCTTGATGCACTACAGGTTTTGTTGTGAATAACAGACAAGTTGTGAGCTAGTAAATAACAGACAAATTGTAAATAACAGACAAGTTGTGAGCTAGTTGGTTGGTGAAAACTTTTGTTACTAAAGCAAGGTCAAGATACTCAAGGCTAGAGGTTCGGGAACGTTCATACCCCTTCCTGGATGGATTTTTCCCATGCTTCAGACTTATGGGCTAAAAGTTCACAGTTACCACAATTTCCCAAGGATACATTCCAGTATTAGTTTAAACATGGCAATTCCCCACTAGATTAAAGCAATGTTTCAGGATCATACAGGTGTGCCCTTGGGCTTACTCACGGCCACTCGCCTTCACTGCCAAGTTAGGACCTGTCCTTTTTCCTTACGCAAACCTCTTCACCCAGTCAGTATAAAACCATGCTTAATTCTAATCCGCAAAATACCACAAAGGAAAAACATGGCACTTATGAATTCCTAACACAAAATCTTAACACAGTAGTGAAAATCAGGATTTGGGTAATTACGACCCTTACCTCGCACGCTTGGCACCTCGACCTCTTGGGGGTTCTACTCCGCCATATCTTTAGCTAGCTCTGATACCATGAAATCGACCTTGCTAACGCCGGCGATGCTCGCCGAAGTGTTCAAGGTCTCGGAAGCGTTTCTTAAGAACGAAAGTAGCAACAAGAAATAAGGAGAAGATATGGAGAAACTCTCGGATTCTTATTGCAACTTCTAAGACTTCTGTGATTGCTTACAATACTATGATACTTGGATACTTGGATGATCATTTACAATGGAGGCGTGCCCCTTATATAGAGGGCACGGTGATGTAAGCGCTCACAGCAGCTGGTGGTATGAGCTAAGCGCTTACATCAGCATAATAGTAGGCTATACTAGAGTACGCCTATAGCCTTTACATAAGACTCCAAGGGAAGCCTTATCCTAGGCGTAGCCCTCTTATCCTCAGGCGTAGCCTTTACAAAAGACTCCAAAAGAGATCTTATCCTAAGGCGTAGCCTTTATATCCTAGGGCATAGCCTTTACAGAAGACTCCAAAAGACGTCGCTTTCATAGGCTAGTAGCTCGTCCTTTGGCTATGCTCGTCCTCTTCCTAGGCTTTGACTTCTTATTTCGTAGTTCTAGCTGCTACAGTACTATACAACAGGATTCTACTTTCTAGTATTAGCTACTATACTTCCCACCACGCTCCGCCTGCTAGTCGTGGCAGCTATACTTCCCACCATGCTCCGCCTGCTACGGGTGAGTGGCTTTGTTCAGTGGGGTGTCATCTGCTTTGGTAGTGCTTGTTGCTGGTACTAGGGCCTCTCCCCCACCGTGCTTTCGTCTGCTTCTGGCTTCCAGATTTTTCACAGCTGTGGCCATTGCTAGGACAGGGGTAGTATGAAAGGTAACCACATTACCTTGTGTACGTACTCCCCCATGCATAGTTTGCATGAAGTTGCATCCAATAATGAATTGGATTCCATTCCCTATCTTCATTTGGAAACTGTACGTGCAGGGGATTTGGAAGCTGCTATCTCCGATGTACAACTTTCCCTACTTTAGTCTCTTGTTTGTCATTTGTTGAGAGTTGACTCCGTTGACCTGTACGATGCAATTACTTGGCTCCAGTCCTTCTGGTGGTACTGATGCTTCATCAATGCAGCACGTGGTAGCTCCTGTGTCTAGTATTGCTTGTACTTGGAACCTGGGAATATTTGGTATTGCAAGTACAATAAGCATACTGTAGAGCTTGTTGTTTACCATTCTTGGTTCTGAGTTGAGCTGGGTTGCTCTGTCTGTTGCACTAGCTTGGAAGTATAGTAGCTAATACAGGAAAGTAGAATCCTGTTGTACAGTACCGTAGCAGCTAGAGCTATGAAATAAGAAGTCAAAGCCTAGCAAGAGGATGAGCCTAGCCAAAGGACGAGCTACCAGCCTATGACAGCGACATCTTTTGGAGTCTTTTGTAAAGGCTATGCCTTAGGATATAAGGACTACGCCTTAGGATAAGATCTCTTTTGGAGTCTTTTGTAAAGGCTACGCCTTTGGATATAAAGGCTACGCCTAGGACAAGACTTCCCTTGGAGTCTTATGTAAAGGCTATAGGCCTACTATAGTATAGGCTACTATTATGCTGATGTAAGCGCTTAGCTCATACCACTAGCTGATGTGAGCGGTTACATCACCGTGCCCTCTATATAAGTGGCACGACTCCATTGTAAATGATCATCCAAGTATCGAAGTAAATTGTAAGCAATCGAAGTATCGTGTGAAATAGCAATAAGAATCCGAAAGTTTCTCCATATCTTCTCCTTATTTCTTGTTTCTACTTTCATTCTTGAAAAGAGCTTCTGAGACCTTGAACACTTCGGCAAGCATCGCCGGCGTTAGGAAGGTCGATTTCGGAAGTATAGTAGCTAATACAGCAATGTAGAATCCAGTTGTACAATACAGTACTAGCTAGAGCTACGGAATAAGAAGTGAAAGCCTAGCAAGAGGATGAGCCTAGCCAAAGGACGAGCTACCAGCCTATGATAGCGATGTCTTTTGGAGTCTTCTGTAAAGGCTATGCCTTAGGATATAAAGGCTACGCCTTCGGATAAGATCTCTTTTGGAGTCTTTTGTAAAGGCTACGCCTTAGGATAAGAGGGCTATGCCTAGGACAAGACTTCCCTTGGAGTCTTATGTAAAGGCTATAGGCCTACTCTAGTATAGGTTACTATTATGCTAATGTAAGTGCTTAGCTCATACCACCAGCTGATGTGAGCACTTACATCACCATGCCCTCTATATAAGGGGCACGCCTCCATTGTAAATGATCATCGAAGTAAATTGTAAGCAATCGAAGTACGTGTGAAATAGCAATAAGAATCCGAGAGTTTCTCCATATCTTCTCCTTATTTCTTGTTGCTACTTTCTTTCTTGAAAAGTGCTTCCGAGACCTTGAACACTTCGGCGAGCATCGCCGGCGTTAGGAAGGTCGATTTCATGGTATCAGAGCTAGCTAAAGATATGGCGGAGTAGAACCCCCAAGAGGTCCAGGTGCCAAGAGTGCGAGGTAAGGGTCATAATTACCCAAATCCTGATCTTCACTACTGTGTTCAGATGTTGTGTTAAGAATTCATAAGTGCTATCTTTTTCCTTTGTGGTATTATTTGGGTTAGATTAAGCAGGGTTTTATAGTGACTGGGTGAAGAGCTTTTAATAAGGAAAAAGGACAGGTCGTAACTTGGCAGTGAAGGCGAGTGGCCATGAGTAAGCCCAAGAGCACACCTGTATGATCCTGAAATATTGCTTTAATCTAGTAAGGAATTGCCATGTTTAACCTAATACTGGAATTTATCCTTGGGAAATTGTGGTAACTGTGAACTTTTTAGCACATATGTCTGAAGCATGGGAAAAATCCATTCAGGAGGGTTATGAACGTTCCCGAACCTCTAGCCTTGAGTATCTTGACCTTGCTTTAGTAATAAAAGTTTCCACCAACCAACTAGCTCGCAATTTGTATGTTATTTACAAAACCTGTATTGCATCAAGAGTTAACTTAAAGAACTTAAAACAACTCTTCGAATTGCATCAAGCAAGCATCATGGAAATCCTAAGGGAATCCATCCTAAGGGAATCCATGCAGGGGATACACGCCCAGGGGCCTCTGTACCTCGGTCCATGGACTTCTTATCAGATGAAAGTGATGACTGGCATGGTAAGGTGGAGGTCCCACCGAGATGGCTGCGGCTCTACATCCTCTGACGAGTACGACGCTGACTCCAACCCGTCGGATTCATCAGCTGACCCGGTGACGAATGAGGACCGTCACTCCTCTTTATCAACCGAGGACCAAAGTGATGCTACCCATGACATCTCAGAGGAAGAAGAAGCCCAAAGTCTGCACAGCTCCCTCGACCCACCTGAGCAGGAGGAAGCAGTTCATGTTCTGGGAGAACTAGAAGGAGGGTATCGCCCTCAGGTAATGCTGCCTAACTTCCAAGAAAACTATTCTCATTCTCGGCAGCATAACAACTTCGTGCAGCCACAAGAAGAAAAATGCGTGTGCTGCAAGTATCAAACAATACAGCGGGCAAGGATTCATTGCCCCAAATGCAAGGTTACTGCCTGTAACCTATGTGGACCCTATTACTTTAAAACAGCGGTCCCAGTTACACCAGCTCCACCAGAGCCATTCCCTGACCAGAGGCTGATACAAGAACAGCGGCACTACATTGTAAGGTGTGAAGGGGAAGTTGAACGGCTGAAGAAAGAGGTGGACTACTATAAAGAAAAGGAAACAGAAGCAAGCGAGGAACTGGAATACACCAGTATCCTACTACAGGAAAGTGTCTACAAGACAATAGCTGGAGGAGAGGCTCAACCAAAGTCCGGAACAAAAATAGTAAAGAATATGCTCTATAATATGAATATTGAACTTGAGATACCTAACATTCCCAGGTTCCAAGTCAGAGCCATACTAGACACAGGAGCAACAACCTGCTGTATCGATGAAGCCTCAGTACCACCGCAAGCACTGGAGAAGAATAGCTTCGTGGTACAATTCAGCGGAATAAACTCAAAGCAATTGGCGGACAAAAAGCTAAAGGGTGGAAGGATGCACATTGGGGAGAATAGCTTCAAGATCCCCTACACTTACAGCTTCAAAATGGGGCTAGGTGATGGCATCCAGATGATAATTGGATGCAACTTTATAAAAGCCATGCAAGGAGGAGTTCGGATAGAAGGTAACATTGTAACATTCTATAAAAATTTAATTGTTATCAGTACTACTCCTACAGCATCGGTGGCCGCCGCCGTAGAAGAGTTAGAGCGGGAGGAAGAAGAGTATATTGATATCCAGCAATCAGTATACTATAATACAGGGCTCAGTAGGGAGTCCTTCCTCCAAAAATTTCAACCAGTAATAACAAGGCTGAAGGAAGCAGGGTTTATTGGCGAAAATCCGTTGAAGCACTGGGCAAAGAACAAAGTAGTGTGCCATCTGGATATCAAAATCCATACTTTGTTATAGAATACCGTGCTATGAAACATGTCACCCCACAACTGCAGGACACCTTCAAAAGGAACGTAGAAGCCCTACTGACCATGGGAGTCATCCGGCCAAGTAAGAGTCGGCACAGAACAATGGCCTTCATTGTAAGTTCAGGAACAACCGTCGACCCGACTACCAAAGAGGAGAAGGGAAAAGAAAGAATGGTCTTCAACTACAAGCGTCTTAATGACCTTACAAACAAAGACCAATACAGCCTCCCAGGGATCAATACTATCCTAAGGAGGGTAAGCCACAGCAAGGTCTACTCCAAGTTCGACCTGAAAAGTGGTTTCCATCAGGTGGCCATGCACCCAGATTCTATTGAATGAACTGCATTCTGGGTCCCCTCTGGCCTATACGAATGGTTGGTCATGCCGTTTGGCCTGAAAAATGCCCCAGCCGTATTTCAACGAAAGATGGACCATTACTTCAAAGGTACAGAAAGCTTTATTGCCGTCTACATTGACAATATTCTTATTTTCTCACAGATAGAAGTAGAGCATGCCAAGCACCTGAACATCATGCTCGATATTTGTGAGGAGCATGGGCTCGTCCTGAGTCCTACAAAAATGAAGGTAGCAGTGACAGAAGTGGAATTCCTAGGTGCCATCATCGGGAACCAAAGGATCCGGCTGCAACCTCACGTGATTAGGAAAATCACTGAGGTACAAAATAAATCACTCATGACCAAGAAGGGGCTTCGTTCCTGGTTAGGCGTCCTCAATTATGCCAAAAATTACATTCCCAAAATGGGAAGGCTCCTCAGCCCACTGTATGCAAAAACCAGCCCAACTAGAGAAAAGAAAATGAACCAACAGGATTGGGCTCTAGCGGGCCAGATTAAAAAATTAGTCCAGCAACTACCGGACTTGGAAGTACCCCCTACTGAAAGCTACATCCTTCTAGAAACAGATGGCTGCATGGAGGGATGGGGGGGCATCTGCAAATGGAAGCCGCATAAATATGATCCGAAATCCGCAGAACATGTGTGTGCTTACGCAAGCGGGAAGTTTAACCCCATCAAATCCACTATTGATGCGGAAATCCATGCGGTAATGAACTCACTGGACGCACTGAAAATCTATTACTTGGATAGAAAGAAACTAACGATTCGGACTGACTGCCAAGCTATAATTAGCTTCTTCAACAAGTCTTCGAATCACAAGCCTTCCAGGATACGTTGGATCGCCTTCACGGACTATATTACTGGGATAGGGATCCCGGTACACTTCGAACTCATCGAGGGCAAGGATAATCAGCTCACTGACTCCTTGTCAGGATTACTTTCTTCTTTAGTCTGTGCAGGATGGCCAGCAAAAGAAGACCTTGGAACTCTAGAGCTCGTGGCCATAGCAATTCAAGAAGTCCAAGTAGCCCAAGCACACAAGGAGTGGCAGCAACTAGCCGAGATGCTACTACAACTGCAGGGTTCCCTGCAAATGAGCAGGATATCCGTGCAATAGTAGCAACAGCACTCATAGAACTTTGGTAACAGTGTAATCTCCACACCAGCAAGCTATGTGAATGCGAATGACTCAGCTACCAGGATCACTTTTGGGCCACCAGGTACCCTACAATGGCCCAGATAGACCAGCAGCTCCAGAATAACCTTCAACTAGTCCAAGATGCCGTTTCCAGGACCAGCATCTTTTCCCTCTCTCAGACGCACACGGAGCGTGGTGGCAAGCATAACTGGCCAAAGAAGACGGCACCCCACTGTACAAAGCCACTGTCCTGTAACAGGCGGAGCGTGGTGATAAGTATAGCTACCACTATCCCGTAGTAGGCGGAGCGTGGTGGGAAGTATAGTAGCTAATACAGGAAAGTAGAATCCTATTGTATAGTACAGTACCAGCTACAGCTACGGAATAAGAAGTCAAAGCCTAGCAAGAGGACGAGCCTAGCCAAAGGACGAGCTACCAGCCTATGATAGCAACATCTTTTGGAGTCTTCTGTAAAGGCTATGCCTTAGGATATAAAGGCTACGCCTGAGGATAAGATCTCTTTTGGAGTCTTTGGTAAAGGCTAGGCCTTAGGATAAGAGGGCTATGCCCAGGACAAGACTTCCCTTAGAGTCTTATGTAAAGGCTATAGGCCTACTCTAATATAGGTTACTATTATGCTGATGTAAGCGCTTAGCTCATACCACCAGCTGATGTGAGCGCCTACATCACCGTGTCCTCTATATAAGGGGCACGTCCCCATTGTAAATGATCATCGAAGTAAATTGTAAGCAATCGAAGTATCGTGTGAAATAGCAATAAGAATCCGAGAGTTTCTCCATATCTTCTCCTTATTTTTTGTTGCTACTTTCTTTCTTGAAAAGAGCTTCCGAGACCTTGAACACTTCGGCGAGCATCACCGGTGTTAGGAAGGTCGATTTCAGTCAAAGCCTAGCAAGAGGACGAGCCTAGCCAAAGGACGAGCTACCAGCCTATGACAGCGATGTCTTTTGGAATCTTCTGTAAAGGCTATGCCTTAGGATATAAAGGCTACGCCTTAGGATAAGATCTCTTTTGGAGTCTTTTGTAAAGGCTACACCTTAGGATATAAAGGCTATGCCTTGGACAAGACTTCCCTTGGAGTCTTATGTAAACGCTAAAGCCCTACTATAGTATAGGCTACTATTATGCTGATGTAAGCGTTTAGCTCCTACCACCAGCTGATGTGAGCGCTTACATCACCGTGCCCTCTATATAAGGGGCACGACTCCATTGTAAATGATCATCCAAGTATCGAAGTAAATTGTAAGCAATCGAAGTATCGTGTGAAATAGAAATAAGAATCCGAGAGTTTCTCCATATCTTCTCCTTATTTCTTGTTGCTACTTTCTTTCTTGAAAAGTGCTTCTGAGACCTTGAACACTTCAGCGAGCATCGCCGGCATTAGGAAGGTCGATTTCATGGTATCAGAGCTAGCTAAAGATATGGCGGAGTAGAACCCCCAAGAGGTCAAGGTGCCAAGAGTGCGAGGTAAGGGTCGTAATTACCCAAATCCTGATCTTCACTACTGTGTTCAGATTTTTTGTTAAGAATTCATAAGTGCTATCTTTTTCCTTTGTGGTATTTTGCGGATTAGAATTAAGCATGGTTTTATACTGACTGGGTGAAGAGCTTTGGATAAGGAAAAAGGACAGGTCCTAACTTGGCAGTGAAGGCGAGTGGCCTTGAGTAAGCCGAGTGGCACACCTGTATGATCCTGAAGCATTGCTTTAATCTAGTAAGGAATTGCCATGTTTAACCTAATACTGGAATATATCCTTGGGAAATTGTGGTAACTGTGAACTTTTTAGCCCATATGTCTGAAGCATGGGAAAAATCCATTCAGGAGGGGTATGAACGTTCCCGAGCCTCTAGCCTTGAGTATCTTGACCATGCTTTAGTAACAAAAGTTTCCAACAACCAACCAGCTCATAATTTGTCTGTTGTTTACAAAACCTATATTGTATCAAGAGTTAACTAAAAGAACTTAAAACAACCAACTAGCTCATAATTTGTCTGTTGTTGGCATCCTTCTTCGAGTTCCTGCAGAACATATATGAGTTCATTTTGTATCAGTAGGCAGAGGGAGTTGTGGACGTTCTGAGGATCCTCCCCTTCTGAGATGCTGCATATTGCATCGCTCTGGTCCTCTCCTTCCTGCACAAATATTAAGTCATAATTATCTGGAACATTTAGTTGCTCGAAGATAGCAACCCTCTTTACGTTCTTTCTATCATTAGATGCCTCCTCATCTCTTGGGAGGTAGCAGGATCTTCTTGGTGTTACTGGTTGAAATTTTTGGAGGGAGGACTCCCTACTGAGCCCTGATTACTGGATATCAATATACTCTTCTTCCTCCAGCTCTAACTCTTCTACGACGACGGCCACCGATGCTGTAGGAGTAGTACTGATAACAGTTACAATGTGAACTCCTTGCATGGCTTTAATAAAGTTGCATCCAATTTCTATCTGGATGCCATCACCTAGCTCCATTTTGAAGCTGTAAGTGTAGGGGATCTTAAAGCTGTTATCCCCAAGGAGGTTTTCCATGTATTCAATCTTGTCTCGCGCATCAGTGGATCCTTGCGCGGCAACATGGTTCCTCGTGATGGTTTTCCTTCTTGCAAATGTCTCCTCAAATAGCCCGAGCTGTTCGGGTATTATCAAGAGGGCTCCTTCGTTCTGCTGTGCGGACAGTAGGGTCCACATTTCATTGCTGAAGCCTCTTCGGAAACTTCCTTGGTTCCGCTACCTAGACTCCGTTGTTGTTCTGGATATTGCTAGTGTCGTGTTGGCCGTTGGTGGGTAACCCGGGGGTCCTGGTTCCATTGAAGCATCTGCAGGGGGCATGCTCGGAGATGTTGTCGAGGTTAATGTACAGGGTAGTGTACTCCATCTCCGGTACTTCCTCTTCGATGCCTGCTGCAATAGAAGCACTATGAGGGGGACAAGTGTTACCTTCTTCTTCATGCCTCTCAGAAGGTATGCTGGCTGGTTCTTCCTCATCAGGCTCTTTCTCGTTATCTTTATCTCCCCATCTAGTTGGTTCGGGCTTTGGTTGAGCCTCTCCTTCAGCTGTTGTCTTGCAGACACTTTCCTGTAGTAGGATACTGGTGTATTCCAGTTCCTCGCTTGCTTCTGCTTCATTTTCTTTAAGCTTCTCAGAGTCTTTTTGCATGCTTGCGCCTAGTTCTAATTCCTTGACACTTTCTTTGTAGTAGCCCACCTCCTTCTCCAGCCGTTCAATTTCCCCTTCACACCTTTCTTGCATCAGCCTCTGGTTAGGGAATGGTTCTGGTGGAGCTGGTGTAACTGGGACCGCTGTTTGAAAGTAATAGGGTCCACATAGGTTACAAGCAGTAACCTTGCATTTGGGGCAATGAATCCTTGCCCGCTGCATTGTTTGGATCTTGCAGAACACGCACTTTTCGTCTTGTGGCTGCATGAAGTCGTTATGTTGCCAAGAATGAGAGCATTTTGCTTGGAATTTAGGCAGCATTACCTGAGGGCGATACCCTCCTTCTAGTTCTCCCAGAACATAAACTGTTTCCTCCTGCTCAGATGGGTCAGTTGATGAATTCGACGAGTTGGAGTCAGCATCAGCGTTGTACTTGTCAGAGGATGTAGAGCCGCAGCCATTGTGAAGGATGGCTTTCTGACGGTTGATGGTTTCGGTTTCTTTGCGTTGTGCTTCTGGAAGTTCTTGTAGATACTTCGCATTGAAAGGGATCTCTACATAGTTGGTGTTGTAAGATTGTTGGTAGCTTTGCTGGGCCTGATAACACCAATTGTTGTAGTCGTCCCATGGGGTAGGCAGGTAGTAAGCCATCAGCCTTCAAGCTTTTGCACTTCCTCAGCAAGTACCCGATAAGGATCCCGAAAGACCCTTAGTTTGCCTCGTGCCTCCTGAGGCCTTTGCGTGCGCCTCTCGTGCTGTTGGAGAAGCTTGTCCAGCCGTTCAAGGCTGCCGCCTGGTTCTCTTTGCTGGGGTTGTTGCCTGAACGCCTCAAGTACTAGTTCTCGGGCCTCCAGTTTTGAATGGGGCCAGCTGTCTAGGACTGCAGTTGTTATAGTCCACAGAGAAATCTCGAGCTTCGAGATCTCCTGTGTGCAAGCTTGATGTAGTTCAAAAAGTTATTTTAAGTTCTTTAAGTTAACTCTTGATGCAATACAGGTTTTGTCGTAAATAACAGACAAGTTGTGAGCTAGTTGGTTGGTGGAAACTTTTGTTACTAAAGCAAGGTCAAGATACTCAAGGCTAGAGGTTCGGGAACGTTCATACCCCTCCTGAATGGATTTTTCCCAAGCTTCAGACATATGGGCTAAAAGTTCACAGTTACCACAATTTTCCCAAGGATAAATTCCAGTATTAGGTTAAACATGGCAATTCCTCACTAGATTAAAGCAATGCTTCAGGATCATACAGGTGTGCCCTTGGGCTTACTCACAGCCACTCGCCTTCACTGCCAAGTTAGGACCTGTCCTTTTTCCTTAGGCAAAGCTCTTCACCCAGTCAGTATAAAACCATGCTTAATTCTAATCCGCAAAATACCACAAAGGGAGAAGATAGCACTTATGAATTCTTAACACAAAATCTGAACACAGTAGTGAAGATCAGGATTTGGGTAATTACGACTCTTACCTCGCACTCTTGGCACCTTGACCTCTTGGGGGTTCTACTCCGCCATATCTTTAGCTAGCTCTGATACCATGAAATCGACCTTCCTAACGCCGGCGATGCTCGCCGAAGTGTTCAAGGTCTCGGAAGCTCTTTTCAAGAACGAAAGTAGCAACAAGAAATAAGGAGAAGATATGGAGAAACTCTCGGATTCTTATTGTTATTTCTCACGATACTTCGATTGCTTACGATTTACTTGGATACTTGGATGATCATTTACAATGGATTTGTGCCCCTTATATAGAGGGCACGGTGATGTAAGCTCTCACATCAGCTGGTGGTATGAGCTTAGCGCTTACATCAGCATAATAGTAGCCTATACTATAGTAGGCCTATAGCCTTTACATAAGACTCCAAGGGAAATCTTGTCCTAGGCGTAGCCTTTATATCCTAAGGTGTAGCCTTTATAAAAGACTCCAAAAGAGATCTTATCCTAAGGCGTAGCCTTTATATCCTAAGGCATAGCCTTAACAGAAGACTCCAAAAGACGTCGCTGTCATAGGCTGGTAGCTCGTCTTTTGGCTAGGCTCGTCCTCTTGCTAGGCTTTGACTTCTTATTTCGTAGCTCTAGCTGCTACGGTACTGTAGAACAGGATTCTACTTTCCTGTATTAGCTACTATACTTCCCACCACACTCCGCCTGCTACGAGACAGTAGTATAGTAGCTAATACTAAAATGTAGAACCCTGCTGTACAGTAGCATAGCAGCTAGAGCTACGGAATAAGAAGTCAAAGCCTAGCAAGAGGACGAGCTACCAGCCTATGACAGCGATGTCTTTTGGAGTCTTCTGTAAAGGCTATTCCTTAGGATATAAAGGCTACGCCTTAGGATAAGATATCTTTTGGAGTCTTCTGTAAAGGCTATGCCTTAGGTTATAAAGGCTACGCCTAGGACAAGACTTCCCTTGGAGTCTTATGTAAAGGCTATAGGCCTACTCTAGTATAGGTTACTATTATGCTGATGTAAGCGCTTAGCTCATACCACCAGCTGATGTGAGCACTTACATCACCGTGCCCTCTATATAAGGGGCACGCCTCCATTGTAAATGACCATCGAAGTAAATCGTAAGCAATCGAAGTATTGTGAGAAATAGCAATAAGAATCCGAGAGTTTCTCCATATCTTCTCCTTATTTCTTGTTGCTACTTTCGTTCTTGAAAAGGGCTTCCGAGACCTTGAACACTTCGGTGAGCATCGCCGGCGTTAGGAAGGTCGATTTCATGGTCAACTTCTACTACTGCTACTATAACTACTATTATTGTTTCTACTATAACTACTACTGCTATTGCTACTATTGCTAACGCTACTACTACTACTACGACTTCTACTACTGCTACTACTTCTGCTACTACTACTACTACAACTACTACTACTATTACTACTACTACTAATACTACTACTGCTGCTTCTACTACAACTACTATAACAACAACTAGTACTGCTACTACTACAACTAGTACTACTATTGCTTCTACTATGACTGCTACTACGGTTGTTGCTACTACTACTACTACTACAACAACAACTACTACAACTAGTGTTGTAGCTACCGCCACCACCACCACTACTGCTACTATTGTTGCTGCTACTACTACCACTGCTATTGCTAATAATACTACTACTGCTACTAATTATGCTAGTACTGCTGCTACTACTTGTGCTACTACTGTTGTTATTGTTGTTACCACTACTACTGCTTCTACTGCAACTTTTTCTATTGCTACTACAACTACAACTACTGTCGCTACTATAGCTACCACTGCTACTGCTACTTCTACTACTACTACTAGTACGATTACAACAGATACTACTATTGCTGTTGTTGCTACTACTATTACTGCAGCTACTACGAAATTTGCTACTTCTACTAATGCAGCTAGTATTGCTACTATTACTATTACTACTGCTACTACTATTGCTTCTACTACGACTACTACTACGACTACTGCTACTGCAACTACTATACCTACAACTACTGCTACTACTACTGCTACTATTACAACAACTTCTCCTACTACTACTTCTACTACTACTACTTCTTCTACTAACTTTTCCTGCTATTACCACTACTACTACTACTACTACTACTACTACTATTACTATTATTACTACTACTACAACAACAACTAGAAATAGTACTACTGCTGTAGCTAATGCTACTATGACGATTACTACTACTATAACTACTTTAGCTACTCTTCCTTTGAGTATTATTACTACTATGATTGCTAGTACTACAGTTACTACTACTGCTGCTGCTGCTGCTGCTACTATTGTTGCTA